>JBBMOC010000019.1:1889817-2208844 GCA_037975185.1 Centropyge bicolor
GCATTAAATACATTTTCTTTGTGCTGGTTTCGATTACGTATGTGTCAGAAAGGATTAGCTAATTATCACATTCTCTTGGGTATATGTTTTACACAGTGTCTCAACTTTCTTACTCAGAGATGTGGGAGGTGTTTTGACATCCATCACTCGTCTGACTCATGGAACAGATAGGCTTCCATTCCATCAAATGTGTCCATCCATGCTAAGAAATAACATCAACAAATCAACGTTTCGAGCCTACATGAAGAAAGTTTTCATTCAGTAAATTTCTGCCGTCAAGACAGTTGGACGCTGCGCTGATAGAGTCGATGTGGATTGAACAAACAGAACATTTTAATGACACTTACAAGCTACTTATCTCACTGTTGAAGCAGAGTCCCAGTCATAGACTGTATAAAATATGGACGTAGTGTCCGTGACGTCACCTATAGGTTTCTGAAGAGCAAAAATGAAGCAAATCGTAGTGTGCAGCCATCTTGGTAGCCTACCTCCGGTTACTCCAAATATGGACAAAGAGGTCGAGCGAGGGCGGAGCTGAGGTGGGTCGAATGAACGCTATTGGCTGAAAAAAGCCGCTTTATTCGAAATAATCAAACTAGCTACGGCTAACCAGCTAGGTTAAATGCTAAATATCGTTGCTAGCCGGCTAACCCCACGACGATCTCTTTCCCAAACTCAGTGACTAGAATTAGCCGGGATGTCGCCCTTTAGACCGTCAGTGTCTAGTTGTCAATCAAAGTGGCGCCACTTAGATTGACAGCTATGAATTGTGCATAATGATGTATGCTGTATATTTTAAACGAACGCCTTATAAAAAAAAAATCGCCCCCCCCCCAGAGTTGTCATGGAGTAGAAAAACAGCTTATGAGACTAGAGCCATGTTTTGAACCAGGCTGTAAATATGTTTTTTTTTCTGTTGTAAAATCGGACATTTTAACATGGGGCTCAAATGTAATTGACTCCCTTCTGCAGCCTGCTCTAGCGGTTATTCGAGGAACTGCAGCTTTTTTGCACTTCCGCATTGGCTTCATTTTTCAGCGGTGGAGGTTGCCGCTTGGTTTGTGCTGTGCATTAAGATGATCTAATGTTGGTCTAACTTTATGTTCGGGGGCGACAACTGTGCTGAACAGGAGTTGAGCTGTGTGGAAGGTGTTAGTCCTGTGAGCCACAACGACAGGCCTGTAAAGTCTGAGGTATCAGATGATATGTGGGTCGAGTTTCGCCCCGACTGGCATGAACTCCTGACATACTCTGGCGTGACCCAGGGCAGCTCTTGTCTTTTAACCCAGTTTATGTTTCCTCGCTGAAATCCTTCCTCAGAGCTCTGGAGGGAAATAGTTTCTGCCTCCTGAGAATAATTTTTCAGGATCTGTGTGCGAAGGAAAAAACACATATTTTCATAAATTGCAGCAAAGCTTCCCTGAAATCATCACATTTTAATGGCACCATTAAGATTCTCAGGACGAAACGGTGTCAAAAAATTTTCACATCACCTCCACACGGACATTTTCACACATTAGCTTGTGATGCACTGGTGGTCTAACACCGTCGGGTGTCAATACGTACCAGAGCTGAGGCTTCTTATGAGCTTGTAAGTATGACACACACAACATACACACACACAAGGAAGTGGATGCTGACACACATTTACTGTTACAGCTGATGTTTCTGGATTCATATTCCTGCTGCATTCATGTGTCTGTTGCATTTTCCTGCTGTAGATGTTGAAGGCTGAGCTCATTTGAATCACTTTATGTAGTTATACTAAACTTTTCATGACCAAAGAGAAACAGTTTCCAGCTTTGTGATCAGGTAATCCAAGAAAGTTTTTAAATAGTTTGCTTAGTTTAAGAACTTAATCTTTAAAAGGTACAGGGATGAGGAGGGTTTTTTATAGAAAGAAGTGCGAAAGACTGTGTGTAATTTCTGTCGAATGTGATGGTATATATGGGTCTTTGTGTATATGTGTATACATATGTATGTGTGAGTATATATATATGTGTGTGTATACTTATACTATATAAATATGTATATAGGTAATTTAGACACAAACTGTTATATAGGGTACATAGGGTGAGGAAAAAGGCAAAAAGGCAAAGAGGCAAAATTAAATAATGTTCAATGTTTGAAATATAGAGAAGGGGTAGGATTAAATAAGTGTATACTTATTCCTACTCCTTTTCAGGCATGTAACTATATGCGAATTGAGGAAACAATGAAACGCAGCTCTTACTTTGCTTGCCTAATTGTCTTGCAATATAGATATGCTGCTTGTTTTGTTTTGTTTTGTTTTTTGGTTGTTGTTTTCACATGTCTGAAATAAAAAGGTTTCATTCATTCATTCATTCAAGTGAAGAGAATTTTATCAGCACACAAAGGAGAAATTGTAATCTCAATAACTTAATTTGTCAAACAAATGTAGTGGAGTTAAAAGTATGATATATGCTGCTGTGATGGAGTAGAAGTATTAAGTTCCATAAAATAGAAGTATTAAATTAAAGTACCTCCAATTTGGACTTAAACCACTTGAGTAAATGTACTTAGTTACATTCCGCCACTGGATCATTCATAGACTTTCTGAATATTTTCATTTACCACTTTGGGCTTGAAGGTGCTGGCTGCTTGTGATTTTCCAAGGGGATGAAAGAGAACCCAAGATAACTGAAAGTTTGACGTCGTGTCGAGTGAAGATGCATCAAACTAATCAGGGCAGCTCAGGAATGAGGTCACAAGTTATAAGGAAGAGGACGCAAGATGCACTTGAGTGAGATGGAGAGGGAACATGGAAAACAGCCTGCTCTCAAAAACCTTAAAGTAGGTTGCAGCCGTGGCCTAATAATAATGTGAGTATTAGACAAAGTCTGCTGGTTTCCTCGCATAGTTGGCTGTGATGTTTCTTGCAGAAGAGAAAATCTTGCCAGCTGGAGCCCAAAACCCTCCATCCTGCCCGTCCACTCTCCAACTGTCTGCCTGCCCAACAAATACGTGACTAGAAAACCCTTATCAGGCAGATCCCTCTTTCTTATACGCCATATAGCTCATGGTTGTTTGTGTCTGGTTGTGTGCATCTCTACTTCACTGATTTAACTTCTGCAGTTTGATCAACAGGTGTATTCACAGATGATAGATGATGTCTGTGAATTATATGTTTGAAATTGTGAGCTTCATCTTGACATTAAGGACCAGCACCAGGTGAGTCTCTGTGGCCTATTTTCTCAAATACTATCTCCTATAAAACTGTAATAATAGTTGTTCTGTTTTCAACCAAATTGGGCTCATTAGTGTGCGAAAAAGGACATTTTCTCATATCAGCCAGTTGACAGTTGTTCAGATGTATCAGTCTGGACCAAAGTGGTGGACGAGCCAACGCTGGCATCCTCAGAGCCGAGCTGCAGAAATGAAAATGATTACCCATTCTGTCTGTTGACATCCTTTCAATTTTGACTGACTGCCTTTCTTGTAGCACACTTCTGTGCAGCGAGGATTTGTATCAAGCATTTTGTAGCAAGTTCTTTAGATAATAAGCCGATAACTCTTCTCAACAAAACTTAAAATTGTGATCAAAACCAACTGGACTTTGGCCAAAACTATGAAAATAAAACAGACGTAAAACAAAACAATATACTGATGAAAAATCTAAATGCAAATCCTGCTGCTGTTTGATTTACAGAAACGTACCTGCTGGAAGTCAAAGGCTCATTTTTGTTTTCAAAATACTTCAAAACCGCTCGCTGCAAATGAGACCATTATGGTAATTCTTTCCAAACACTAACACATTATAATGCCTCAATCGCTGCAGCTGCAATCGTGTCAACATCAGCTAGTATTAAGCCTCTCCAGCTGAATGTTACCTTCTACTGGGACTTGAATTTAGTTTTGCCTCCTCACCGCCGGCAGAATTAATGAGGCACGATGATGGAAAAATGAAAAAAAAAATATTTCAATTAAATGTTATGAAAAATGTATCGTCTCACTGAAAATGATGGATTGCTTTTGTTAGGCAGTCTCTCTACTTTTTTTTTTTTATAAGCCTTTGACTCTCAGCAGGTGAGACAGACCTGCAGCACATCAGACACTGGGAGCCTGAACACATCGCTGAGGTTTCATAAGAAAGTAAAATACCAGTTTTATCATTCTTTTACAAACCCCTGCAAGAAGCTCCAGCTTCCTTCACTTGCGTTTGCTTTGTGTCATTGCATTCTCCTCAGGATTAGAAAGCGTGTGTTGTTATGCAAATGTGTGTGTGTTCGTCTGTGTGCATTATTATTCACACCTGTAGAACTGAAGCCTTAAGGGAAAAACTCTTGTTACGCTAATTAAACTTTAAAAAATTCTATTTGAGTTAAACTATTAGATTAAGACTAAGACTGAAGTTTCATATTTTGTTGCCTTGTTCCTGACAACCGTCATACAACTGGGAACAACATGCCAGGAAGTATTAAACAGACAAACACAGAGTTATAGGATTACATTAAAAGTCCTGCATTTTAAATCTTACTTTAACAAAAGTATTATAAGCAACATTTTCTGTAAAAGTAAAAGCACACGTTTTGCAGAAAATCGGCCCCATGACTCATATAATAAATTGTATTGCTGATATTAAAGCATCAGTGTGTCAGCAGCATTTTACTGTTGTAGCTGCTCGAGGTGGAGCTAGGTTTAACGTCATGTGGTTAAAGCTAACTGGTTGAGTTTCACAAGACAAATCTGAGGGGTCGTGAGATGACTCCAGAGGAAAAAAGAAGAAATAAATTCATGATGTATAAATCAAACAGATTATGTTATGACATAATTATGTTATATTATGTTTAGGGCTTTTCTCTAATCTTTGTTTTTCTGTGAAATATTTGATCATTTGATCTGTTTCAGCTTTAAACAGTTTGACAACTCATATACATCATACACAAATGTGACAAGGAGCCTGAACTAAACCTCGGGGTCAAATCATGTTTTTGAGACCACTGGTTTAATCTATATCAATGACTCTATTTTATAAACTAATCCAGTTTGTATGCATTATTTTAATCTGAAAAGTAATTAGTATTTAAAGGTATAAAACAAATGTAGTCCCACTTAAATGTAGCGGAGTACAAGTATGAAGTACTAGGCTAAAGTTCAAATACCACAAAATTAAACTGAAGTGCAGCACTTGAGTTAATTCTTGCCTCATTAAGTTTCCATTACTGCAACAAGCTCATCAGGTTTGAAAGATGTGAACAATGACTGCCTGTATTTCTTCCTGCTGTACACCACTGCATTGCGTTGCATGTACAGGAAGCCACGGCTGAGTGTGCCTCCGTCTCTCAGGTCTTTCGTTGGAGGACGGGGCGGCCAGGTGATTTAGTGGACCTTTGCAGTGCTCGGGGCTTTAGGAACTTGATTGGAGGGACCAGAGTCGACTGGTGACACTTAATATATCAACCACATCCCCTGACAGAAACCGACCCAGGTTTAGGCTCAGACTCCTCTCTAGACAAAAGATAATCAGCATTTTATTACCCCATGCAACGCTCTCCAGAGCCAGAAAAGACTCGAACATCAGGTGTTAACATCAAAGCTTTATCCTCGTCCAAGCATGTGTCAGACATTTTTTCCTATCAAAAACTTAAATATCAATAAAATGTAACATCTCTTATGAGATTTTCATAATGTGAGATATGATCTGCCTATTTTCAGTAAATCACCGCTGGTCTCTGTGGTGCAGGTTTTATAAAGACATTGTCAGTCAGAACCTGTTTATTGGTTACAGAGAGGAGCTCTCAGCTCATATAGAAGGTGTTATGTCTCAGCTTTAACACATCCTGAGATTGAAAATGGAGAGAAGATAGAGGAAGAAAAATGTGATTTCCAAACCACACAGGAATACATTACTGCTTCTGTCACTACGCACATGAATAAAACACGTCCAGAGGCCTGAATCTGACGGTGAAAGCAGATGTCCAGAGAGAGAACGGTGAGGTGGCAAGATGACAAAGCAAAGATAGTGAATGAGTGTGATAAGAGATGTTCATTTCATCCTCAAACAAAAAAGAAAATCCAGATGGAAATGAGTCGCATTGGACAAAGGACTTTGATTGAAGTAGTGGTATAATTCTACTTTGTATAGTAAAAATCAAATAGATGAAAATGAAACACCTGTAAGCAACAGATGCCTAAATCATGGACACCTTCACTGATCTGAACATCATGTCCGTCAGTCTGGAAGCTACTTTTAAGAGTGTGGAGGCTTGTGTCTTTTTCTTTTACCTAAAAACAAAAAGTGTAAGAAACGAATAGTGTGTTTACCTGCTTCAAGAAAGGGCTCAAATTATGTGATGCTACTGTGATAACAGAAGTCAACATCGACAGTTTGGATCATCTCCAGATGCTCACGAGTGGAGCATATCACAACATTACAGGCTGTTTCATGAAGCAGGTGGATGCTGATGCTGATACGTCATCGACACAAGACAGATGATGCTGTGACCTCGTCGTGACTCAGAGAGCAGACTGTCTGAGCCCCCGTCCTCCGAACTCTGCAGGAAGCAAGACAGCCAGTGATGATGTCATGGCTTACATCAGAGACAGGAAGTCAGACAGGATGTGTGTGTTTACAAATCCTTGCAGTGTTCTCGTTGATGATGTGAAGGTGAGACGATTTGTATCTTGTCCACAGAGCCCGGCAAGGCTTTGAATTGGAATCTTCTCCAGTTTTGCATTTATTGGTTTTGTGTAATTTCGAAAGTTGTCGAGAGTTTCTTTAAACTCTCTTGTGTTGCTTATGACTGTGTTTGCCTTCAAAATGTATGTACACATAATATAAAGAAATTTTTAACTGCTTTATCCTCATGATGAAAATGTAAGCTACGGACAAAAACAACATACAGAGTTTAATCAGTATCAGCACATTAACATTGAGAGCATTAAGTTGGATATTACTCCACACTTCTGCACCTTTATGTTAAGATGCTAATGTGTATGCTAAGTTCCAATCGTCTTTATAAGAACACTGAACATAAAGTTGCATTCAAAATTTTGTTTTTTTATGACTTTCTTGGATTTTTATTTCACTTACACTTATTCATTCAAGTTAAATTAACCCTAAAAGCAGAAGGAAAGTCAGAAGAGGAAGTGAAGCTCCTCTCACCTGGGACCCCGCTCTCTCTCTCTCCCAGACGGGCGTTCTGCGGTCGGACCCTCTCGGCTGATGAAAGAATCCATGTTTGCCTATTCTTCAGGGCTCCCTCTGTTCGAGTGCATGCATGAATGGAGGGATGCCTGAATGGATTACACCAGCTGAATCAAAGTAGAGAGAAGGAGACGACAAGGTGAGAGAGGAGGGATGGTGTGAAAAAAAGGTGCGTGGTGACGGAGAGGTGGGAATCTGAGGCGGAAGAGAGAGAGTCTGTGTAATCCCTCAGTTCGGGTGTCACTGAGGTTGGATTCTCTTTTGGCCGAGCGGCGGCATCCGAGAAGGATCGTGCCATAAAAATGATACAGAGCGGGGACTTTGACCATGGCCAGGGGAACGTACAGTACATTATACATAGCCCTGCTTTCATTACGCCTCGCACTGCTCACAGCGTCCTCTTCTCATCTGCTCCCCACTTTATTGCCTCCATTCCTCACACGGAGAATTCATTAGAAATTGACCGACCTGACAAGTGTGCAGAGCTTAAACCGCTTAATGCATGCAGAAGATAATAGACATCGCTCTTTGTGTGTGAAGGTGTGAGACACAGTGTTGACTCTCCGTGTTCGTTTGTTCTCGTTAACTTCAGAACTTCCTCGTTCAAAAGTCTCCACAAAGAACCTGAAGGTGCTTTCGATGCAGCTGCCAGTAATGGAAACGTGGACAGATAAGAACTTTTTCTCACACACACACACACACACGTATAGACACCTTATCACAAAGCTGGCAGGCAACTCTGTGTGTGTTTACCAAGCGGCAACCTCCAGCGCTGAAAAATGAAGCCAATGCGGAAGTGCAAAAAAGCTGCAGTTCCTCGAATAACCACTAGAGCAGGCTGCAGAAGGGAGTCAATTACATTTGAGCCCCATGTTAAAATGTCCGATTTTACGACAGAAAAAAAACATATTTACAGCCTGGTTCAAAACATGGCTCTAGTCTCATAAGCTGTTTTTCTACTCCATGACAACTCTGGGGGGGCGAATTTTTTTATAAGACGTTCGTTTAAAATATACAAAATACATCATTATGCACAATTCATAGCTGTCAATCTAAGTGGCGCCACTTTGATTGACAACTAGCCACTGACGGTCTAAAGGGCGTCACCCCGGCTAATTCTAGTCACTGAGTTTGGGAAAGAGATCGTCGTGGGGTTAGCCGGCTAGCAACGATATTTAGCATTTAACCTAGCTGGTTAGCCGTAGCTAGTTTGATTATTTCGAATAAAGCGGCTTTTTTCAGCCAATAGCGTTCATTCGACCCGCCTCAGCTCCGCCCTCGCTCCACCTCTTTGTCCATATTTGGAGTAACCGGAGGTAGGCTACCAAGATGGCTACGCACTACGATTTGCTTCATTTTTGCTCTTCAGAAACCTATGGGTGACGTCACGGACACTACGTCCATATTTTATACAGTCTATGGCACAAACACAATCCTGGGGTCAAATCAACCCTGATCCTGGACTTGCAGGTTCTGCGTTAGCTGTAGGGCTGTTTTACAATGTGAATGTGCTCAGTTTCACCAAGGGAACATTAAAGTTTAATCGTATGTATTATTTGTTGTTTTGCTCTCATTGTGTCCATGTACAAGCTGGCAGCTGGGCCTGAGTGACAGATAAACCCTTACAGGTGAAAGGCAGGGTTTACAGTAACTTATTCATTATTTATCTGCAGAGCGGGTCTGTTTGGAATTGATTACTTTGGCAGAGCGAAAGAACATGCAAGAAAAACTTGTCTGACCAGAGACGTCCTGAACGGGTTTCTGTCGCTTTCTTCCCTTCTCCCACATTAGTTTGATCAATAACACTGACACGCACCAACATCGGGGGTCATCCATCAGCTTCGCAGCGGCTCGCAGATAGAAAGGAGGACATCAAATATTAACGCCCACAACTCTTCCCCGTGCACGCCGCAACTCTGACACGTACAGTGCAGTGAATTATTGAAACTCTTCAGCAACTATACATTTAAAAGCGCTGACGTACACCCACAGCTGTGGATGGGCAGGTCAGGTAAGCTGAGCTGCAGCTTCGCTCTGCGCTCACGTCCACTTGAGAATCCACCGTGAAGTTGGAGCAAAGTCAAGTCAAATGGTTCAAACACTGAGAAGAAACAACTGCAGCTTCTACCAAAAGGACATTAGGTTCAGTGGTAATTTCTACTTAATTACAACTTGTGTCAAGCAGTTTTGTGTCATCATTCCTTTCGGTAATAAGAACGTTGCCTCGCCCTGTTAATTGCCGGGAACATTTTAAGCAACGCAGCTTCAGAGAAGTTAGAAACCTGAGATGATCAGACAGATCGTGAATAAGCCTGATTATCTAAACCACTTCATTTAGAGGTGAAGCCACAAATGAACACGTCAGAAATGCTGGTAATGAGTCCTCATTCTACCGGAAAAGCTGTGTGGGTAAATACAGTAGCTGAACCAGAAAGCTCACAAACTCTCAGTGGACTTTGTTGCACATGGTTCGTCAATCAAAACAAAGCAAACGATAGATGCACCAAAGCTGAAGTCCATGGCTTGTTGTTGTACAAATCCAAAAATGAGAACGTCTTCTTCATACACCAGTGGACGAATTTGCTTAATTATCTCGGCGTTGGTTTGTCTGTTTGTTTGTTGTCTGTTTGTTTCTTTGTTTGTTTGTTTGTTTGTTTGTCTGTTTGTTTGCAACATAACTCAAAAAGTTATGGACAGATTATGATGAAATTTTTTAGGAAATGTCCCTTCTTCTCAAATGATTAAATTTTGGAGGTGATCCAGAAAACCACCATTACGGAAATGTGGATTTTTGGGTATAACTATTAAACTAAAAATGACATCAATGTGATTCCAATTGCTAAGGGTATGTTTTTATGGTCCAGGAATCCGTTGAAATACATAAATCAAAGGTAGGACTAATATTTTGGGGTGTAAGTCACAATAAGCTGGGGGAACTGTGCTGCTTGGCGGAGGTCTGCAACGAGCTGAAGGACCCTTTAAGGTCCTTGAAAAATAGTTTCTGGCGCTAAAAGTTACTACTTCAGGTGGAAAAGCAGCTAAAAGGACAAAGCAACTGAAAAAACAATGTATGCTTCACACCCTGTATGACACTCTCCTACTTCCTTCCAGGGTTTTCTAGATTGCAAAAGTTACTCCGCCGTGCCACCTCTGCGTGTTATTCCCTCCAGTCGTCCAAATGGGCGCCCAGCAGGGAGCTAACAAGTAGATGACAGTCTGTCCCAGCAGGTGACACCGGCAGCAACAAAGCCAGAGGGGTGAAGAGGTTAGGAGGAGGGGTATCCATGAGCGAAGAGGTGAGAGGACGCCGGGGTCTCGGCGCACAGAACAAAACACTCAACCTCTTCCAATTAAGCGGCAGCAGGTGCCAGAGGCTCTCATTGACGAAGCTCGCTGTCTCGTGAAAACACGAGCGCAGCGGTTTTGTGAGCTCTCCATTCTTTAGTGCGTCGCACGAGGAGCTTTAAAATGATATTCTGTCACCTTGAGCAGCAACACACACACACACACACACACACACACAAAGCCCCTGCGAGGAGTCAACACGTCTATGTGTGTGTGTGTGCGTGTGTGTGTGCACGTTTACAGCTCATTTTCTCACATGTTAATTTTTATGAATGAGCCATATGGTTGGGGGAGAAGGGGGGAGGGGGGGTTGTTTCCTCATTCTAGGCCAATCAAAAGTGTCATGGCGGAGCGTGTGTTATTCATCATGCAGTGTGTCTGTTCTGTGGAGGATTAATCAGGGGAGGTGGGGTGTGTTTGGGTGCCTTTACAGGACGGCCCCGCAGGCCCCTTCCCAAACATATGTGAGTGATTATGACAGATGGGGCCCCGGACAGGGGCTGGGGGAGGCCGATGCAGGGCTGGTTACTTCCAATGTGACTCTTGATGTTTTTGAACTGATGTATCGGTGTGACTAATTCAGCTCCGGGAGTCTGTTTTTCTGACAATACATCAGCTCTTACAGTCTCTCCAGCCGCCCCCATACAGTCCTTTTCTTTCTGACTCAGTGCTTTATGGTCGCATACATCTGGGCATGTATGAGACTGGGAGCGATGTTTTTCCAGTGATATTACAGCCTGCAATCATAATCCCACTTTAATGCTGACTGTATTTTTAACCCTCAGTCAACCATCTTGTTGTTATCTGATCATTATTCTCTGTCTTTAAAGTAGTCATTGCATTATTACTTGTTTGGATCAATTTAAGTCATTAATGTGACAGCATGCAGATTATCACTGTTTATAAAGGCTGAGCAAGAAAATAACTACTTTTTAGAGACATGTGTTCCAATCAGGTCGGAAGATAAAAATGTTTATTCAGCCACATTTGAGCCTTGTGAACACAGTCACAGCCAGATGAGGCCTTTTACTGGAGACTGTGACTCAAAAATCTGAAGAAACACAACAAGATGCTGATATTTATTTTGACTTTTGTGGCACTTTGTAGATATTACTAACACTACTACGAATTGTTGAAGTTATTCTCTGGTAATTCGACACAACATTCCCGACTAAAGCACTACTTACCTTTTTCCAGAGCTTTCAGCTGCCTTCCTCAGTGAATGGAGTTTGCTTGTCACAGAATTTTGATCTGTTGACATGCAAGCTCAGTAGCTGTGATGATTTTATTAATAACATATTTATGACTTTTTTTTCCTGGTCTGGCTTTTGTTGAACATCCACACTTGGCTACAGGTTTAAAAACATGATATTTACTTTTGTTACTATGATGATAATATTTTAAACTCTTCAGCAGATGATAAGATAAGATAAGACATTCCTTTATAAGTCTCACAACTGGGAAATGTAAGTATAAAAGTAGTATTAAAAATTTAACTATAAAAAGTATCAACGATTAAACTAGAATAGAAAGTATTAACTCTTTAACTACAGTAAAAGTACTGACAATTTAACTAGAAGAAATATACAAGTACTAACAGTTCAAATCATGCAATGTATTTAATTTTTGTAGACATAAGAATAAAGTTTGACATGGCTTAATTGTTATTATTTATTTCAACGAATCAAATAAGAAAATGCGCAAATCATATAACTCTGCTCTGCAAAGTGTCATAATTAACTAAACTGGAGAAATATTATTTTGAGTTAATGCCAACTCTATTACTGTTAATGTTTATTATCATCCTGCTTCAATATTTGTTTCTCTTATCACTGAGCTTTAACCCACCAGCAGCATCTTTCCTTCTGCCGTCCGTTTGATGAATGACCGGATGCTGCTCCACAGTTATCTTTAGGTATATTTGCAAACTTTTCATAATAATGCCATTGAATAGTTTTTGTCATTACGACTCCTGTTTGTCTTTCGTGACTGATGATTGATTTGTCCCATTTATTTCACATCCCTCTTTCAACCGTGAGCACGAATTAGTAATAGTTTCTAGACCAAACAAGGCCAATAAACAGCAAATGACAATATGCTGCCCTGCCCACAATGCAGCAGTGAGTCATTTTATCCCATTATTTCTCCTCAGCAGAAGAATACCAGTAATGAGTAAACAAGGCATTATGTTACCGAGTCTTTTTTTTTTTTTCTCTCAAAGGCTCGAGAACCAGGCGCAGCAGAGTGATGCAAAAAACCAACAGTACTTATTGTTATTCACCATAAAGTTTTATTTCTGGGGAATTGCAGCAGTTTCTCTCGATTCAAATGCGGCGAGAACGGTTTCACAGCTCGAGGAAGTGCGGTGGAAATCTCATTACAGTGTACACATGCTTGCTCCGGGGCAAATTAAACGCCTTCTCCTGAATTGCAATAGGCTTGTTAGGATTTTAGTGTGGAAATGTAGCGCGGGGGTGGGGGTTGTGGGTGTGGAGGGAAAAGGCTGGCTAACTATTCTGCCACTACCTGACTGCTGTAACAAGCGAGGTTAAACTGTAACCTGTGGTCGGCTGTGACCCCTCTCAGCAGCGGCTACGCCAGGTGATTTGCATGAGATGTGACTGCTGGAATTTCCATCTGTGGATGAGGCCTGAAGCCCACTGGCAGGTGTGTGCATATGTATAAGCACAGCCTCACTGATAAACACCCATTGATATTATTCACATTCCGGTGTCACGTACCAGCATTCCTGTGGTACGCCCACCGTGCTCAGACAAATATAACGAATGATGCGTTTTCAAACTTTTCACCAAGTGGATCATTTGTTGCTAAGCTAACGGGAACAGTAAAGTGTATTAGAGGTATGTTATAGTCTGGAGGAAGCACTTCTTGCTAAGCCTCTACATACTGTCTGAATACTAGTGAGGCCTTATACTACAACACAAGAACAAACTGCAGCAACAAAAATCATCAGAGAAATGAATCTAAATCTCTTTGATGCACTCAATAATAGATTCACCTGAAATAAAAGAAACACACACCTTATGAAAAAGGACAAATACTAGATGCTAAATACGTTTTTTTTGAGTGAACCATTTGCAATTGGAGCACAATAGATTTAACCCCCAGGAGTTTGTCACACTTTTGGGTCGTTGGTTTAGTTATTCCTGTTTTATTTTGATATGTCCTCAGGTATGTTTGCTTCACTTCCTGTCTTGTGTTTTTCCTGCTTTTGGGATTGTTGATTAATTTCACCTGTGATCCCTCCCTCCAGGTGGATTAGTCTTTGTTTAGTCCTCTCTTTACCTCTTTGTCCTTGTATGTAGTGTATGTGTGTTTATTTCTTATGTTCTCCTCCAGTTTTGGACTTTTCACTTAGTTTTCCTGGACTTACCCAGTTTCCTGGACTCTTAATTCTTACCTACTCTAATTTGGATTTGCTTACCTGCTTGAACCACCTTATCTGTCGTTGACCTTTTGACCCCTGCCCACCGGACCATCCAGTAAGTCTTTGATTATTTAACAATTGCTAGAAACTACAGCTGCCCAGCTGTTTTTAAAATGAAAGCCTATATTTGGAACCTATTTTTAAGGCTTTTCATCTTCAGTAGGAATGAATGGGTTTGGGGCTGCGTGCCACAGAAAAGCTACGAAAACAGGAAATTATTAAGAGACAGACTAACGCACTGTTGGTTTTGGTCTTTTCATGGGATTTGTTAACAATAACAGAAGTGTAGAATATCAGTAGATTTATTCTGAGCCACCTCTGCAGCTGTGACTAGACCTCATTTAAATAAAGTATGTTTTAATGAGGTGTTTCTATTGTTATTGTGTGTGTGCCTAAATGCAACTTAATTAAGAGTAGATGCACTTGTTTGTATAATTAAGGGCCGTGTTTAAGTAAATAGTCTATTAGATAAACAGCAGAGTTTCCAACTGGTCATTATTCACGATTAGATAAAGTATAGTCGAGTGTAGGTTTGCTGTATATTCTGTGTTTGTCTGTATCTCGCTCTCTGGAGCTGAACAGAAAAACACCTAGTGATTTCTGGGTCAATTAACATTCCAGTGTCATTTCACCGAGTGACCGAGCGCCCCAGGGGCATTCTGGGATAACAGATGCTCACAGCACACAGCCCCGACGTATCAAACTGGCGTCACAACCTGAAGATAAAACCCACAAGAATGTCAGCCTTCTTTGGCTCCGGGACGTTTAATGACACTGAAAAAAGGTTCACTTCTCTCTACGGTCAGATGCAGAGAGAGAGAGAGCGAGAGAAAAAAAAAACACAGTACATGACCTGCCTCAGGGGACAGAAACGGGAGTATTGAGCGGTGACCTTGAGTGATCGCGGAGGTAGTGAACCCGCTCCATCACAAATGGACCAAAGCCAGAGCAGAGCCATCCGTGCTGCAGGCAGGGCCAGAGTGGGCTCATTTGGGCTGGAGCGGGGCCAAAGTGGTGACTCTGTCAGCAGGTCAGTATTACTTAGATCTGGCTAATGGACATGAGCGGACAGGAGGAGGGAAATCTAATAATATGAAGGATTCTTATAGTAGAATGTGGAAAAAGATGATAAAATGAAATTGCCTTGGAAAGAAAAATGATGTGAAGAAAGAAAATAACTTTAATCACATATACTGCTACAAAGGTATCAAAGTTATTTACTTATAATTTGATTAATCTTGGTTATTTTTCGATTAATCATTTGATCTATGACCACAGTAACCAGTACCAGCAACTTTGTCTGGAGCTTTCGATCGTATCTCATGGCCTTCATCCCTTCATCAGCAGGTGGAGCATGCTCAGTTGCCATGGAAGCAAATCTCCATTTGCCGACTGAGCCAACTCTGAGATGTGGTTGAAGGCCTTGGAAAACTAATTTGTTTCTTGTGTGGAATTTTTCTTTTAAATTTCCAATTAATAGTTCAGTGAAATATCGAAAACAGTGGAAAACGCCTGTTGTAGTCTCCAAGACGACTTTATATTGTTTGTCCAACATCCAGATATTCATTCTGGGCACTGACATTTTACTTTATAAATGATGTTATCAAAATAGTTGTTGACTTGTTAAGACTGATGGTTTAAATATGACAGAATAAACTGGACAAATTTGTCAGATAAAAAGGAGGTTGGCTCCCACTCAGTGCTTCAAAATGCTATTTGGTTTTACACATCCTGGGCGGAAGTCCAAACCGTGAGTCCGTCAGTGAGGAGTGGTGGTGGTCATTTCCAGATGGTGGGGGATATTGTGAGGTAAAGTCTGTGGGAGAGGATGATGTGCAGTGTTTGGGGAAGAGAAACCGTTCCAGCTGATTAGTCATGAGGGAGGAGTGGGCTTGTACTTGCTCCCCGCATGTGATCTGATGGATGGAGAAATTGTGCTGCGGCTGCTCTCGCACAAAAGTCAAGAAGAGTTGAAAGTTGAAAACCGGGTCAGTGTCCCTTGGGATGTAAATGGAGAGAGAGAGAGAGAGAGAGAGAGGTAAATGGAGAGAGAGAGGGAGAGAGAGAGAGAGAGAGAGAGAGAGAGAGAGAGAGAGAGAGAGAGAGAGAGAGAATGGATAGTGGAAGAGAGAAAGATTGCTCATTATGTTTAATCCATATTTTGTTTCTGTGAGACTGAACAAGTGCAACTGTGAACTGCTAAACAGTGAGACGAGGTGTGCAGCCAAATAAAATGCAAAACAAGCCACAGACTGTTGGTGAGATGATTTGCAAATGGGCTAAAGCATTCAGTAACTAAGGAGATTTCCACTTGTGCTTTCAAACTTCTGCTGCCTCCCAGCTCTTCTTCATTTGATTTAAGATGCTCTAGTTTCCAACTGCTGAGGATTAATGGGTGTGAAGCTTTTGAGTGGGATGAGAACTGCGGGGTAAGGTGTTATACAGGGATTTCCTCGTGCTGCAGCCACATATCTAAAAAAAAAAAAAAATACATTCACAGTGCAACTAACACACGAGGCTGTGAAGACAATTTCTTACCAGAGGGAGTTTGAGTGATTTATTCATACAGTCATAGGTACAATGGAATATTTAAAGCAGTAATTTGAGAAATTTTCTTATTCACTTTCTTGTCAAGATTTGATTTAAAGATCACTCATCGTCTGTGCATTAAATATGAAGATGCAGTTTGATTAACTTAATTTAGCTTTGCATAAACAGAAAGTTGTGACAGCCCAAAATTTGACCATGCAGACTGTGTGAGCTGCACTGCGCATGTGTCAAAAAAGCAAAAGAGCCAGCTTGCTTCATCCACTGAGCCTATACATGTACATGTATGTCATACAATGTAAATGCTATATTATATTATACTACTACTATATGCTATATTGTATTATATTATATTGTATATAGTACTGTAGAACCATATTACTAGATTATATTTATCATAATGCACTATAGTATTAGCATTACCACTGCTGCTATTGTACCTTGTACACACTCAGGTATACACATTCAAACTTCTGTTATCTCTACTGTCTAATTTATTGTGTCTATTCTTAGATTTTTTATTTTTTTCTAGTTTATATTCTACTTTATATTTTGTATTCTAAACAGTGCAATATAGGAGAAACGATGGAGATGTCAATTTCCCGGAGGGAACCTCCCAAAGGGATTAATAAAGTACTCTGTCTGTCTGTCTGTCTGTATGTCCTGTATTCCCAATCCTCGACCAGTCATACATACTGTTTCCTTTTTCACTACATCTTGCTGTCAGGAGGTTGTCTGTCTGCATCAGTACTGAAATATGAACAAGCCTTACATCACAGCTTGTCATTTTTACCTTGTGCAGATTAAACAAATTAGATATAACACATGAAATAGTGAGTTTAGAGGCACTGATCGGCCGATTTCGTGACCTTTGGACTGAGTCTGCTTCCTCATTTCCAGCCTTTAAGCCCAAACTAATCATCAGCTGGCTGCACAGATATGAGCGTTTTATCTCATCCAACCTTTAAGTAATACAAACTCAGATTAGTGTTTAAAAGCTGTGGCCTGTTGAGCTCATGTCATCAGCTCCAGCGTTAGGAATACAACAGAGCTCAGAAATGTTGGGAGGACAGTGAGGAATGAGATGCAGGGAGGCGGAAAGAGCTCCGGAGAAGAGACAGTTGTGGGAAAAAGAGCAAAATAAGCAAGATAAAAAGACATTCTTTCAAGTGCATTAACCCTGTTAAGCTACAGTATATCATACTAAATCCCCCCTCAGCTCTCCTGCCTATTAGCCATTAGCACTGAGGGCCATGTGTGTTATCACACTCCAACACACTCTGGCCAAGGTTATATCCCCTCGTGTTTATGGCGGTGCACTTTCCAGCAATTTAAACACACAAGATTAAACGGCGAGTCCACTTTTCACCTTGGAGCCATAAGACAGTAGTCACAAGGTAACACCCCAAGGTGCTGTACTTATGAGATAAGAGAGAAATAAAACTCTTATCAATTAGCACCTGCACTCTGGCTGCTGATTCAGCCTGTGTGTGCTCACTCTCAGGCAGCTCTGTCGACTGCTCAGTGTCACTTTAAGCTCAATCTTTGGTTTATTGGCTGGAATATGAGATGGGGAAATGGATGCAGGTGGAGTTTTATAATTTACAGACTGTGACTTTGCATGAACAATTCATGAGGTGGCTTCTTGTAAAGGGAATGTCATAACCAGAAAAAAACCTTAAGTTCCTTGTCTTGTCTCATGTTGTCCTGTCTCTTCCTGTTTTATTTTGGTAACTGTTTCCCTTCTCGTTTCAGGTCGCTTGCCCTTCCTTCTGTGTCTCCCGCCGGTGTGATTGTCTGCCCCGCCCTGATTGTTTCCACCTGATTCCCTACCTTGTGTATTTAATGTCCGCGTCTTCCCCTGTCCTGTGCCAGTTTGTCGTGTCTGCCATGTCCATCAACTCGTGCCTTATTTCCATGCGTCTCATGTCAAGTATTCCAGTTTATGCTATCACGTTTTCTTGTTCCTTTTCTACCTCGTTTTTCCTCAGCGTTGCTAGAGTGACATTAAGTTTATTACTTTGTTTATTTGATACTTTTCTTCCTCAGCAGAGTGATTTTTCGTTGACCCACGTTTTTTCTTTCCTCAGTAGAGTGATTTTGAGTTTTGCACTTTGTTTAAATAAAAACTTTTATTTTGAACTTTTTGCATCCGCGTCCTGCTTCTGGGTTCAAAACCAGCCTGAGCCTTGTCAGGGAACCTCTTTTATATGCAAAAGTTAAATGTATGTATGGTAAATGTGATCTGTTCTATCAGTTTTGTTTAATATACAAATAGTGAAGTGTAAAAGCAACAAGTTGTGGTTTTACAGAGGCTTACATGCCAGTTTTACAAATAACCTCCAACTATCTGCTTGATGTTTTGCAATTTCTCTTCCTGATATTGTCAAAAATGCTTCTCTCTTTTCTCTACTGGCCATTTTTCAATCAGCTCATGATCTGACCCTTTGTCGTCTCCACCGTGCGAATCCAATGAAATAATATCGCCTGTGACTTTGTCAAAGTGAAACCTCATTTTGCAGCGTAATTGAAATTGTCATTTCATTCCATCTCGTCGAAGTTCTGAGATGGAGAAAGACGAGTCTCCTCGCTCAGCATTCCCGTAAACACTCTCTCTTAATATTTGTTTTTTTCCCTGCGTTGGGCACAAAAAGCTTCACAGGCTTATATAGGGTACACATAGGGTCATGCCCGCAGAGAGCCGTGGCAGCAGCCGCCGCCGTCTGCCTCCCTGCAGACTCTGCCGCTAAATCCTCCCACTAATCTCCAATTAAAATGGTGATAATAGGTGTTTGCCCAACTCAGTGCCCACCACTGCACCCCTGCTCCGTCCTCCCACCTCGCAACCCTCCCATCAAATCTGTCACGGGGGGACTCAGACGCACACACACACACACACACACACACACACCCGGCAGACTCTTTCCAAAGTGCCCGAAGGATTGACCTAGATTGAGCCCACTTCACAAACTAATTTCTGCAAACACAAAGGAGGATTAGCAGAGATTAAGATGACAAGGTCTGAGGATTGAGAAGTAGCTGGCATAGGCCAATTATAATTCCTGCTCTCATAAAAAGTGGACTGTGGCTGAAGCAGTCACTGGAGGGCTCGTATTCGGATCCGCTCTCGAGCTGTTATTTAGCTTTTCGCCACTGCCTTTACCTTAAAGAGCACATGATGCTGTACAGTTTGTTCTGCCTTTGTCGACGGGTCAGAGCTCTTGACAGCTTTGATTCAAAGCAGACGGCAAAGGCTTATATACAGTGAATAGCAGCAATTACAGAACAGCTCTGTGAACTGATGAAGCTGCACATTTCACCTTGTTTTCCTTTTCGCCAGCCTGTTTGCTCTCGACTCGCATTGTTGTGGTCGTCCTCGCAGACTCAGGTTGCTCGCAAAGAGCAGCTTACGGCGCTTAACCAGTCATTTCCCCTAACGTGTTCCATATGTGGCTGCGCTTTGATGGAATACACATCTGCTCTACCAGATTCATTAAAATAATTCCTGAATGCGTTTTAGGATATTCCCAGTCTTCGTGCTGAAAAGTGAGATTAAGAAATCTAATGAAAATGGAAAATTCAATCCTCTCAGGATCACATGAATGGTTTAGATTTCTGCAATGTGTCGGACATCTAAGGAGCGACTTGGCGGCTCCGTGTTGCCAACGCTCTTCTCTGAAAAGGCGACTTTTTCATCTAAATCCCTTTTTTCAGCCGTGATGAGAGCACAAATATAAGCTCCGTCTCCTTCGCTCGGTCCACATGAAGCAAAACGGAGAGGGGGGAACATCTGTAAGGAGGGCTGAAGTTTGATGTGGTCACTAAAGCCATCAGCAAATCCGCGTGATAAAGCTCCAGCTGAAATGTCTGACACTTTTCATGGTTTGTGACGCAGAGCTTTTGGGTGTTTTTGAAAGGTTTTCACAGCACATTGGGGACTGGGTGTCTGACTGACTGCGGCTAAACTGAGTGTGTCTGTGGGTGTTTGGAAGTGTGTTCAAGCGCATGTGTGGTTTTCTGTGTTTATGTGCGTGTGTGTGTGTGTGTGTGGTCCGGTGCGGGACAAAAGCGGACACTCATCAGCAGAGTTGGCGTTTGCACAACACATTGGGAGCAGGAAAAGAGAGGCAGGCTTTCATCTTCGCTCATGCTTGCCGAAAACCCCAATGGGGACCACATGCCTGAGTCAGGCCAGGAATCCTTTTGTGTGATTAATACTAAAAGTTTAGGGGTCCCCCGCTGTCAGGGCCTGAGATACAGCTTCAGAGCTCCCAGCAGGGGGTCAGGGGAAGCCAATGAAATCTCTCTAAGGCACAGATAACAACCTGCCACGGGGGAAGGGAGGCAGAGGATAAAACAGTCAAAATCCCCATCACAATCCTGCATTACTCCGCTAATTACAAACTCAGTGGGCTTCCTGATCCCCCCCCCCCTCCCCCTCCCCGCCTAACGCTGTCCCAGCCTCACCTCGATTCCATCTTCAAGCCCGGCGTTTAGTTAAGGAGCCTCACCTAATTGACGAAAGCAACTTCAAACCGCAGTCTGACTTCAAGTGCTTATAAAAATGCCTGAGAAATTGGAGCTGTGCACACACACACACCTCACGCTCATTCATTAGCCGCGGCGAGACATACATCGCACACGTTCATTTATCAGCCTCATTGTGCACATGCCTCGGTAAATACAGGCTTTCCAGTCCTTCAGCTACTTTTTATTGTTGTCTCGATTTTTTTTTCCTCCTCTCTGAGCTTTTTCTGTTTTGGTTTGCAGATTAAGGTCTTAGCCTGGAGTTGTTTGTACAGACATGTCTGTCATAAGGAGAGCGGCACTGACCTTTATCTGACAGGGAGTTTCAGGGGATCAGAGAGGGTCATTCCGCTGAGCATGATGGGTAATATAGAGTTTAGATCCTCTCTCTGTGTGTGTCCTGAAAGATTCTCATTTTTTGCAGGATCTCTGAGACTGAAGCTGAGTCTTTATATTAATTAAGAAAGTTAGAGGTCAACATGTCTTATTTTCAGTGGCGGAAAGTAACCAATTATATTTAGTAATGTTTGAAGTACCTCCATTTTATTTTACTATTTACAAGTACTAGCTGTACTACATTTTTTGCAACAAGTTACTTTTTAATACATTTACATTTAAAACACAGCATTAACTTATAAAATAAAATGTTTCTTAATCTTTTTGGTTCTTAACCTCGTACAAAAAATGAGTTTCTAGCTGGATTCCCTTGTCACGTTTCACATGTCTACAAGTTGTTAACAGTTCCTCTAAAGAGACTTCTCTAATAGTTTCTTTTGAATAACAGTTTGAAGCCCAAATAGGTACAATTAGACTGATTTTTCTATAAGTAAATTGTTGCTTACCTTTATACGACAATATGAACCATCTTAAATAACAATGTAATATGTAGTAATAAATCATATTTTTCAGATACTTCCAATATTTTAATTACATTTTGTTGATAATACTTTACATAAGTTGGATTTTGAATACTTGTGGTTGAGTCATATTTACTTTTACTCGACTAAATGCTCTGAATACATCCTCCCCCGCTGATCTGATTTTGAAGGATTTCTTAAAGCACACACCTTGTCAGAGTGATATAGGTCAACACTGACGTACTATCAGACTTGTTCCCTGTGTTGTCTGCTTGAAAAGGGCAGCTGACGGCGAATGAAAGAAGATAACAGTGCGCACTTACACCCGCCACCTCTCCTGTGAATTCCCTTCCTTAATTAGAAGGCCCCGGTTAATTGATTGTTTTGGCTTCCCATTCACGTCAAGAGAGAATAATGTTTACTGTCGAACAGACTTCACCCGAGCTATGCTACTTTAAAGTGCAGCGAGTTTACCTCATCATCCCACCTAAACCGCGGAGCCCTCCTCCACCTCCCTCTTTCCTAACTCAACCTCAAACCACACCCGAGTGAAAATCCATATAACAGCAGAAATTGCAGGGCAAAATGCCTTTGAGCCGCACTGATTAAAAGACCCAACAGCCCAATTTCAAAAAGAACGTAAACAATGTTATGAGCACACTGCCTGCAGTGACTCACCCCAAAACTGTTATTACATCCACCTCATGAAGCCGCGCGGCGTTTCATCTCTCTGCGGTTTTTCAGCAATGAGATAAGCCTGAGATGGCTGAGGTAAGCTAAGTGGCCTTAAAGGCATCCCTAAGCGGTTAATAAGTATGTACTAATGACCCCCAAATACATCTTATCAACATGAAGAAGCCTGATAAAGCTGGAGGATATCCAAAGGCTGAAGTGCTGTTTTGACTCACAGGCTCATAAATCTGCAGCTGTCAGGAAAACTGAGAGTAGGTTTCTAGGACGGTTGCAACACGCAGGTATTGAGTCAACTGTTTAAGCGAACACGGCAGCCCTCTTATCCCTGACACTTAGATCCTCGGTGCTAATTAGAAAATGCAAGCAGGCTAACTCGTGAATATGGTAAACATAAAGTAAGCAGAGCCTCACAGAGCAGCCAGCATGGCGGCTCTCACTGGGACCAAGCGGCAACCTCCGCCGCTGAAAAATGAAGCCAATGCGGAAGTGCAAAAAAGCTGCAGTTCCTCGAATAACCACTAGAGCAGGCTGCAGAAGGGAGTCAATTACATTTGAGCCCCATGTTAAAATGTCCGATTTTACGACAGAAAAAAAACATATTTACAGCCTGGTTCAAAACATGGCTCTAGTCTCATAAGCTGTTTTTCTACTCCATGACAACTCTGGGGGGGGGGGCGAATTTTTTTTATAAGGCGTTCGTTTAAAATATACAGCATACATCATTATGCACAATTCATAGCCGTCAATCTAAGTGGCGCCACTTTGATTGACAACTAGACACTGACGGTCTAAAGGGCGTCACCCCGGCTAATTCTAGTCACTGAGTTTGGGAAAGAGATCGTCGTGGGGTTAGCCGGCTAGCAACGATATTTAGCATTTAACCTAGCTGGTTAGCCGTAGCTAGTTTGATTATTTCGAATAAAGCGGCTTTTTTCAGCCAATAGCGTTCATTCGACCCACCTCAGCTCCGCCCTCGCTCCACCTCTTTGTCCATATTTGGAGTAACCGGAGGTAGGCTACCAAGATGGCTTCGCACTACGATTTGCTTCATTTTTGCTTTTCAGAAACCTATGGGTGACGTCACGGACACGACGTCCATATTTTATACAGTCGATGACTAGGACTCTGCTTCAACAGTGAGATGTAAGTAGCTTGTAAGTGCCATTAAAATGTTCTGTCTGTTCAATCCACATCGACTCTATCAGCGCAGCGTCCAACTGTCTTGACAGCAGAAATTTACTGAACGAAAACTTTCTTCATGTAGGCTCGAAACGTTGATTTGTTGATTTTATTTCTTAGCATGGACGGACACATTTGATGGATTGGAAGCCTATCTGTTCCATGAGTCAGACGAGTGATGGATGTCAAAACACCTCCCACATCTCTGAGTAAGAAAGTTGAGACACTGTGTAAAACATATACCCAAGAGAATGTGATAATTAGCTAATCCTTTCTGACACATACGTAATCGAAACCAGCACAAAGAAAATGTATTTAATGCTCAGCCTCATCAGCTTAATTGATTTTCATCAGTAGGTGTGGACTGATCCAAAAACACCTGCTTGGATCCTTCCACAGGTAAACAGGTTCATTGGTAACAGGTGATAGGATCATGATTGGGTCTGAAAAGTTGTTCACAAGTGACAATGGAGAGAGGTTCAACAGTTCAAACACATGATTGGATAAAGGAGATTAATATATGGAATTTAGTACATTGAAAATATGCTGTATTTAAATGTCATTTCTAGAGTTGTTTTTGCCAAGAGTTTGATAAGAAAATTGAAACCACTCTCACATATTTTCCAAAATATCCAACTATACTTTTTTAAGTTAAAGTCTGCTGCCTTTAAAAGTCTGGAGTTCTTCCCAAATCAGTCGCGAGGAAAGTAGTGAAGGTCAGTCACGTATTTGTTGCTCCCTGGTGCTCCATTAATTACAGCGCTTTTCTAAATGTCCTCATCTGATGGGAAATCACTTCAGGTGATGTTCAAGCAGTAAATTAGCTGGTGGCTGCAAAGCAACCCAATCAGTAGGTATCTCCCCTCAGATAGCCACAAATTTTAAGGATGGGGTCAGCGGGATTATCTGGGGAGGAGGCTAAAGTAATGACACAAGTGAGAGACAAAGGCAGAGGCAAAAAAAAAAAGAAAGAAAAGAGAAAGAAGAGAGGAGTCATTGTGCATCTGAGCAGACCTCCTTAGACTTAATTACCTCTCATCCATTTTCATTCAGCCTTCTCACGATAACACGGGGGAAGGGCGCATGCTGTGGAGGATAAACAGAGGACTAATGAAGTCATGCGCAAAATGAAATGGGGGGGGGACTTATTTAAAAACACTGAGAAATACGAGAGAAATTTGAGCGACTAGAAACAAACAGTAAGAATCGCACCTCTGCGGTCGACCTGCAGGTTAAATGGAAGCTTTGAAAACGTGTGATCTTCCAGTCCAGCAGATGCTATTTTTTCCTCTGTGTGTTATCTCCTGCCGTTTGGTTCAGACGAGCTCGAAAAGACAGTTCTTTAAAGGAGGTAACACATTAAAATTAGCTCCGGTTTGTAAGACATTTGGGTTTTATGAAAGTTTCCATATGAAGATCTTTGCTGTAAATTCTATTTGGGGACATTCGCCAGCGACACACTGGCCCCTGACACAGTCCCCTTGCCTGAGGCGGCCTGGTCCTCAGCTGCCCGTCTGAATGCTGATGTAACTCAGAGGTCAGAGCGAGCAGAGCCCAGCGGACGGCTCTCTCATTCTGAAAACAGCCCTGACATGATCGCTGTGTCTCTGCGTGCTGGAATGGTTGAAACCAGCTCCACCGCTGACAGTATGAATTTTTTTTTTTTTCGAAGGTGGGCGAAGGAGCTCGTTCAGCTTTGTATCAGCCTACCTGCACTTCCACCCACCTGATGAAATCCTCAGAGAGCTGGTTGGATCTGTGTGCTCTTATTTGAACACAATCAAATGACAAATAATATACTGTATGTTCATTCTACATTATCAACACAATATGGATTCAGTAGTGTGATATATGTATATTTCTAAGTTAGGACAAGTTGATATTATGTAGTTTTTTTTTTTCATTAATGAATTCCATATTGAAGAAACAGTCTAGCAATATTCAACCTTTTTCTAATTGTCAACAAATTCTCCACAGAACAAAATCAAAGATGAATTGATCTCGCTAACAAGTATTGTTTGTGCATTAGGGCCACTGTTGAATACAAAGGTTAAACTATTTTGATAAAGTCATAATATTAGAATATTGATCGGCTTTAATTGATCCACTTTTGAAAATGCTCCTCGATAAATGCACTCTTTCCTATTGTTTCATTAAGGTTTGCTTTGTATTCTGGGAAATTGAATGAACCTCTCTTGAAAATAAAACTGTATATTCGTAATTGGTTGTGATAGATTTACATGAGTTTAAACCAATGGGGTTGGTGCAAAAGGGAAGTCAACACACGTTTGGGTTTGGTGTATGTTGGCAATAAGAAAAATATAGAATAACACCTGACTTATCCTTTAAGATTTCTTCTAGAAAACATCTGGAAATCATTGTTTTGATGTAGCAATAATACTCTCCACCTTAAAAAAAACATGATAAAAACACTTAAAATGAATAATTTCATATTTTGTCATTCATCACCAACTAAAGCTTGGATTACGTTTTCCTGTATCTTCACTGAATCTTTTTATTTCGTCTAAATCTAGACATGATAAATAACCTTGACAAGAGTTTGGCTGATGTTGATATGATGTAGTGTTAGAACATGTGCAAAGTATAAATCCATAGAAAATCTGTGTGTGTGTGTGTTGCAGCTGCATTGCCAGGCAACTGTGACATGTAGGTACATTGTTTTGATCACACTCGGCCACACATACAGACTGCCCACACAAAATACTAGACTTTAGTCTGTTCAGCCAAGCTCTGCATAAGCTAACGGCGCCCAAAGGATTCACAGTGTTGAGGGGTTGAGTCATCAGCAGTATGTTCTGGATGGGGGGATAAGACCTACTTCCTGGCGGACAGGAAATTCAACTTCCTGTCTTGATTAATGGGGGGACTGTTGGATCACACAGGGGGGGCACCGAGGGGCCTCCCACACACAGAGCTCCCACATTTCACCTTGAATGTCAACCCCTCTTTTCTTTGCCTGGGAGAGCTTGAGAAAAAAAATCATCCTCTGACTTGAGATATCTTAAAGCAATCTTGAAGCAATGTAGATTTTTAACAGCTCATTGAAACATGTCAGCACATATTGTGAGCAGAGAAACAATGCTTGTTTATTTCTCAGCGTGGTATATGGGTGTTGTTTGCGAAGGCATGAGGGTCGGGATCCAGAAAAACTGGTGTTTCTCAACCTCACGTCACCGGTCAGGAGTCGTGTCAGGGCAAAGAATGTAAACAGCCAACAGAGCTGGACCTCTCCGAGCCGGAGGAATGTGGCGAGAGGCTCTGCAGTCGCTCACTAATGGGATGTTAGACTTGTTACAAACCAGGGAACGCACAACTGGCGAGCCGCTTTGCAATGCATTTCACTGATGAAAAGTGTGATAGGGGGGCGTAGGAAGTGAGAGGGGAGGCAGGCCAGGGAGGGAGGGAGGGAGGAGGGGAATAGAGAGAGGTGCTTTTTAAGATTTCATGTTCTCCTCCAGCCCCCACAGTTTGCAGATAAAGGTTGCTGTTGCCAAGGTGACTTGACAGAGAAAGGGAAAGTATCTGGCTGTGTTTCGCCTGTTCTTGTGCAGGAAGCTTAGAAGCCAGAGGCATAGATAAGATGATTTCAGTCCCTCCTCCACAGAACAAAAGCTGTACGCATGATATACTGCCTTAAATACCTCAGGACACTTTGGCTGCTGTTTTCACTCCAAAGCTGCCTAAATATGCGAAACATGCAGTAATAAGAAAGCAGCCGACGCCGTGCCGGAGCTGCTTTTCCCTTCTTAATCTGCACATTCGTACACGCAGCCAGACAAATTATCTCCACACCGAAACACACAATGCTTTACAGTCAAGAGGAAAAAACTCTTATGTTTATTAGCCATGAATTTCACATTGTGAAAAAAATCACATGTACAAAATAATGCCATTAAAAAATAGAAATTAAACTCTTACATGACAAAAAAAAAGAGAAAGAAAATGATGCACATTGACAGTGTTTAGTTTTTTTTTTCTGTCTAATTTACATCATTATGTGAAGCAAGATGCTGCGCTCCAGTCTGAGCCAGCTGGATTTCCAGATGAAACACAGGATAAGAGGAGGGCAAGAGTAGAAATGGGAAATGCCACTCAGCAATTAGGTGCAAATTGAAGGGGCATTCATTACTGGCTGTTGCTGGGGAAACTTTAGTCCTATGGAAAAGAAACGCTGTCGTCTGATTGGTGAAGCCGGCGGCTCAGTGTTCAATGGTCGGAGGGGGTCAACAATATGGAGCCACAAGGGTCTCCATAGAAGTCCTGAAATGGCCAATAAAAGGATGGACTTTTGTGTGGCTTAAGGAGCTGAGCAGGAATTTACAGAGCGCTTTTTGCTAATTGATCCCCACAGATTTGATTTGTTTCATGAATCCACGAGGAAGGACGTTTGAAAAAATATATACATATTCCACCAAAACATTACCTCTTACAATGAAATTCATTCATATTCAATTGCAAAACGTCAATGTTCAGGTCACGGAGACAGACACACAGACAAAAACACTGATTAGAGTTATTTCATATGCAAGTGTTTAAGACATTCTCTCTTTTTTGGTCTTTAGAAACTTGCTTGTTTTTTTTGTTTTTTTTTTCTTTTTTTTATGTGCATCATTGACACTATGGTGAAAAGCACTGCGGTGTCTGCCCTTATCAATGCACAGCTTACTGGATTCCACTCTCTCTCTCAACCTCAGTGGTGAAGAAGACTGTGGGTTAACACCCCGAGTTAGCACATGTGACAGCGCTCCAGCTGTCCCACCCAAGGACAGCTGCAGAGACGGTCACATTCTTAACCATGTCAGGGTTACTCTGATAGTTACTGGGTCACATACTGCATCTTTCCAGCAGCCTTATCTGATTTATGGGTCATATCTGCTTGTGTTGTTGGAACAGTTTGGGCCCTGACAGGACGATCTAAGACAGGTTTGGACCCAGGTTAGAGCAGTAAAATGGATATTTCTTTCAACCCCATTCAGTCTTCTTATTCGGGCGGCGACCCCGCGGCCTAAACTGCGTCACACCATCAGTAACCCGAGCCATCCTTCCTCTTCCATCCACACTCTGACATAAATGAAAACCCTGGGAGAGGTGCACCTCTGTCTCTTTTAACAGAACAAGCTCCTCCTGCTAAAGACTGAACTGTGCAAAATGCAGCCCAACTGAGATCAAATAAAACACAACACCTGGCCATGCATGACATAACCCAAACATACATTCACATAAGAATGCAGGCAGAGAAGAAATAAATAGGATTAAACATATTAACATAACACAGTAATCATTGTCATTATAAATTAAGACTACATTGCAGCAAGTTTAACAAGAAACCGATTCATTCTCAGTTTAGGTTAAGGTGACAAGATTTCTGTGACCACAGAGAAGAGTTCATGCCAGTTTTACTGAATCACTATGAGTGGACATGCTCTAAAAAGGGTTCAGCTATGACTCAGCAAGCGAAGCCGCTGCTTTTATCAGAATAACAGAAGCACAGCCGGTCTTTTACAGCATCAAGTGTACAGCTGAATGTGACAGCGTCGGATGCGAGCGGGTTAGTTAACCGGCGCTCGGCGGGCGTTAATGCGCAGCTACAAAACAGCAAACATGTAAGGTCGTGACCCCCAGGCACCTCGACCCCCCCTTCCGTCCTCCTCAACCTCAGCTGGCGTCGGTCATCGACACCTCGCCACTTGCGGCGACAGCAAAGTGCCAAAGCCTTCATGAGAGGAACACTCCAAGGTTTGTGTGTCAGAGCTGTTAGGAGCTTCGAGAGGAGGAAATGAAGAGACACAAGGGGTCAAACAAAAGAGCTTATTAGAGGAGAGAAGGGGGAGATTTGCTCCTTCATTGTGCCTTTTATAAATCAGCTGTACTCAGTCGAACCGAGTTGCGTTCTCTTCTGTTTCGCACCAATCACTGCATTCTCCCTCCCTCAATCTAAATAGAACATCCATCATGCTATACATTGCAGTCTCCATGAAAAGAGTAATTATTTTTCTTCTTATTTATCATAGAGAAAAAAAACATCAATACAGATCCTCACAAGCCTGTCGTGACTAAATGGGAAAAATGCAGGTTATGCGATATGTTGTTTTGCAGTCGTCATATGGCAGCATGAAAGCGCACGAGTCTGAAACGCCAGACGAACTCCAGGTCGGAGTCTGTGCCTCACATAACAAGCAGCAGTTCCGTTTGGTTGGTTTTGCGTGAGCGACTGTGCCGCGCGTCCCAGCTTCCCCCTCAGAAACGAGAGATGACATCGATCCGGTAAAAGCGTCCAGCCGTGCGTGTTTCTGCATCCTTGCGACGTCGAGATGAATGCGGGTGTCTGTACATCGCTGCTCAGTGTCTCTCTGCAGAGGAAGATGATGTGTGCTTCTTCACGGTCGGAGTCCAGTAGATGATGCGAAACAGGGATATCTGAGGAGGAGAGAAAGGATGTCTCGTTAAAGCGGCTAATGAGATGCGTGAAGAAGATGCCTGAGAGCAAACAACGCTCAACAGTTTAGACTTTTTAATTATTCAAAGAACAAGTATTGCTGATGTAGCCACTCTCTATCTCCTGCTAGACTAATAGATTTGGTAAATCCACCCACTCGGTTTCCTCAGCACAGTCTGGCCCTCGCCAAGCTTCTTCTTCTTCTCTCCCCCTCAGCCTACTACACTTTTCACATGTTTTACTCTCACAATTTCTCTTTGACCTTTCCATTTTTAAAGCTATTACTTAATATCTACTTCTCTGTGCGGCGCAGATGGTTGCAGGCTTGGCAGCCCTCTGTGAGTCTAATGTGAATGTAATATCATCAGCTTTATCTGTGTTCGGAGGTTGGTCTTTCCGTCGCCGTTGAGCACAAGTTTTTTCCCGGCGGCCATTTAATTTCAAATCTGGCTGCTGATGAAGCCTCAATCTGCCTCGAGGTTTCAGTGACCATCTCTTGGAAATTTAGTTGAAATCCAGACAACTAGCCCTGGAGTCCAGTTTGTGTTAGCGTTAGCATTTAGAGAAAGAGTTGTAATTAGGAATTTGTCAAAAAGGAAAAAAAGGAAAAAGCTGACCCTAAAGTTAAAGCTCACTAATTAGCATATCTTGTTTGTTTACTCTGTACAAAAACCAAAGGGTAAAGATGTCACATTGTGGTTGTACACACTTCTTTCTTTTAACTGGAAATCATTTAAACTTCCACACTATGTTAGGAATTGGAAACCAAATACAACTGATCAGGATACTTGATGTTGCTATATTCATTCATTTAGTTATATTCTCTGATTTCCTGGAAAACAAGCTGTATGCCTATATTAGTTTCACTTAAAATTTCGTATGCAAACATCTAAATATCTAAAATCAACAACAGTCTTCCTGAAAATCTGTCGTCAACATCATCTAAAATACTGTGTTATTTGATTCTGTCGGCACCATTCACCCTTACTAAAAGCTTTCCTGTGGAAAAAAAAGAAAATCTAAAAAGGAGGAATCTCAGACAAGTTTGAATTGTTCCCGGGGGAAAAACTGAGAGAGAACTTCTTTTTTCTCTCACAGCTACAATCTCCTTCTGTGAGGTCTAACATACTTCCTTCCCCTTTCATTCCTGAACAGTCAGCCTTCTTTTCCGTTCCTCCACATTTCGTCTTTTCACGGCGTTCAGCGAGTCGACTGTCAGTTGCCATGACAGGCAGCCGCACCAAAAACAAATTCTGTATTAAATTAATGGCAGGATTATATCCTTCGCTGAGCACAGTGTAGCGTTGGCTTAGAGATAGTTAAAACCTTCAGTCTCTCCTTTTCAGAGATGAGTCACTGAAAAGAAAGGGAATAATAAGTCTTAAAAAATATTTCATCCTGTGGAGAGGAGGAACATCACAGAGTCGCAGCAGTGAAGCTGCTCTGAGCTGCTTCCTGCCATTTTCAAACGGGGGGACTTGGCCGTCTTGGACGACTGGGGAGTCACTCCACTTCTCCTTCGCTGTCTCAGGAGCTGAGGGCCCACAGCCATTTCAGTGAATGCAGCAAAATGAATAGGACTGCCTGCCTGCATGGGCGTGTGCGGGGGCATCGGTGTTGGGCGTAAAGATCGTGTGATGTGATGTGATCGTGAGCCTGCAGCGTGCAGAAAGATCAGGTTTGAGAGCTGACTACACATGCTCCACATACGTCCGCCCTGTTTATCATCAGAGCAGGAGAGCGGGGTGAGAACGAGGCCATGAAGACGGAGATGGAGGCCGAAGAGACTCAACAGTAAATTTTCAGAGCCACTATCGAGGATGATGTGTGTCTGACTGGGCTGACGCGGGGGGAGGGTCGCCACTCTCCGACCCTACAACTCTCCCTCCTCACTTCCTCCGCTGCCACTTCTCTCAGTCACCTCTGCTTGTAACTGATGATGAATGGTTTCCGACACGGCGTGAGTCGCCGGCTGCCTCCCTCTCACCCGGCGTAAAGACCATAACCTCATCAAAGGAAGGCGACTGAGAGTGGATTAGCCTCGCCAGGGTGTTGTGGCCTGCTGGTGTGTGGCTTGTCTAATTGGCAGACCCCCTTTTCCCTCTTAGAGGGATTTCCCCCACAGGAGCAATAAAAGTATCCTATTCTCTTTCAATTACCCTCTCTGTCCTTCGGCCCATCCCCACAGCCACATAACTCACTTAACTAACGCACACAAGCCCCTATCAATCCCCCCGCCGGCCCACTCTCCCTCCTCCAGCTCCAAGAGATCCTGCCTGTCTTCTTCTGAATCTTTATCTGAATTCAATTTTGGAATTGTTTCCTTGTATTTGTGCATTAATCTCATGTCAGCATTTACGGTTATTTAACTTTATGTGAAACTCTATTTTTATTTTATTTGCTTTCATTTTTAATATCAAAGTTTATTGTCCAACTTTTAAATCTACTGCTTCAGTATGTGTCCAAAATCGCCCAATATATCTTTTATTAAACTCTTATTAAACCTGTATTGATTGGACATAAATACATGAGTAAATACATTAAAATGCAGCTGAACATCAGTATTTTATAGATGGTTAAGGAAAAGGTGCAACAAAAAGTACTCCACCTAGAACTGGACTACGCATAGTTTACAAAATCCATATTGATGGAGAAGAGCCTACATTACCTACAATGCAACTTGACTGTCAATAGTTTAGTCAGTGATTCTGGTGTGTGCTATACTTGTAGTAGCTAGCGTAGCATTGAGTTGTTAGCCTCAAACAGCAATGAGGAGTGAGCTACATAGGTCAAGTTTCTTTCTGACTTCACACCCCCAGATTTCATTTTCAAACTTCTAGTCCTCAGACGCTGACTCACCATCACCTGAGGCAATTTATCAGATTTTACGCAGCTCCCTCTGGAGCTACAAAAAGCTTTATACTTTTTTTTTTCCACATGAGAACTCGTACTCTCTTTAAACAGACTTGGATGTGAAAAATCGATGGAGTTCCCCTTTCAGGCAGACAAAGAGACGTAAGAGGTCAAACTCACCTCATGGAAAGGGTGTAGGTGGAGGGTTGAGGGACTCAAGCGGGCAGATGTTTCCAGGTGCTGACGAAAGCAGTGGGAATGAGCGAGTATGGCACAGTAGTGATGCTGTTCCAAGCATCCAGCGTGGGGTCGTAGCAGTCCAGAGTTTTACACCGCTGTGTGCCAAAGTACCCGCCCACCACATACAGTTTGTTCCCTGACGCCACAGCCTGGCAGCTCATCCGCTTGGCTGTCACGTCACCCACTTTAGTCCACTGGTAGCTCTCGCTGCTGAACTTATATGCCGAGCATGCTGAGAACTCCGTATCCCCGCCCATGACAAAGATCTGGTTCCCTAGCACGGCGGCGGCTGTGTAGCGCCACGGCTGTGGGCAGGAGGCGGGCACAGTCCATCGGTTCTCCTGCGGATCGTAGCACTGCACCTTGGGCAGCTTATCGTGGGTGACGCTGGTTCCTCCGAAAGCGAAGAGCTTGAGCTTGACGCTGACCACTGCTGCATTGCTCACGCCCTCTCTCAAAGGAGCCACCATGGTCCACTTGTTCGCCACCGGGTCAAACTGCTCCACCTGTTTGAGTGATACAGACGGAGACGCCGGGAGGCAGCCGGTTGCTGCAGTGTGACCTCCGACCACGTAGAGGCAGTGTTTCAGCTCTGCAGAGCCGTGACCAAACCTGGCAATGAGCATGGGTGCCGCCTTCGACCATTCCTCGTGGACGGTGTCGTAGACCCATACATCTTTGGACACACCATTCTCTGACCCTCTTCCACCGGTGATGTAGACCTTACAGCCGATGGCGCAGGCGCTGAACTCCTTCCTGGGGCTGGGAATGTCAGCCTTGGGGATGATCTCTTTGGCTTTCTGGTCCACCAGGTACAACTTATCACACATGAAAGTCTGCCCTCCCAGAAGAAAGAGGGCATGGCTGGTTTTCCTTGGTCGAGCACACGGGCTGTTCACGACTCCGTCATTCTGCAGGATCTTCAGCTTACAGCGGATTGCTTCATCCACCAGTTCCTTGCTCTTGGCCTGAGCGTTGATCAGCTCTTCTGTGGATACGTTCTCCATGAGGAAGATGGCGGGCAGCAGGGCCAGACGGACGGTTCTCAGGAGCTCTGGAAGGTGGCAGTGCCTCTTTTCCAGGTCATAGTTGATCCAGTTGAGGGCAGCTTCATAAACCAGTCTCTCATCCTCTGTCTCGAGCTCCTCGTGTGACAAAAGCTGCACCACCATATCTTTGGGCAATTGGAGGAAGTCCTCTGTCTTGCAAATAGCAGGGAAGTTGCTGAGGCACATGCCCCAGGACAGCTCTGACAGCTTGGTGCACTGGTGAGCATCAGACAGCAGCAGCATGCCCAGGCAGTTAGACGGGTGAAGGTTTCTTTCTAGGAACTCAGCACAGGCGTCCCGGATGTCCTGAAACTCTAGCATGTCCCCGGCCTCTAATAGAGACTCTGCGTTCTCCTCATTGATGACCACTCGCGATGAGTAAGCGTAATCCAGCAGGAGCTCCAAAACCTCCGGGTGGATGGAGTCACGGAAGTCGACCTCGCTGGCCTGGCTCTCCCTCAGACCGCCGCTGAACATGGCCTCAAAGTAGCGGCTGCAGGCGGCCAGCACGGCGCGATGGCAGGGGAAGGAGCGGCTGCCGGCGTGAAGCAGGACGTCTGTGAAAAGCCGTTGCTGCCGCAGCGAGTTGAGGTGCATGAGGACGCTGTCGGCGTAGGAGGACTTGTGGAACAGGTAGATGTTCATAGAGCCGGTGCTGGCTCTTGATTTTCGGTTCTCATGGACGCACACGGACATTTTCATTGAATCCTGGAAACAGAAAAGACAAGAAAGACGTCTCTTTAATGCATTTCATTTTAAAACTCCATTATACAAGTTTGTGCATTGTTTTGCTGATGGATGATGTGAGTCACAGTTTGGGTTGTAGATGATTTCTTTTTGCCCTCAGTCGGCATTTCAAGTTAATCAAGATTTCAAATCATTTGGAAATTCAATAAAGGGAGCTGTTGATGTGCCAGTAGACAACAAGAGAAAAGTCCTTTGTTAAAGAAATAAATTCAATTATATCTGCTAGTTGGGGAATATTTTGAAACTCTCTTTACAACTGTCGTGAGAAGACCTTGGAGAAATAATTATGAGTTTCCCGTAAAGGGGAGGCGAGCTTTCAGTAAGGATGTGGGAGTTTGTTGCTGTCAAGACGCAGCATAAGGAAAGAAATTACATCATTAGAGTGTGATAAAACTTTATCTTCCATCATTCATCATGTCCATGAAGATCTCCACTCCTTCAGACTACTCTTGCACCATCGATCTGTCCATCCTTCAAGTGTTCTTTCTGCTCTGATTAGCCCAGACATTTCCCACAAGACGTCAACTTGTGTGTTAATTTTGTCCAATTTACATAATGATATGTTTACGAAAATGGTTTCAGCAGATTCTGCAGATGTATGCAGCTTTTCGTTTATAGATATATATAAGAAAGACAGAGTAGGTGTTCATGTTCACCTTCTTTATTTTAAAGAATAGTTACAATTATTTTCTAATAACACATGATAACAACATTCGTTTCTTAGCATGTCCACCAATTTTTAAGGTAGATACAAAATGCCTGAGATGCTTGTTAGCTTGTGAGGAAAACTAGCGTGTAATCACTGTAAATCAGGCTAAATTATGTTGTTTATCCCAGAGACTCGACTGTTTGTCTGCGAGAGAGTCATGAAAAAACAGGCGACTGCAGTTTAAGTAGCTTTCAATCAAGTATTAAAGCAGGCCTAATTTTTCTTATTGCATTATATTCCCAGCTGTGACTCTTGCGAGTGCACAGGCTGCGATGCTGATGTTGAAATATTACATGTTGCAGCCCTAATGTGATGAATGATGCGTGTGTTTTTCCGGAGAGATCTGCAATCCCTCCCAGGAGTGAGAGAGACTTTTAGCAGGAGATCCAGTGATTACAAGTTGCAAAACAGCGAACGTCTGGGAGTTAGGAAGGTCAAGTAGATAACAATTGTCTTCTCACAGAGACCAGAAAGCTTTTCCACTTCTCCGAGCGGTAGGCTACTAATCTTTAGAGATACCGTGATTTACAAGCCTTTCCTCAGAGTTCCTCAAGGAAAGAGGAGAGAAAGAGACAGCAGGACTCTTTTAAGCCTCTGAGAAATGCACAGAATTTACTCCGCTGGCCTCCAGGAAAGTCACAGCTCCCATCTTCCCCGTCCTTGCCCCGTCCTCGCTCACAGCTCACTTTCATTCCAGCCAATTTCCAGACATGTCAAGTGCCCCCTTCGCTCTGTTTGCAGAGTCCCTGCCTGACCCAGTAAATCCACAGCTGCCTGATTCTTTGAGCGGACGTACAGACATGTTAAGTTCCCTTCTAGGTCACTCTGTTAGAAGACTGCTTCATCTTGAAAGTCAACCTGAAGACCAACTAAAATCTGCCTTCTTCAGTATCAAAACAGGTAAAAACAAACAGCTGAGTCTGTGATCTGATTGAAATCTATCAGTTAAAGTTGATGACAACTTTTCAAGACAAATAATGAAAACGAGAATAACATGACGCAGACATATTTGTCAGTTTTTATTTTGGAGGAACGATGAACGTCATCATTTTCTTTCCACCATGAAAGCTTGTCACAATTATAATCCACTGTAATCGACTGAACTCGAGCTGACCTCCGCTGCCGTTGTTCCTCTGTCAGCGAGAAAATGTTTTGCAAAACTACTGTCGGTTCTCAGAAGATCAATTTTTTAGTCACTTCGAGACGTATAGAGTTCAAAAGTTTCCAGGTGTCACGACTGATTCCTCCACAGCCCGGCTGCTGAGACGAGAGGACAGTTTCCATTTTCCTTCAGTTGCATCATCTGCTCAAAAAATCCTCAGAATGTCGTCTCATGAATAGACAATCGAGTTTGAACCCTGCACATACAAATCAAAGTCCAACGGGGCTTTCTGCTGAGAGAGCCGCCCCATTCACTTCAACAGAACTGTCTCCTTGTCAGAAGTTCCAGGGACATGATTCAACTCCAGTTCAACTAAAAACAGCTGCTGTGTGTAATGTTTTTATTTTTGCTCAGGTTGCCTGTTTTGGTGCAGCTGTCGATGGGGAAAACACAATGTGTGTGTGCATAATGTATTCTGCATGCAGGTACTTTGTGTCTATCAGCCAGTATGATAGTACAGGTTTCATGTTTTTAGAAATACTGGGATGGCAAAGTCAATCAATTTGGTTCAGACTCAGATATCTCAAATGATCAGTTATGAAATTCTCTGACTTTTCTTTTTTACCATCATCATGAGGTTGATATTTGTGAATTTGAGTATCTCAATAACCACTAAATGGTTTGTCATGAAGTTTTGTAGAGACATTCATGCTCCCCTGAGGATGTAACAACTTTGGTGATCCCTTAATTTTAATATAGCACCATCATAAGGCCAGAATTGCAAGTTGTCCAATATTTAGTTTTATCACCAAACATCTGCAAAATTGATGAAATTCCCATCGACATCTGCCGTCATTTTTGTTCAGTGCAAATTAGCAAACGTTAGCATGCAAACCAGCTACACTACTATGTGATAAACATAATAAACATTCAACCTGCTTGACATAATAATGTTAGCATTGTCATTTTGAGCTTGTTAGCATTTAGCTCAAAGCATCACTAATTGCAGCCTCACAGAGCCGCTGACATGACTGTAAACTCTTAGTGTTGTTATTCTTTTCTCAGTGATTTACCAGAGAAAAATGTGGTTTAATATTGAAACTAAATGACTCATATAAAAGTGACACGCTCGAATGAAGCACAAGAATAAACAGCCTGTGAAAGACTTTTTAAAAGGGGATAAAACAATGGTAATGTTTCGCAGGTGTTTCACTCGACTCTGTCTTTCCATTTGAGCGTTTTCTCTTTAATATGTGGGACGACTTAGTTATGTTATGAAAAATACACAGCTTTCCAAGTCATATTTCACAATAATAATGGGAGGGAAAATATTATTTATCATGCACCTGATGACATACAAAACCAACCGCAACCTTGGCTCAACAGGATTTATTGCATTCCAGCACTGACAAAACTGGCAACCCGTCATCTTCTGGCCTCTGGCTCAGCTATAATGAGAATATCCTAACCTGCTCTCTCACCTGCAAACACAAACACACTCACGACTGATACTGCAGCTCATGTTTTCTAATTGGAAGTTGTGAGTGGCCTGATTTGAATAAGTGGTCCTAATTAAACAGGAACTAAATCGGAGAGGTTTTGCATATATGCATAATTAGCACGTTAATAAATATGACCTTGATGGTTCAGGTCTGACAGGCAGATAACACTTTGATTAGCCCGACGTGAACTCGGTAAAATGATCGAGAACAAATCAACAGTTGTGATTATGTCGAACGCCGCAGTGTGGTGATTTTCAATAATTCAATTATTAGAGAAAACAATTCTGCGTCACCAACAGCAGTTACCTGGAATCATGATGAGAGATAAATGTCAAAACACAATCTGCTGTTTCTGTGCCAGTGTTCTAAAGTATAATCATTTCCTCTCTGGAATGAATCACGCAGCTTCTTTCTCATCTCAACATGGCACGACATGGTCTGATTCTAGGAAATGGCAAATATTTTGCTCTGTTGTCCAAATAAGAGTTTGAGTCAAGAATTTGAAAAATATCTAAAATTCCTGCTCAGCTTTCAACTCACCCACTCTCTAATTCACTCTTGTTATAACTTTGAATTTTGCTTAATTTGCCTTTGATGATGTATTCAATGCTGAAATTATGATAATCACTGCTTGTACATTCCTGTTTTATTCCCATGCCACTGTCGCATTAAATTACACACTGGCCCATACAATTACGGCAGGTGTTTTGCTTGTGTAATCTAAGTTTTGCATTTTATCTAACAGCTTTGATGGATGAGTAACTCGTGCAGGAGAGCTGAGCAAAGAGAAGAGCAGTAAACCAGATACTTCTGTCATTTGCATATTAAAGGATAAGGACTGGATGGCCAACCAGGCCTGCAGGTCCTGACCCTGTGTTCATAATTTAAATGGAAATTTATGCTTGTCCCCAATTCCAGAAGGAATTTTTATCATTGTATACAAAACCTACAGAATCTTATAAGAACTCAGACGGTTTCAGAGAGCAGCCTCATTTAACCACTCAGATCAGATTATTATTTTAACCTGGTTGTTGGCAGTAAACAGGTTACAGCATTCGTATAAACATCCTGAGCAAATTCCTGATGACTATCTGGCAGACGGTAATGTCTCATGCTTCAAAACTTTCTTTATATGAAAGAATGCTGATTCAAGCTCAGACAATCGATCAAGTCAATTGTTAGAAATTGAATCTGCAACTACAGAAGTGAAGGGCTTTGCTGCTTATATTGATAAGTGTTAACTGAAGATCTTTGAGTTTTGGACTGTTAGTTGGACAAAAGCAATTTGAAGATATCACCAAGAAACTGCAGACAACTTTGGCTGCTAAGAACTAACTGGTTGTCACTGACTGATACTTTGGTTTACAGCTGATTTTAGGATTGATTTAGGACTGTTCATTTATAAATCTTGTATAAGGAAATAAGCTATTTTGAGTATCCAATAAGCTGATGTCTTCACTTGACTTCCAAATGTCACAGTCAGATGTTATAGTTGTAAAGTCATTACGTGGTTGTTTCTATAACACCATGAAGGTTATTTGTATATTTGTTGTGAACGTAATCTCAGTTAAAACCATCAAATTGAAAATAGGCAAACAAACATATACAAGTCTCTCGTTTCAGCATGAAGCGACTGAAGCTCATACACTAGTCAATTAGTGGACATCAACAGGAAAATAATCAACTACTATTTTAATAATTATTTCATTTTCAAACAAAAACAGCGAAAGAATGAGACGTTCTCTGCTTTAGCTTCTCAACTGGGAGGATTCGCTGCTTTTCTTTGTCACATATTTGAATGTTATCACCTTCAGGTTTTGGACTGTTGGTCAGACATAACAAGCAGCTGTGTTTGGCAGTTTTCACTCTTTATCTTAACAGTTTATGGACTCAACAATTTCCTGATAAATTATCACAAGATTAGCTGATAATGAAATTAAGTCACAGCCCTGAAAACAAACAGCATTATTACAATCTGCAGTCAGTGCTCATGGTAACTCTTCCTCGGTCTCACAGGCTATTTTCTGTTTCAGTAACAGAGTCAGTATCACACCAACGTGCCCTGAGAGGAGGAAAATATGCCAGCAGTGTGAGAGCGAGCAGTTGGCTGGATGTCTGTGAGAGTTGTCATCCTCGTCCCCTCACAGAAAACAGATCCACAGGCGCATAACCGGAAAGCACATACAAAGCACACACAGCAAAGAGGCATGCACTGAAGCCTCTGGACTCTATCTGAGGCCTGGCTGCCTGCAGCCTGTTGGAAAATCATTGCCAGGTGTTCACAGTCAACCATGGACTCAGGAAGAGGGGATGGGGAGGGAGAGACTTCAAAAGTAAACACCAGGCTTATATGGGCCAGATCTATATACATCTGCCACTTTGGAGGTGGGGGGGGGGAGAATGAAACAAGATGCAAAACAAGAGGCAGCTATTGAATTGATCTGCAGGATTGTTGATCTGAAACATCACATTCATGGTCTCAGAGCAGCTGTTTGCACACAAGGAAGCTCAGCAGTGTTTAAATCAGCCCTGCCATTTAAAAATATCAATTAATAACAGCAAGAAAAAAAGCACTATAACACCTGATAGAAACCTCTGGAGCATGCAGGAGTGTGCACAAAGGAGTGTGAGGATTTCATGAAAATAAAGGAACATTCACTCACTATAATGGGGACATGATGATACAGATATAATGATGAATGTCAACAACAGTCTTTTGTCCATCAGTCTTCCTGGACTTTTCCTTCATCAGCTGATCAGAAATGCATGCAGCACGTTTTGCAAACCAGTCAGTTAATGGCATATAATTGCAGGTAAAGGTGAGATTAGTTTACCTCTTTGGGTGAAAGCAGGAGTTCAACTGTGTCCGCAGGATCCCTCGAACATGCCACTTGTGAGAGAGCCACGATGCAGCCGCGCGCTCCGGGACTGGAACAACTCCCTGGGTACGTCCACAATGCGATGAGACACGCGCTCAGGATGAGGCTGTCTGTCCTCAGATAACACACCTCGGTGTTTTTCCTGCACAATCCTGGAGTTGTAATATGTGTGTGTTTGGATTGAAGGATGAGCCGAGGTGATGTGAGGCGCTCCTCCTGCGCTGCTGCTCCGCTCCCGAGTGTCGCTTCTCCGCCTGCGCTCCCTGCCTCCTCTGCCTCGAATCAATGGGTGTGTTTACAGTGAGAGAGAGAGAGAGAGAGAGAGAGAGAGAGAGAGAGGAGGAGGAGGAGGGGGAAGGACTCCTCCCTCCCTCCCCTCATGCAGGAAATGAAGGGAGACAGAGACAAGCCTGTGCAGCAAGATGTGGAGGACAGTCGGTCTCTGAGAGCAGGAGATTCCTCCACTCACATGTAAACACATCAGCAGCACATCTGGATTCTTTAGGTTTGTAGTGTTTTTATTTTAATTGCTCACCAAACTATGAAGAAAAGAGAAAAGCTCATTTCAGAGAAGAATAAGATCATTTCTCCTCCAAGATTATTATATGATGATGACATGAGTATTAGTTAGTAATTACTCTTTGGTGCAAGAAGTAATCAGATCTTTAACTTAAGTACAAGAATGTGAAAATACTCCATTACAAGTGAAATTCATATTTATGTATTCAGGAATAGTAGTAGTATAAAAAGTAAAAGTACTCGTTACGCAGAAAATTGCCCCTGTAGGTGACATATTACTATATGACAGATAGTGACTGAAGTATTTTTTCTAGTCAACAAGGATTTAATTGCTTTATATACAGTCTGTTTAGTCCAGGCTCCCTCTAAAGGGTCAATCTGAGGGGTCACTAATGAATGAAAGATTTTAAATATAAAACTTTTAAGAAGTAGTTAAATTTATTTCCAACTCGACCAACTAGTAAAAGTAAAATACTGCATACAGAACTTTTACTCGTAATAAACTATTTTATAGTGTTTTATTGCTACTTTTACTTGACTCTAGAGTAAGATAATGATCTTATAGCTCATGTGTGCAGATGTTATGTCTAGGTTCCATCATGTGAATAGGTCTCTGTCAAATGTGTTTGTAGCTGGCTGCATTTGTTTTTGCACTTGTTATTATTGACCCTGTTTTTAAAAAGCCTGGTGGATTAAATGTGGGTTACATTTGTCATTGTCACTGCACAGGAGCTAATTATACTGTTATTGTCCCGAGCTTGTTCCCAGATGTGATGTGGATTAACAAGCAAACAAGATCCATTGTGATCTGAGCCTAAAGACAATTAAAGGTAATAACACAAACACAGTGTTATGCTTTTGTGGAATTATGACTTTAAAGGAACTTGAAGACCGTATAGAAAACACCACAGTGTTTGGCTGAGTCACAGCAGACTCACCACTGAATGCCATAGACACAATGTAAATCCTGTAGGATTATAAAGGCATTGTGGTTTCTGGTCGGGGTTGTTGGGAACGGGAAGTCCAATTTTATCCCCGGACATCTTGTGTGAGTCACATCTGTGGTCCTTGTTGACAGTGCTTTTGGCTGTGACTAAACTCCTCAGTGGACCCTTGAGGTTAGAATGTCATTATTTCATTTGTTTTTACTGTGCAGTGCACTTGTGTTGTGGTGATTAGAGCCGTTACATCATCACATCCTGTTTCTTTTTCCCATCAACTGTTTTTTTATGGAGACCGAAAGTACACGATCGCAGTAGCTTCATGTTAAGGATATTACAGCACATTGTTCCTTGGAGAAGGGTGATTAGTTGGAAAAGAAAAACTCATTATGGCAGCAGCTGCTTTATATGTATGACAGGAGAGACATCTGGTGGACAAAATGTCTCTGAGCTCAAACACAGACAGTTATGAGCAGAAACAGACCACAGAAAATTATTTATCTAATTATGTCTGGTTGGCTTCACTTCCTCCTTGAATGACTGTATGTGTAAAAATAACAATTTGTTTTTTCTTTCAATTCATGTTTTCTTTTCTTCTGACCTTATTAAATCCCTTCTCTTAAACAGAAACTGAACTTGCATTTTTGATGAAGGTGAGCATTGTATTTCACCAAATGAGGAAATATTTAATTCTATGTTTGAACAAATGTTATTAACGGTTGAGGTCAATTACACTGCTGGTCTGAACCCATGTTAGACCTCTTATGAAGGAACTGTAAAATCTTAGTGAGAGAAGTTCAGCTGGACTAATTTAGAATTTGGGATGGTTGTTTGTTTGTTTTACATTGATTAAGTTGATTAATAAAGATTATTGTGTTTTATTAAACAATTCATTTTCCAGTTGGTTTCCAGCAGAGATAGATAGCCACAGAGTTGTTGTTTCATATGCACAGTTACTAAATGACTGACAGAAGTCTAAAGAAAAAAAAAACTTCAAATATAGCACACGAGAGACACCTAGTGGACAAAATATTCATGACACTGTAGCAGAGCTGGAAAGGCTACATGTACTTGTACTTCATAGGTTAAGAGTAATTTGGAAGAGAATTATTCATAAGTATGAAACAAAAATGAAATTATACAATAACTCTTGAAACTCGTAATTTTATATTTGCCTCGATTTATTTTAATCAGATATTTCTTACTTTGTGTTTAGTCTGTGTCCATTTAAACTTGTTTCAGGTTTTATTTAGCTCATGATTTGGTTTGATCTACCTGATGGAAAAAGTCAAGAGCGAGTGTTTGTTGTGAGTAAACAGAAAACACAGAAAGAAAAGGCTGAAGTCTGCTTTTGTCTTGCACAACAGGGATCAGGTGATAAATCAGTCATGAACAGTGACAACAACCAGCAACCCGCATGACATTTTCAGGAAGTGAGGAAATATCATTAACTACCCAGCTGTAGATAAAGTAATTAAAACTCCACCTTTAGCAGCTGCAGCATTAAAGAGATGAACACATTAATGCATCACGAGTTATAATCCAATTACAATTATAATTAATCCAATAATATGATGTATGTCATTCTAAAATAGGACATTCTTGTAAAAGTAAAACTTTGAATGTACAAATTGGAGGTACTTGTACTTGACTTGAGTATTTCCATTTTCCACAACTTTATACTTCTACTCCATTACATATCTGAGGCAAATATTGTACTCTTTACTCCATTACATTTGTCTGATAGCTTCACTTACTTACTTTTCAGATTACAATTTTTTCACACTCTTCTTGTCCAGTGAAAAGTACATATTTCAGAATTTGATGATCCTCTGGCTGTTTTTCTAAAGTCATCAAACTTTTCAAAGATACAGGACTCTGACAGGACAGTGACATACAAACATATGATGATCTTATAGAATATGATGCATTGCTGTAGATGAAACCAGCCAACAGTAGATAAAGTCATTCAAATGAGCTTCAACATCTACAGCAGGAAAATGCAACAGACGTATTACTGCAGCAGGACTATTAATCCAGAACCATCAGAGCATTTCACTTCACAATGAGTACTTTTACTTTTGATAATTTAAGTACAATTTGCTGATAAAATGAAGTTAGGCATACTTTTAATAAAGTAACATAAATAAAATCTTTTGCCTTTTGCCCTTTACTTTCATAGCTTTGATAATGCATGAAGAAATGCTTCACTTTCTAAAAGGCAGTAAAAGTTGTCGTTCCCCTTTAAATCGTCGCACTTCCGCATCAGAAGCCCCGCCCCCTTCCACTTCATAATACTGCTGCCTGATCTGCAGGTCTTGTGACTCCTCTGTGTCCTGTAAACATGATGAGCTCTCTGAAGTTCTCCGTGCTGCTGCTGGGCCTGGGCCTGGGTCTCTGCTGGGGGCTGCAGACCAACTTCCTGGACGAACTGGATCTGGACGAGGAGGAGGTGGATCTGGTGGTCCAGGCCTCCACATACGGATCTTTGTGGCCTCTGCCGCAGAAAGTCCAGATCTCAGAGACTTCGTTCAAAATCACCAGCTTAGGCTTCAGAATCACTGATGCCAAACAGTCGTCGGCTGGTCCGAGCTGCAGCCTCCTGCAGGACGCGTACAGGAGGTAAGTTTTAGTCTTCCATTCCTTCATTTTCTGTCATGAGGAAGCAAGGCGCCGCGCTGCGTTCACGGACCGCTCACAGCCGGACAAACGAGTTTCCTCCTCTCTCTGGCTCAACAGGTATTATGAGTACATATTTGGCGGCTTGAAAAGGCAGCAGCAGAACAAAGGCTGGCGGACAGGACCGGGTGAGCTGACAGAGCTGCAGGTGTGGATCACATCACCTGACTCTGACTGTGACGGTTATCCCAGCCTGACTTCTGACGAGTCATGTGAGTCCCTTCCTCATTCATATCACATTTATGTGCACTCAGGTGTGTCTGCAGACATTCAAGTGACATTCACTCAAGCACTGTAACTAAACACACATTACTTCTCATAGTGACATGCACTTTTCTTTATTCCATTACATTCATTCTCTTTACAGATTTACTGAAACAACATATGATATATTGTATATAAAGTATGTATTTAAAGGCATAATATGTAACTTTTCTGACTTAACATGAGTTATATATTTTGTTGACATGTGTATTTTCATTATCCCAAATTTCCACCAATGTTCAAACCCTAAGAGATCTGTGGTGTTTTTCAAGGTAATGGTGCATTTTATTTCTGTCAGTGGTGTCATATGACTCTCACTCTTGTTTGTTTATCTTCCCGGAAAACACTAATGATACATCAGAGAGAGAGGAATAACATTTTTATCTTTTGTGTTGTTGTTTGTGTTGCTCTCATGCGACAGAGCACAGTTATTCATTTTCATCAGAAATAAGATAAAAGCTTTATTAATCCCAGAGGAAATTCTTGAGCAATTGTAGTTCTTTAACAATGACGGCACCAACTCCCATGATCCCACACTACTTCACGACATCCTTAAACTACTGTTGTTTTGATTGAGAACCTCCTTCCTGCAGAAATTACATACTGTGCATTTAAGTGGTGTTTTCAATCCAGGACTTTCTAAGGGAGTATTTTTATATTGCAGTGGCTCCACTTTTACCTGAATAAATTATATGAGTACTTCCTCCAAATACTGCTTCTGTGGAAGTGAAATTTGCTTACTGTTATCTGCAGACCTCTGCTGATTGATTATGATATTCATCCGTTGCAGTTTCTGTTCCGGTTTCTTTCTTTCAGGACAACACAAAAACAAGATAATATAATACATTTTCTCCAAAACTGTTCCTCATTTCAATTCTGAGGTGCTACTTTACTTTATACCTTTACTCCACTACATTTATTTGACTGAGACATTTTACCCTCCAAATTCCCAGTTTAATTCATTTTTACTTTAAAACCATTTGAGGCTCAAAGAGGTAAAAGTTTAGAGAAAATGAATTCAGGTTTGTTTATCAGAACTTTATTTTGCCTTCTCTCTCATCAGTCATCTCACGACCCCTATTTATCTTGTGACCCTTTGACCTGACTCCTAGGTTGGGAAACGCAGGACCAAACTGAATATGAAACAGTTGAAAGTGGCTCCACTGCGACCACTTCACTTTTAGTTTTACTTAAGCACGAATTTGAATGCAGGACTTGTACTTTCAGTTGTATCATTACATTGTTGTCTTAGTAAAAGCACATGAATACTTTGATTATATGAGGGATATGTTGAATACTTTATATTACATTTGCATCCAGAGAAAAGCCAACATATAAGGCACGTTTTATGTTTTATGATGCCAGTGGAGTTGGACATCACCTGGATGGTGGATACTAGGATTTACACTGTTAATATAGACCCACTGTTCAAAGCCCCTTGAGTGCTTAAGACCCTGACTGAACCACCTGACAGGCTTTAACAACACTAATTATTCACAACCGTTTGTGTCCACAGATGAACTGACAGTGGATCAGCCGTTCGCCATCCTGAAAGCTCCAAAGGTCTGGGGAGCCCTGCACGGTAGGATTTGTTTTCTGCATTGAGGCAGCAACTAACAGCTGTTTCCATTATCTATTAATCAGTAGATCACAATTTGAATAGAACAGTTCCTTAGAGGCCCAGATGTCTTTTTAAATGCTTGGTTTGTTGGACCAGTGACCAAGAACAGAGATATTCAATTTCCAATCATAAAAGCAGAAAACCTGAATGAATGTTTGTTTGTTTTTTGACAACAAAATGAGGTTTGATGTTGCTCCCTGTTTCCAGTTATTGTGCTTAGCTAATGTTTCATGGCTCTAGTTTCATATTTAACACACAGACATGAGAGAGGTGTCAATCTTCTCATTTAACTCTGAGCAAGAACATAAGAGCATTTCCCTGAATGTGAACCTATTCTTTTGAATAATCATTATCAAAGCGGTTGTTGATTATTTTCAGTCGCTCAGAAATTTATAATCACTTCAGCTCAACTCTGAATCATTTCAAACTCACGACTACAGATTTTAAAAAAGTATGTAAGGCATATCTCTGCATGTATTTGTATATGCCATATGTGCATTCAAAAGCTCTTGTGTCGATAAAATGCTGAGTCTGATGTGGGGTTGCACTCGTGAACTTGATGTCACTTCCTGCACAATAAAATTACATTGTATGTGTGTTACTGTGGCACTTCCCTCACATATCTAGGGCACGTTATTGAGTGACAGTAATTTAATGATTATTGTGATTATGATACCATAAAAACTAAGAACTCGGCATGATTATCTACAATGCATTTATGCTGCTTTGAAAATTATGTTTCTGTTGTCTTTAGGTCTGGAAACTTTCAGCCAGTTGGTGTATGAAGATGAATATGGAACTGTGAGTGAAGGACAATCCTTGTTGTATATTGAGGACATTTTGTTGAACGCATCAGACAGATTTTAATATGATTTTTTTATTTTTTGTATATTTTCAGAAAAGCATCAATTCAACAACCATCAGTGACTTCCCCAGATTCCCACATAGAGGCATCTTACTGGACACCTCTCGACACTTCCTGCCCGTCAAAGTCATCTTGGCTAATCTGGTACGTCAGTCAGACATTCTCATTTTCTCTTTTCATTTTTAATTTTATTTACTGTTTAATCATTTCCCCCCTCTATTTATTCGTACAGGAAACAATGGCGATGAACAAAATTAATGTTTTCCACTGGCACATTGTGGACGATCCATCCTTCCCTTACCTGAGCCGAACGTTCCCGCAGCTGAGCCAGAAGGTCAGTAAATCCAAAGTACCTTTAGGTCCCAGGAACTGCTTGACATTGAACTATAAGGTCCCTCCTCGTACATGTCATTTTTGCAACGATACAACAGCATTCATTGACGATTGTTGGTCCATCTGTCATATGTTTTCACCCGTAACACCATGTTGATGTGTCAAAGCACAATGAATAAAAATGGTGGCAGAAATAAACAAAATAAAATGCTACATGTGCTTGACCAATCAGAAATGTTCTGTGCTGCAAGACCCACCAAGTTCCTATAGTATCCTATATGTCTCCAGAGCTGAATGAAGATCCTGGGTTCTATCCCTGGGGAAAGTTCCCGTGGTGGAAACTAGGTTAAAACTTTGCAGATGGTGGATGACCTTGTATTTGTCACAGTCAACCAGAAGAACCAGTTCATCATTGTTATTGTCTTGTTTACAGGGAGCTTATCACCCATACACACATGTTTATACACCTGCTGATGTCAAGATGGTGATTGAGTTTGCCCGGCTGAGAGGCATCCGTGTCATCCCGGAGTTTGACACCCCAGGACACACACAGTCTTGGGGCAAAGGTGAGTTTCATTGTCACCTTTTGCCTATTTCTATTACTTTTTTATTGAGTATTTTAATCAGTTTGCCAACTGCTGTAACCAGTACATTTTGCCTGTGGGGGGTCAATAAAGCTTATCTTATCTTATCTTTTACAAGTCTCCACCATTTTCTACATATCTATCCATATAATTTCCTCTCAGGTCAGACTGATCTGCTCACACCCTGTTACTCTGGCTCCAAACCCTCTGGCAACTTTGGACCGGTGAACCCTATCCTGAACACCACGTATGAGTTCATGAGCCAGTTCTTCAAGGAGGTCAGCACCGTGTTCCCCGATGGCTACGTTCACCTGGGAGGTGACGAGGTGGACTTCACCTGCTGGTGAGACTGTGCACAATGTGAAAAACTTCTGGGTAATTCCATGTCAAACCACCAGATTTTAGAGAAAGTCCCCGTCTCACCATCTCAGATTTTGTTCATATTTTTATTTTAATGTCCTTGTTACTAATAACTGTTGTGCAAAATTTGAGGCCAATATCTCCACTAGTTTCAGAGATATGAAGCCTTCAAAAAGGGGGCGTGGCCCCATATTTAGCATAGAAACCAGTGTTACAATCAAACATCCATAGTTTGATGGCTAATAACTTTTGAACTGTTCACACTAAATGCTTCAAATTTTCACACATGATTCTTTGATAGACTATGTGATTTTTTTTGTAGGTGAATTTTTTGCATGTTACAAATTGACTTTAAAACCTTCTCTATTCAACAGCCTTAATGAACTAGTTGTCTTCACAGCACCAACTTCATATTTGGTACATATATCAATTAGACTTACCCTTCTTCATTTCCTGCCGTGACTCATTAACTGTCCAAAAAGGTGAAAATACCCCCCAAAAAAACCACAATTTCATGCTGAGAATTAAACATTCACTGGTAGTTTTAAACTCAATTTGTAACATGCAAAAAATTCACCTAAAAAAATCACATACTATACATCAGCGTTTTTTAGTGGTCCACATGCATGTGAAGGCTTAATATCTCCAAAACTAATGGAAATATTGGCCTGAAATTTCGCACAGGAGTTATTAGTAACAAGGGCATCAAAATAAAAAAAATATTGAGCAAATCTGAGATGGTGCAAAAAATTCTCCAAAAAAAAAAATCACATACTATACATCAGTGTTTTTTAGTGGTCCACATGCATGTGAAGGTTTAATATCTCCAAAACTAGTGGAGATATTGGCCTGAAATTTCCCACAGCAGTTATTAGTAACAAGGGCGTCAAAATAAAAAATTATGGAGCAAATCTGAGATGGTGCAAAAAATTCACCTAAAAAATCACATACTATGCATCAGCGTTTTTTAGTGGTCCAAATGCATGTGAAGGCTTAATATCTCCAAAACTAGTGGAGATATTGGCCTGAAATTTCGCACAGGAGTTATTAGTAACAAGGGCATCAAAATAAAAAAATATGGAGCAAATCTGAGATGGTGCAAAAAATTCACCTAAAAAAAATCTCATACTATACATCAGCGTTTTTTACTGGTCCACATGCATGTGAAGGCTTAATATCTCTGAAAGTAGTGGAGATATTGGCCTGAAATTTTGAAAAATGACTGAAACAATTAATAGATTTCCAGAATATTTTGATGCAATTAACCAACTAATTGATCAACTACTGCTGTTTTTGCTCTGCAGGAAATCCAACCCGGACATTCAGAAGTTCATGGAACAGCAAGGCTTTGGTCAAGACTTCAGGAAACTGGAATCATTCTACATCCAAAAGTGAGTTTCAGTCTCATGTTATATAAAAGTAGGTTGGTTGTTGTCCATTCCTTAGAATTTTTTATTTTTTTTTAATCTGACAGACTCTTGGATATCGTCACAACCACCAAGAAGGGCTACATGATCTGGCAGGAGGTCTTTGACAATGGTGTCAAGGTAAGTAAAGAGAAATTGAGTTAAACATGTAGAAATTTTATGTGCTAAGTTGATGTTAGGACAAAATGTGAGTATTTGATATGCACTTTATGAGCATTTGTGTTTCTTGTTTTTCATTCTGTGTCATTAAGGAATAGTTAGACATTTTGGGAAATATGCTTATTTCCTTTCTTGTGGAAGGTTAGATAAAGAGATTGATATCACTCTTATATCTGTAGCTGTTGTTTATGCATTGCTAACTGATGGTATCATCTGCGTTAAAGCGAACAAACGTATTTCCCAAAATGTCAAACTATTCCTTTAACCAAAAGCAACCACTCATGTAGTGTCAAACCTGAGTACAGCAGCTTGGTCTGTAACTATTGCAGCTGAAGGCAGACACAGTAGTGCATGTGTGGATTGGCAGCGGGTCTAATGAAGAGCTGAGCAAGGTGACAGCAGCAGGGTACACCACCATCCTCTCCGCCCCATGGTACCTAGATTACATTAGCTACGCACAGGACTGGCAGAAGTACTACAAGATTGAGCCGCTCAGCTTCAACGGTCAGTTTTTCCATGAACATGGCTTCTTATTTTGAATCATTTGATGAAGGCAAACTCTTGATTCGTGCCTCGTCTATTGAGGCCAACAATGATTCTGGATGTTGTTCAACAGGCTTACGCTTGAAAACTGCACAGTTGTGACAGAGACGAACATGAACATGGGGCTGTGTGGTTGGTGGTCTTCGATTGATGTAGTTCACCACAGCAGAGGATCAATCCTGGTGTATTTGAAGCAATGAACCATGTGGCATGACAAGAAGGGCCACACCTTGTTTTGGGTTAAAATCCACCAGCCAGGGGAAAATAGGTCCATATAGCTTCTTAAATTGTGACCCTGCAGATCATTTTCTGCAAAACTAAAAACACAAAGACACATCAATACCTTCAGTTGGACTCCAAACTCAGGGCTCGTTTTTCCTCTTCGTTCCCTTTTTTTTTTTTTTTTTTTTTTTTTTTTTTTTTTTTAATCTTTCTAATGACACTTGTATGTATGTATGTGTGCTGTGTAGCTGAAACCAGACACAATTATCCACGTTTGGAAAGGAAACCAGAAGCAATACCAGAGTGAGATGGCAAATGTTACGTCATCAGGGTACCAGACCCTGCTGTCCACTCCCTGGTACCTGAACCGTATCTCCTACGGCCAGGACTGGCAGGAACATTACAAGGCCGACCCACAGGATTTTGAGGGTTTGTCTGCATGATTGATTTTTTTTGCAAGTTTTTTTTTTTTTCCCTGCCCATTGCGACGGTTTAATTGCTTTTTTCAGTATTTGCATAGTGGTGCTGGAGCTTCGCTTTTATGATCGCTTTATTGTTCTGTTGTTGGTCTGACTCGATTTTTATTAGCTGTATTGTTTGAGTCTTGACCCAGATCTGAAATGTCATAAAGATGTTTGTCACTCCTGTGCAAACATGTGTAAGCCTGTTGAATAATTAGAGAGAATTGCTTCATTTTTTTATTGCCACATGATTGTACATCCATTAAATCAAACCTTTCATTTATCACCTAAGTTCAGTGGAGTTTTAAATCCCTTGGCTTGGGCTGTCTGATCTTATCAAATTCTGCATTTTAAAACAGGAACTGAAACACAAAAGAAGCTTGTGATTGGTGGAGAAGCCTGTCTGTGGGGAGAGTATGTGGACGCCACCAACCTGACGCCCAGACTCTGGTACTGTGGCTCATGTGATTTCTTCATAAACCCTTATCGGGAAATAAATCTATTTTGAACCTTGACACATCACATGACAGTAAACTGATTTTTTTTTCCTTGTCTTTGGTCACTCCCAGGCCTCGTGCCAGTGCTGTGGCGGAGCGGCTGTGGAGTGCCAAGGATGTGGCGGACATCAACGACGCCTACAACAGACTGTCTGCGCACCGCTGCCGTATGGTGGAGTAAGTACCTGATCTCTCTTTAAACTATTCACTTACATTAAAGTCTGTAAATGATTTGAAACCATCGAATAGACACATTTTTTTTTAGGAAAGCTACTAATTTAAACTAAAATATCCTGAAGTATATTAATCTTAACTCTTTTCCTATCAAAGCCGCGGGATCCCAGCTGAGCCGCTGTTTTCCAGCTACTGTCCCCGTGAGTACAAAGGTATCTGAAAACAACAGAGGATCAACGTGGGAGCGGAAAGGGAACAAATCTATATATCATCAACTCCATGCTTATACTTTAAGCTCAGAAGTCAAATGCTAAAACGCCTTCATAGACATGTCACTGTACTCATGCTGTGAGACACATCAAACTTTTTGAATCTGCAGAACTTTAGATCACATCTAATGACACAAATGCACTCTTTGGTTTTTTTATGAATGTTTGTATAATTGATTGTGAATAAAGAGTTTCCATTTTATGTGCTTGTCTGTTTTTTTCATTTAAAAAAAAATAGTTTTGCATCCAACTAAGAACATGGTACACTATTTGTATTGTCCTCTTTCCTGCAGCAGGTCTTCATCCAATAAATAACATTTTACTCAGACTAACTGTCAGAAGTCAAGTCTGATATTTACTGTATGGATGAATCCTGAGAAGTCTTGTTGAGGTGTTAGCCATGCTTCTGTCTCAGAAGGCCGTTGGTCCCATTGCTGCAAAAAATTTACCAAAAAAAATCACAGTATACATCAGTGTTTTTCAGTGGTCCACATGCATGTGAAGGCTTAATATCTCCAAAACTAGTGGACATATTGGCCTGAAATTTGGCACAGCAGTTATTAGTAACAAGGGCATCAAAATACAAAAATATGGAGCAAATCTGAGATGGTGCAAAAAATTCTCCAAAAAAAATCACATACATACATCAGCGTTTTTCAGTGGTCCACATGCATGTGAAGGCTTAATATCTCCAAAACTAGTGGAGGTATTGGCCTGAACTTTCGCACAGGAGTTATTAGTAACAAGGGCATCAAAATAAAATATTATGGAGCAAATCTGAGATGGTGCAAAAAATTCTCCAAAAAAATCACATACTATACATCAGCGTTTTTTACTGGTCCACATGCATGTGAAGGCTTAATATCTCTGAAACTAGTGGAGATATTGGCCTGAAATTTCGCACAGGAGTTATTAGTAACAAGGGCATCAAAATAAAAAATTATGGAGCAAATCTGAGATGGTGCAAAAAATTCTCCAAAAAAAATCACATACTATACATCAGCGTTTTTTAGTGGTCCACATGCATGTGAAGGCTTAATATCTCCAAAACTAGTGGAGATATTGGCCTGAAATTTCGCACAGGAGTTATTAGTAACAAGGGCATCAAAATAAAAAATTATGGAGCAAATCTGAGATGGTGCAAAAAATTCTCCAAAAAAAAAACTCACATACTATACATCAGCGTTTTTTAGTGGTCCACATGCATGTGAAGGCTTAATATCTCCAAAACTAGTGGAGATATTGGCCTGAAATTTCGCACAGGAGTTATTAGTAACAAGGGCATCAAAATAAAAAATTATGGAGCAAATCTGAGATGGTGCAAAAAATTCTCCAAAAAAAAAACTCACATACTATACATCAGCGTTTTTTAGTGGTCCACATGCATGTGAAGGCTTAATATCTCCAAAACTAGTGGAGATATTGGCCTGAAATTTCGCACAGGAGTTATTAGTAACAAGGGCATCAAAATAAAAAATTATGGAGCAAATCTGAGATGGTGCAAAAAATTCTCCAAAAAAAAAACTCACATACTATACATCAGCGTTTTTTAGTGGTCCACATGCATGTGAAGGCTTAATATCTCCAAAACTAGTGGAGATATTGGCCTGAAATTTCGCACAGGAGTTATTAGTAACAAGGGCATCAAAATAAAAAATTATGGAGCAAATCTGAGATGGTGCAAAAAATTCTCCAAAAAAAAAACACATACTATACATCAGCGTTTTTTAGTGGTCCACATGCATGTGAAGGCTTAATATCTCCAAAACTAGTGGAGATATTGGCCTGAAATTTCGCACAGGAGTTATTAGTAACAAGGGCATCAAAATAAAAAATTATGGAGCAAATCTGAGATGGTGCAAAAAATTCTCCAAAAAAAAAAATCACATACTATACATCAGCGTTTTTTAGTGGTCCACATGCATGTGAAGGCTTAATATCTCCAAAACTAGTGGAGATATTGGCCTGAAATTTCGCACAGGAGTTATTAGTAACAAGGGCATCAAAATAAAAAATTATGGAGCAAATCTGAGATGGTGCAAAAAATTCTCCAAAAAAAAAAATCACATACTATACATCAGCGTTTTTTAGTGGTCCACATGCATGTGAAGGCTTAATATCTCCAAAACTAGTGGAGATATTGGCCTGAAATTTCGCACAGGAGTTATTAGTAACAAGGGCATCAAAATAAAAAATTATGGAGCAAATCTGAGATGGTGCAAAAAATTCTCCAAAAAAAAAACTCACATACTATACATCAGCGTTTTTTAGTGGTCCACATGCATGTGAAGGCTTAATATCTCCAAAACTAGTGGAGATATTGGCCTGAAATTTCGCACAGGAGTTATTAGTAACAAGGGCATCAAAATAAAAAATTATGGAGCAAATCTGAGATGGTGCAAAAAATTCTCCAAAAAAAAAAATCACATACTATACATCAGCGTTTTTTAGTGGTCCACATGCATGTGAAGGCTTAATATCTCCAAAACTAGTGGAGATATTGGCCTGAAATTTCGCACAGGAGTTATTAGTAACAAGGGCATCAAAATAAAAAATTATGGAGCAAATCTGAGATGGTGCAAAAAATTCTCCAAAAAAAAAAATCACATACTATACATCAGCGTTTTTTAGTGGTCCACATGCATGTGAAGGCTTAATATCTCCAAAACTAGTGGAGATATTGGCCTGAAATTTCGCACAGGAGTTATTAGTAACAAGGGCATCAAAATAAAAAATTATGGAGCAAATCTGAGATGGTGCAAAAAATTCTCCAAAAAAAAAAATCACATACTATACATCAGCGTTTTTTAGTGGTCCACATGCATGTGAAGGCTTAATATCTCCAAAACTAGTGGAGATATTGGCCTGAAATTTCGCACAGGAGTTATTAGTAACAAGGGCATCAAAATAAAAAATTATGGAGCAAATCTGAGATGGTGCAAAAAATTCTCCAAAAAAAAAACTCACATACTATACATCAGCGTTTTTTAGTGGTCCACATGCATGTGAAGGCTTAATATCTCCAAAACTAGTGGAGATATTGGCCTGAAATTTCGCACAGGAGTTATTAGTAACAAGGGCATCAAAATAAAAAATTATGGAGCAAATCTGAGATGGTGCAAAAAATTCTCCAAAAAAAAAACTCACATACTATACATCAGCGTTTTTTAGTGGTCCACATGCATGTGAAGGCTTAATATCTCCAAAACTAGTGGAGATATTGGCCTGAAATTTCGCACAGGAGTTATTAGTAACAAGGGCATCAAAATAAAAAATTATGGAGCAAATCTGAGATGGTGCAAAAAATTCTCCAAAAAAAAAACTCACATACTATACATCAGCGTTTTTTAGTGGTCCACATGCATGTGAAGGCTTAATATCTCCAAAACTAGTGGAGATATTGGCCTGAAATTTCGCACAGGAGTTATTAGTAACAAGGGCATCAAAATAAAAAATTATGGAGCAAATCTGAGATGGTGCAAAAAATTCTCCAAAAAAAAAACTCACATACTATACATCAGCGTTTTTTAGTGGTCCACATGCATGTGAAGGCTTAATATCTCCAAAACTAGTGGAGATATTGGCCTGAAATTTCGCACAGGAGTTATTAGTAACAAGGGCATCAAAATAAAAAATTATGGAGCAAATCTGAGATGGTGCAAAAAATTCTCCAAAAAAAAAACTCACATACTATACATCAGCGTTTTTTAGTGGTCCACATGCATGTGAAGGCTTAATATCTCCAAAACTAGTGGAGATATTGGCCTGAAATTTCGCACAGGAGTTATTAGTAACAAGGGCATCAAAATAAAAAATTATGGAGCAAATCTGAGATGGTGCAAAAAATTCTCCAAAAAAAAAACTCACATACTATACATCAGCGTTTTTTAGTGGTCCACATGCATGTGAAGGCTTAATATCTCCAAAACTAGTGGAGATATTGGCCTGAAATTTCGCACAGGAGTTATTAGTAACAAGGGCATCAAAATAAAAAATTATGGAGCAAATCTGAGATGGTGCAAAAAATTCTCCAAAAAAAAAACTCACATACTATACATCAGCGTTTTTTAGTGGTCCACATGCATGTGAAGGCTTAATATCTCCAAAACTAGTGGAGATATTGGCCTGAAATTTCGCACAGGAGTTATTAGTAACAAGGGCATCAAAATAAAAAATTATGGAGCAAATCTGAGATGGTGCAAAAAATTCTCCAAAAAAAAAACTCACATACTATACATCAGCGTTTTTTAGTGGTCCACATGCATGTGAAGGCTTAATATCTCCAAAACTAGTGGAGATATTGGCCTGAAATTTCGCACAGGAGTTATTAGTAACAAGGGCATCAAAATAAAAAATTATGGAGCAAATCTGAGATGGTGCAAAAAATTCTCCAAAAAAAAAACTCACATACTATACATCAGCGTTTTTTAGTGGTCCACATGCATGTGAAGGCTTAATATCTCCAAAACTAGTGGAGATATTGGCCTGAAATTTCGCACAGGAGTTATTAGTAACAAGGGCATCAAAATAAAAAATTATGGAGCAAATCTGAGATGGTGCAAAAAATTCTCCAAAAAAAAAACTCACATACTATACATCAGCGTTTTTTAGTGGTCCACATGCATGTGAAGGCTTAATATCTCCAAAACTAGTGGAGATATTGGCCTGAAATTTCGCACAGGAGTTATTAGTAACAAGGGCATCAAAATAAAAAATTATGGAGCAAATCTGAGATGGTGCAAAAAATTCTCCAAAAAAAAAACTCACATACTATACATCAGCGTTTTTTAGTGGTCCACATGCATGTGAAGGCTTAATATCTCCAAAACTAGTGGAGATATTGGCCTGAAATTTCGCACAGGAGTTATTAGTAACAAGGGCATCAAAATAAAAAATTATGGAGCAAATCTGAGATGGTGCAAAAAATTCTCCAAAAAAAAAACTCACATACTATACATCAGCGTTTTTTAGTGGTCCACATGCATGTGAAGGCTTAATATCTCCAAAACTAGTGGAGATATTGGCCTGAAATTTCGCACAGGAGTTATTAGTAACAAGGGCATCAAAATAAAAAATTATGGAGCAAATCTGAGATGGTGCAAAAAATTCTCCAAAAAAAAAACTCACATACTATACATCAGCGTTTTTTAGTGGTCCACATGCATGTGAAGGCTTAATATCTCCAAAACTAGTGGAGATATTGGCCTGAAATTTCGCACAGGAGTTATTAGTAACAAGGGCATCAAAATAAAAAATTATGGAGCAAATCTGAGATGGTGCAAAAAATTCTCCAAAAAAAAAACTCACATACTATACATCAGCGTTTTTTAGTGGTCCACATGCATGTGAAGGCTTAATATCTCCAAAACTAGTGGAGATATTGGCCTGAAATTTCGCACAGGAGTTATTAGTAACAAGGGCATCAAAATAAAAAATTATGGAGCAAATCTGAGATGGTGCAAAAAATTCTCCAAAAAAAAAACTCACATACTATACATCAGCGTTTTTTAGTGGTCCACATGCATGTGAAGGCTTAATATCTCCAAAACTAGTGGAGATATTGGCCTGAAATTTCGCACAGGAGTTATTAGTAACAAGGGCATCAAAATAAAAAATTATGGAGCAAATCTGAGATGGTGCAAAAAATTCTCCAAAAAAAAAACTCACATACTATACATCAGCGTTTTTTAGTGGTCCACATGCATGTGAAGGCTTAATATCTCCAAAACTAGTGGAGATATTGGCCTGAAATTTCGCACAGGAGTTATTAGTAACAAGGGCATCAAAATAAAAAATTATGGAGCAAATCTGAGATGGTGCAAAAAATTCTCCAAAAAAAAAACTCACATACTATACATCAGCGTTTTTTAGTGGTCCACATGCATGTGAAGGCTTAATATCTCCAAAACTAGTGGAGATATTGGCCTGAAATTTCGCACAGGAGTTATTAGTAACAAGGGCATCAAAATAAAAAATTATGGAGCAAATCTGAGATGGTGCAAAAAATTCTCCAAAAAAAAAACTCACATACTATACATCAGCGTTTTTTAGTGGTCCACATGCATGTGAAGGCTTAATATCTCCAAAACTAGTGGAGATATTGGCCTGAAATTTCGCACAGGAGTTATTAGTAACAAGGGCATCAAAATAAAAAATTATGGAGCAAATCTGAGATGGTGCAAAAAATTCTCCAAAAAAAAAACTCACATACTATACATCAGCGTTTTTTAGTGGTCCACATGCATGTGAAGGCTTAATATCTCCAAAACTAGTGGAGATATTGGCCTGAAATTTCGCACAGGAGTTATTAGTAACAAGGGCATCAAAATAAAAAATTATGGAGCAAATCTGAGATGGTGCAAAAAATTCTCCAAAAAAAAAACTCACATACTATACATCAGCGTTTTTTAGTGGTCCACATGCATGTGAAGGCTTAATATCTCCAAAACTAGTGGAGATATTGGCCTGAAATTTCGCACAGGAGTTATTAGTAACAAGGGCATCAAAATAAAAAATTATGGAGCAAATCTGAGATGGTGCAAAAAATTCTCCAAAAAAAAAACTCACATACTATACATCAGCGTTTTTTAGTGGTCCACATGCATGTGAAGGCTTAATATCTCCAAAACTAGTGGAGATATTGGCCTGAAATTTCGCACAGGAGTTATTAGTAACAAGGGCATCAAAATAAAAAATTATGGAGCAAATCTGAGATGGTGCAAAAAATTCTCCAAAAAAAAAACTCACATACTATACATCAGCGTTTTTTAGTGGTCCACATGCATGTGAAGGCTTAATATCTCCAAAACTAGTGGAGATATTGGCCTGAAATTTCGCACAGGAGTTATTAGTAACAAGGGCATCAAAATAAAAAATTATGGAGCAAATCTGAGATGGTGCAAAAAATTCTCCAAAAAAAAAACTCACATACTATACATCAGCGTTTTTTAGTGGTCCACATGCATGTGAAGGCTTAATATCTCCAAAACTAGTGGAGATATTGGCCTGAAATTTCGCACAGGAGTTATTAGTAACAAGGGCATCAAAATAAAAAATTATGGAGCAAATCTGAGATGGTGCAAAAAATTCTCCAAAAAAAAAACTCACATACTATACATCAGCGTTTTTTAGTGGTCCACATGCATGTGAAGGCTTAATATCTCCAAAACTAGTGGAGATATTGGCCTGAAATTTCGCACAGGAGTTATTAGTAACAAGGGCATCAAAATAAAAAATTATGGAGCAAATCTGAGATGGTGCAAAAAATTCTCCAAAAAAAAAACTCACATACTATACATCAGCGTTTTTTAGTGGTCCACATGCATGTGAAGGCTTAATATCTCCAAAACTAGTGGAGATATTGGCCTGAAATTTCGCACAGGAGTTATTAGTAACAAGGGCATCAAAATAAAAAATTATGGAGCAAATCTGAGATGGTGCAAAAAATTCTCCAAAAAAAAAACTCACATACTATACATCAGCGTTTTTTAGTGGTCCACATGCATGTGAAGGCTTAATATCTCCAAAACTAGTGGAGATATTGGCCTGAAATTTCGCACAGGAGTTATTAGTAACAAGGGCATCAAAATAAAAAATTATGGAGCAAATCTGAGATGGTGCAAAAAATTCTCCAAAAAAAAAACTCACATACTATACATCAGCGTTTTTTAGTGGTCCACATGCATGTGAAGGCTTAATATCTCCAAAACTAGTGGAGATATTGGCCTGAAATTTCGCACAGGAGTTATTAGTAACAAGGGCATCAAAATAAAAAATTATGGAGCAAATCTGAGATGGTGCAAAAAATTCTCCAAAAAAAAAACTCACATACTATACATCAGCGTTTTTTAGTGGTCCACATGCATGTGAAGGCTTAATATCTCCAAAACTAGTGGAGATATTGGCCTGAAATTTCGCACAGGAGTTATTAGTAACAAGGGCATCAAAATAAAAAATTATGGAGCAAATCTGAGATGGTGCAAAAAATTCTCCAAAAAAAAAACTCACATACTATACATCAGCGTTTTTTAGTGGTCCACATGCATGTGAAGGCTTAATATCTCCAAAACTAGTGGAGATATTGGCCTGAAATTTCGCACAGGAGTTATTAGTAACAAGGGCATCAAAATAAAAAATTATGGAGCAAATCTGAGATGGTGCAAAAAATTCTCCAAAAAAAAAACTCACATACTATACATCAGCGTTTTTTAGTGGTCCACATGCATGTGAAGGCTTAATATCTCCAAAACTAGTGGAGATATTGGCCTGAAATTTCGCACAGGAGTTATTAGTAACAAGGGCATCAAAATAAAAAATTATGGAGCAAATCTGAGATGGTGCAAAAAATTCTCCAAAAAAAAAACTCACATACTATACATCAGCGTTTTTTAGTGGTCCACATGCATGTGAAGGCTTAATATCTCCAAAACTAGTGGAGATATTGGCCTGAAATTTCGCACAGGAGTTATTAGTAACAAGGGCATCAAAATAAAAAATTATGGAGCAAATCTGAGATGGTGCAAAAAATTCTCCAAAAAAAAAACTCACATACTATACATCAGCGTTTTTTAGTGGTCCACATGCATGTGAAGGCTTAATATCTCCAAAACTAGTGGAGATATTGGCCTGAAATTTCGCACAGGAGTTATTAGTAACAAGGGCATCAAAATAAAAAATTATGGAGCAAATCTGAGATGGTGCAAAAAATTCTCCAAAAAAAAAACTCACATACTATACATCAGCGTTTTTTAGTGGTCCACATGCATGTGAAGGCTTAATATCTCCAAAACTAGTGGAGATATTGGCCTGAAATTTCGCACAGGAGTTATTAGTAACAAGGGCATCAAAATAAAAAATTATGGAGCAAATCTGAGATGGTGCAAAAAATTCTCCAAAAAAAAAACTCACATACTATACATCAGCGTTTTTTAGTGGTCCACATGCATGTGAAGGCTTAATATCTCCAAAACTAGTGGAGATATTGGCCTGAAATTTCGCACAGGAGTTATTAGTAACAAGGGCATCAAAATAAAAAATTATGGAGCAAATCTGAGATGGTGCAAAAAATTCTCCAAAAAAAAAACTCACATACTATACATCAGCGTTTTTTAGTGGTCCACATGCATGTGAAGGCTTAATATCTCCAAAACTAGTGGAGATATTGGCCTGAAATTTCGCACAGGAGTTATTAGTAACAAGGGCATCAAAATAAAAAATTATGGAGCAAATCTGAGATGGTGCAAAAAATTCTCCAAAAAAAAAACTCACATACTATACATCAGCGTTTTTTAGTGGTCCACATGCATGTGAAGGCTTAATATCTCCAAAACTAGTGGAGATATTGGCCTGAAATTTCGCACAGGAGTTATTAGTAACAAGGGCATCAAAATAAAAAATTATGGAGCAAATCTGAGATGGTGCAAAAAATTCTCCAAAAAAAAAACTCACATACTATACATCAGCGTTTTTTAGTGGTCCACATGCATGTGAAGGCTTAATATCTCCAAAACTAGTGGAGATATTGGCCTGAAATTTCGCACAGGAGTTATTAGTAACAAGGGCATCAAAATAAAAAATTATGGAGCAAATCTGAGATGGTGCAAAAAATTCTCCAAAAAAAAAACTCACATACTATACATCAGCGTTTTTTAGTGGTCCACATGCATGTGAAGGCTTAATATCTCCAAAACTAGTGGAGATATTGGCCTGAAATTTCGCACAGGAGTTATTAGTAACAAGGGCATCAAAATAAAAAATTATGGAGCAAATCTGAGATGGTGCAAAAAATTCTCCAAAAAAAAAACTCACATACTATACATCAGCGTTTTTTAGTGGTCCACATGCATGTGAAGGCTTAATATCTCCAAAACTAGTGGAGATATTGGCCTGAAATTTCGCACAGGAGTTATTAGTAACAAGGGCATCAAAATAAAAAATTATGGAGCAAATCTGAGATGGTGCAAAAAATTCTCCAAAAAAAAAACTCACATACTATACATCAGCGTTTTTTAGTGGTCCACATGCATGTGAAGGCTTAATATCTCCAAAACTAGTGGAGATATTGGCCTGAAATTTCGCACAGGAGTTATTAGTAACAAGGGCATCAAAATAAAAAATTATGGAGCAAATCTGAGATGGTGCAAAAAATTCTCCAAAAAAAAAACTCACATACTATACATCAGCGTTTTTTAGTGGTCCACATGCATGTGAAGGCTTAATATCTCCAAAACTAGTGGAGATATTGGCCTGAAATTTCGCACAGGAGTTATTAGTAACAAGGGCATCAAAATAAAAAATTATGGAGCAAATCTGAGATGGTGCAAAAAATTCTCCAAAAAAAAAACTCACATACTATACATCAGCGTTTTTTAGTGGTCCACATGCATGTGAAGGCTTAATATCTCCAAAACTAGTGGAGATATTGGCCTGAAATTTCGCACAGGAGTTATTAGTAACAAGGGCATCAAAATAAAAAATTATGGAGCAAATCTGAGATGGTGCAAAAAATTCTCCAAAAAAAAAACTCACATACTATACATCAGCGTTTTTTAGTGGTCCACATGCATGTGAAGGCTTAATATCTCCAAAACTAGTGGAGATATTGGCCTGAAATTTCGCACAGGAGTTATTAGTAACAAGGGCATCAAAATAAAAAATTATGGAGCAAATCTGAGATGGTGCAAAAAATTCTCCAAAAAAAAAACTCACATACTATACATCAGCGTTTTTTAGTGGTCCACATGCATGTGAAGGCTTAATATCTCCAAAACTAGTGGAGATATTGGCCTGAAATTTCGCACAGGAGTTATTAGTAACAAGGGCATCAAAATAAAAAATTATGGAGCAAATCTGAGATGGTGCAAAAAATTCTCCAAAAAAAAAACTCACATACTATACATCAGCGTTTTTTAGTGGTCCACATGCATGTGAAGGCTTAATATCTCCAAAACTAGTGGAGATATTGGCCTGAAATTTCGCACAGGAGTTATTAGTAACAAGGGCATCAAAATAAAAAATTATGGAGCAAATCTGAGATGGTGCAAAAAATTCTCCAAAAAAAAAACTCACATACTATACATCAGCGTTTTTTAGTGGTCCACATGCATGTGAAGGCTTAATATCTCCAAAACTAGTGGAGATATTGGCCTGAAATTTCGCACAGGAGTTATTAGTAACAAGGGCATCAAAATAAAAAATTATGGAGCAAATCTGAGATGGTGCAAAAAATTCTCCAAAAAAAAAACTCACATACTATACATCAGCGTTTTTTAGTGGTCCACATGCATGTGAAGGCTTAATATCTCCAAAACTAGTGGAGATATTGGCCTGAAATTTCGCACAGGAGTTATTAGTAACAAGGGCATCAAAATAAAAAATTATGGAGCAAATCTGAGATGGTGCAAAAAATTCTCCAAAAAAAAAACTCACATACTATACATCAGCGTTTTTTAGTGGTCCACATGCATGTGAAGGCTTAATATCTCCAAAACTAGTGGAGATATTGGCCTGAAATTTCGCACAGGAGTTATTAGTAACAAGGGCATCAAAATAAAAAATTATGGAGCAAATCTGAGATGGTGCAAAAAATTCTCCAAAAAAAAAACTCACATACTATACATCAGCGTTTTTTAGTGGTCCACATGCATGTGAAGGCTTAATATCTCCAAAACTAGTGGAGATATTGGCCTGAAATTTCGCACAGGAGTTATTAGTAACAAGGGCATCAAAATAAAAAATTATGGAGCAAATCTGAGATGGTGCAAAAAATTCTCCAAAAAAAAAACTCACATACTATACATCAGCGTTTTTTAGTGGTCCACATGCATGTGAAGGCTTAATATCTCCAAAACTAGTGGAGATATTGGCCTGAAATTTCGCACAGGAGTTATTAGTAACAAGGGCATCAAAATAAAAAATTATGGAGCAAATCTGAGATGGTGCAAAAAATTCTCCAAAAAAAAAACTCACATACTATACATCAGCGTTTTTTAGTGGTCCACATGCATGTGAAGGCTTAATATCTCCAAAACTAGTGGAGATATTGGCCTGAAATTTCGCACAGGAGTTATTAGTAACAAGGGCATCAAAATAAAAAATTATGGAGCAAATCTGAGATGGTGCAAAAAATTCTCCAAAAAAAAAACTCACATACTATACATCAGCGTTTTTTAGTGGTCCACATGCATGTGAAGGCTTAATATCTCCAAAACTAGTGGAGATATTGGCCTGAAATTTCGCACAGGAGTTATTAGTAACAAGGGCATCAAAATAAAAAATTATGGAGCAAATCTGAGATGGTGCAAAAAATTCTCCAAAAAAAAAACTCACATACTATACATCAGCGTTTTTTAGTGGTCCACATGCATGTGAAGGCTTAATATCTCCAAAACTAGTGGAGATATTGGCCTGAAATTTCGCACAGGAGTTATTAGTAACAAGGGCATCAAAATAAAAAATTATGGAGCAAATCTGAGATGGTGCAAAAAATTCTCCAAAAAAAAAACTCACATACTATACATCAGCGTTTTTTAGTGGTCCACATGCATGTGAAGGCTTAATATCTCCAAAACTAGTGGAGATATTGGCCTGAAATTTCGCACAGGAGTTATTAGTAACAAGGGCATCAAAATAAAAAATTATGGAGCAAATCTGAGATGGTGCAAAAAATTCTCCAAAAAAAAAACTCACATACTATACATCAGCGTTTTTTAGTGGTCCACATGCATGTGAAGGCTTAATATCTCCAAAACTAGTGGAGATATTGGCCTGAAATTTCGCACAGGAGTTATTAGTAACAAGGGCATCAAAATAAAAAATTATGGAGCAAATCTGAGATGGTGCAAAAAATTCTCCAAAAAAAAAACTCACATACTATACATCAGCGTTTTTTAGTGGTCCACATGCATGTGAAGGCTTAATATCTCCAAAACTAGTGGAGATATTGGCCTGAAATTTCGCACAGGAGTTATTAGTAACAAGGGCATCAAAATAAAAAATTATGGAGCAAATCTGAGATGGTGCAAAAAATTCTCCAAAAAAAAAACTCACATACTATACATCAGCGTTTTTTAGTGGTCCACATGCATGTGAAGGCTTAATATCTCCAAAACTAGTGGAGATATTGGCCTGAAATTTCGCACAGGAGTTATTAGTAACAAGGGCATCAAAATAAAAAATTATGGAGCAAATCTGAGATGGTGCAAAAAATTCTCCAAAAAAAAAACTCACATACTATACATCAGCGTTTTTTAGTGGTCCACATGCATGTGAAGGCTTAATATCTCCAAAACTAGTGGAGATATTGGCCTGAAATTTCGCACAGGAGTTACTGGTAACAAGGGCATCAAAATAAAAAATTATGGAGCAAATCTGAGATGCTGCAAAAAATTCACCAAAAGAAAATCACTTACTATACATCAGCGTTTTTTAGTGGTCCACATGCATGTGAAGGCTTAATATCTCTAAAACTAGTGGAGATATTGGCCTGAAATTTCGCACAGGAGTTATTAGTATCAAGGGAATAAAAATTAAAAATTATGGAGCAAATCTGAGATGGTGCAAAAAATTCTCCAAAAAAAAAAAATCACATACTATACATCAGCGTTGTTTAGTGGTCCACATGCATGTTAAGGCTTAATATCTCCAAATTTTAAAACAGGAACTGAAACACAAAAGAAGCTTGTGATTGGTGGAGAAGCCTGTCTGTGGGGAGAATACGTGGACGCCACCAACCTGACGCCCAGACTCTCGTACTGTGGCTCATGTGATTTCTTCATAAACCCTTATGAAAGGGAACAAATCTATATATCATCAACTCCATGCTTATACTTTAAGCTCAGAAATCAAATGCTAAAACACCTTCATAGAGATGTCACTGTACTCATGCTGAGACACATCAAACTTTGCAGAACGCTGGATCACATCTAATGTCACAAATGCACACTTTGGTTTTTTTAATGAATGTTTGTATAATTGATTGTGAATAAAGAGTTTCCATTTTAGGTGCTTGTCTGGTTTTTCATATTTAAAAAATTTATTTTGCATCCAACTAAGAACATGGTACAATATTTGTATTATTTTCCTGCAGCAGGTCGTCGTCCAATAAATAACATTTTACTCAGGCTAACTGTCAGAAGTCAAGTCTGATATTTACTGCAGGGTGAATCCTGAAAAAGTCTTGTTGAGGTGTTAGCTATGCCTTTGTCTCAGAAGGCCTTTGGTCCCATTGCTGAACATGTTCACAGTGTGGAGAACAAGGCATCACAGCAGGCCAGATTTTCTCTTAAGGAGGACGTTCTGGTCCTGAGGGTTCATGGCTTCATAGGTGTCCAGCTCCAGGGAGAAGGTGGCGTTGCCGGATGTCAGCGTTCGCAGGATGGTGGAATATCCCTTCAGAGAGAAACAGGTATGAATAGTAAATAACTGTCAGGGTGACCCATTAAACCAAAAGCTACTGACAAAATGTTTGAATTGGATGTCAGCTCACCATCATCTCAGCCAGCGGCACAGTTGCAAGCAGCACCTTGTTCTCATGGCGGCTCTGGATGTCTCTGACGGTTCCTCGCCTTTGGGCCAAGTCCCCCAGCACGGAGCTAAGATGCTCCTCCCCGACAGTCACCTCCAGTGACATCACTGGCTCCAGGACCTGACCTCCTGCTTGCCTCAGAGCCTGAGTCCAAAGAAACAGAACTGTGGCTTCTCTGTTGATAATCCTGCAGTTTACAGTTATGACATAAGAAGCCATAGAGGTTTACCTTTAGCATGCAGCGGGACACACAGGCGGACACCATGGCAGGAGACGTCCCTGCTTCCATGTTGACACTTTGGATCAGTGTAGACACACCAAGTAAAGGATAACCTAGCAGTGGCCCTGAAAGTGGAAGCAGGCATTGAAAACATCCAGAGCGTCCAGTTACTTTATAAATAATAATCTGGTGATACAAAAAAAGAGTTGGACAGGAAAGAAATGTGTTTTGTTCAATGATACCTTGAAGATACGAGCTGTGTACTCCATTCTCCACTGCCTCTCTAATTTCAGTTGATAGCTGCTGCTCCAAATCCTCTGTGAAAGCTAAATCACACGAGCCACCTGTAGAGAAGATGTCCACGGGCCTGAGGGCCAGCTCCACCGTCACAACATGTCGTCTCTCACCAACAGTGCGGTCCAGCACATCTACATCATAAAATAAGCAAATTATACATCAACAAAAATTTGGGCCAACTAAAGTATGTGTTTGATTATTTCTCCCTCCCCCATGACCTTATTCATCGATTAAGAAATGTGTGTTTGTTGTACCTGTAGTAGAGACCTCATGGAGAACAGTCTCCCTGTAAGCCACCTGCAGTGGTCCAAGGTGAGTCTCAATGCCGTACTCTCTCCTGATACGATCATGGATGATCTCGATGTGCAGCTCTCCCATCCCACACAGAACGGTCTGAAAGATGCAGAGTGATAAAGCATTAGTTAAGTCAGTGTGTCAGGTGCTCTCATAAACAAAGTCCAGGTTAATCCAATGATGGTATTACCTGGCCAGAGTCAGGGTCAACCCTGACTTTAAGACTGGGGTCTTCTCTCTGGAGGCAGTTGAGTGCCTTCTCAAGATCTTCAGGAAAAAAAAATGCAATGTGTGAGTGACCACAAAGTTGCTGGTGTATGTGTAAGCTATAATCACAGTCACTGACCAGCCTGCTTGGCCATGGTGGGCGGTTCTATGGTGCAGAAGAAGACAGGGTCAGGGACCTCCACCCCTGAAAGGACAACACTGACATGTTCCCCACTCTTCTTCCCTGACACGCCGTCATTCTGGGCTCGGCGGGCAGCAGCTGCTGCTGAGGCCTTTGATGAGACGATGGTGTCTCCTGTGACAGTCTTAAGTAAAGGAGAAGGCATAAATAATGTGTTTGAAAATCTTCAGAAGCAAATAAGGACTGTGATGTGTGATGCTCTACCTGTTTCAGTCCTACAGTCAGGGCGATGTTTCCCGCCGTCATCGAGGGGATTTCTACATGCTGATCAGCAAACGGCACCAGCAGCCGGCTCATCCTCTCACTACACACAACATAATAAAGACAAAATAAAAGCTTTGACATAACATTCTAATGATTTTGATCCGAATTTACTGGTAGGTCAGGTCGCCGTAATGGAAACTACATACATGCTGTTCCTGTTGATGTTGTGGACAGCAGTTTGCGGTTTCAGAGTACCGGAGTAAATCCTAACAAATACCAGAGGACCACGCTGCTTGTCATGGAGAACCTTGAAGGCCAGAGCACACAAGTCGTCCTTGTACCACCGCCTGCAGGACAATGAACAGAGCTCACAGGCTGACAACAATGAACGAATGTGCATAGTAATTTCATAATAGCACTGAATATTCATCAAAGGACAATTCCAGCACGATTTGAATTTTGGCTCACTTGTGTCCACCTTCTACCTACTAACATTAATTGTAACATCTACATATTTGTAAATCAGTTCTAAGAAACTTTTCAAGCTCTTTCAGAACCATTAAATTTCACATGAGAAGAAAAACTACTCCAGAGACTTCAAACTGAGTCAGTATATGAGAAGTAGTTAAAAACATATTTAACAAAGTTGTATTGAAGATCGATGACTTCAGCCTATAAACTTTTACAGCCATTATCATCAATACAAAAGGGCAAATGAAACAGACACATTTCAATCTCAACTCATTATTTCTTTGATTTATGGGGGTTTTTCTATTAAAACTCTTTCATCTGCAATTAAATTTAAGCAGAAAATCAAGCTTGACTTTACCTAATTGTATCTTAGGACTATCACCCTTATCCCAGTGAGGAGTGCCTCATAGCTGTGGATGTTTCAGTACTTACTTTGAGAAAGAAAAGACAAAGAATAACATGATAAAAAACACTTAAAACAGTACTGGAATTCAGGACCTAAAAAGGAGCAACCATGCTGGAATCACCCTTTAACTCTGTGCCATAGCACCTCATTATGGGTTTGTTACAGGTCAATAATTCACTCACACCAGATCGTGGTGCCGCTCGTTGGGGGCGGGCAGGTAGGCAGTGATGGCATCTAAAAGCGGCTGAACACCCTTGTTTCTCAAAGAGCTCCCACAGAGTACTGGCACACCTTTACGGGCCAGAGTCACCCGCCGCACAGCCTCCTGTAGCTGTGGACACATTAGCACTGTTTACTCTGTATTCACAAGTAACACAGGTAATTTACAGGCTTACTGTGGTACCATGCAGTACACTTACTTTAATGGAGGGAACAGCACTGAAATTCTCACTAAAATCAGTCAACAGCAGTTCAGCAAACTCATCATCCAGATCAGCAACCTGTGATTGAGAAGAGGAATATACACTGAAGAGAAAATCTGGAACATCTTAACATTTAAATACTGAAGTTATCAACATTGCTGTAAATGTTAGACTTGTTGTGTACCTGCTCAATTAAAGCTGTTCTGGCCTCATTGACTTCCTGCAGGAGATCTGGCTCATCTGACTGGTCAAGAGGTTTACTTTCAAACATTCGTCCATCATCTCCCATAGACCTCTGCTTCCATGTCAGCTTCTGGTTGGTTAACAAGTCAACTACACCGGAGAAGTTTTTGCCACTGCCGACAGGAATCTATGAAACAGGACAGCTCTACATGAGACAACTGAAGTTCATGGTGGCATATTCACAATAGGTTTTCAGACTTTTTTTTTCTTTGTACAGTGTGTTTTTACGATTGTTTGATTACAAATCATACAGCTCTAAACACAGAGTTTGACTTACATTAATAAGCCTGCTTGTTGTAATGCATGTTATATACCACTCATCAGTGAACTAATAATCACACATTTATTTGCCTGCATTCTTATTATTGCTATTTTAAGTTACTTCAGTACTCATTTCAGTAATGTAATAGTTACCATTCATTTTGTCTTACTGTTCTAAAGGCCTACCTGCAGGAGGACTGGATTGGCTTTCAGCTTCTGTCTTATGCTCTCAATGGAAAAACTTAGGCTGACAGGAAACAAAACGAGAGTTAAAATCCTGTCAATTTCGGAAAATAAGGGGAAAAGTATATATTGTCAGACTGTTTAGTTACACACTTTGCAGCAGGCTTATCCATCTTATTCAGGAAACAAACGCAGGGGACATGGTGCTTCTCTGCTTGTCTCCACACAGTCAGAGTCTGAGCCTGTTGGTGTTTTCAAAGCAACAGAGGTAAATGTGTACAGAGTGCACACAACTATATAACAAAACAAATGTTTAAATAAAAGGAGAGGCAGTTTGAAAAGTGTTGGCTGACCTCCACACCGGCAGAAGCATCAAACACGGCAACAGCCCCATCAAGAACACGAAGGGCCCGCTCGACCTCGAGAGTGAAGTCAACATGTCCTGTAATCACACACACACACACACACACACACACACACACACACACACACACACACACACACACACACACATACATACACACACACACAAACACACACACACACACACAGTAAGATTTAAGTGGCTGCTCCTTCTCATTATTCGAATGTATTATTCTCACGAGGATGTCATTTCTACCTGGGGTGTCTATAAGGTTTATTCTATAGCTCTTCCAATCAAATGTGACTGCTGCTGACTGTATGGTGATGCCACGCTCCCTCTCTTGAGCCATAAAATCTGTGACTGTATCTCCATCGTCCACATCTGAAAGCACAGATAGACAGAAATAAATTAATGAGACAGAGAAAAAACAGAGTTAGCTGAGTCCTCATCTTGTTTTCATTATCCAACACACCTCCTAATGCTCTTGTATAACCAGAGTAATAAAGCATCCTTTCGGTGGTTGTTGTCTTTCCTGCATCAATGTGGGCCATAATGCCGATGTTTCGGATCCTGCAGATACAGAGCACGAGTTAATACAGATCTTTAAACACAGCTGAAGGTAAAGAGCAGAGACTGCGGAATGCAAATACTCACTTGGATATATCAGGATTGACGACAGCCCGCAATGATTTGACATCATCTATGACAGGAAACATCAAGTATGATGATCGGACCAAAACAGCGATGCTACATATACATCTCTATATTGATTGTTATCCATTATCCTACTGACAGAATCAATAATCAATTCCAAAAATAATAAAGAAAAAATTTAGTTTTAAAACTGTTGTGGAGTTCAAACAAATTTCTTGACCTTGCAAACAGCAACTGTCAAAGCAAAAGACAGTCAGTAGCTGTTCATTAATTAGCAGAAGCACTTCTTCGGATTGGACTCAGAAAGAAAGAGGAAATTTACTAATCTACATTCCTATGACATCAGGGCAAGCTTTATCTGGTGATGAAGTTCATGTCATATGATCAAAAGCTACTAAATGGACCGTGTGGTAGTGATTACCTGATACCTGGTGGTGACGTAGCCTACTAGTTTTTTGTGGCTTAATCAACTAATAAACGTATCGGTTAATCCTAACGTTCTATCTGTAGTTAGTTATGAAAACAACTTACCTGGAAGAAAGCTGTAATATCTTTTTACATGACAGTTCACTCTACACCTGCAGCACTGGAGCCCAGCAGTGAATAAATACCTTCCCTGTAAATGACGACACTGTTATGAAGCCACATGATACTGAAGTAATGCATCACTGACAGCACTTAGTTTGGCAGATTAAGTCTTACCAAAATCATCCTATTAATGTCCGAACAAGCAGCTTCACGTCTGTTTATCGTCCAAGAATCAGACGGAACTTTAGACGAGGAGCAACGTTACAGTCAAAAGAGACACGGCAACACAATGACAATATAAAACAGGAAGACTTTAAAGCCATAGCCAACAAATAAATATTGATTTTCTCCCAGACTAAAGCATTACAATGTCCTACAAAACAACATAAGCTGTGCTGTTAAAAGTCACGCTTTTAGAAGGTACAGCTCCAAAATACGTCCCTAGGAACAACAATGTCTGTGGCTTTTACTTCCGGGATCGAAAACAAAATTAGTCCCATGTATTCGAAAAAGAGTTAAGTTGTTTAACATACAGACATATATTTATACATCAATTATTTACTCAACATGATTTAAAAAATGCATTGTAGCTTTAATACGGTTCCGGGTATCAGTAAGTTTTTGTTCAGCCGGTCATATTAAACAAACGCATCAACCCGCATCATCCGGATGACGTACTTCCTCTAAGTATCAGCTCCGGGGAAAATAACATCTGAAGGACCCCAGACCGAAGCAAAAAACACCGAATATCCCGCATCTTCACCACCTGTGATCACCTGAAACGTAACCACTGTAACACGTAACTCCTTACACACAAAATGGTAAGAAGACAACTGCTTTTAATTGTGTTAGTTGACTTTTATCAGATAGTTTAACGGGTTAGCATTCTGTGATAGCATTAGCTTTAGTTGACATGTGGCGGAGTGAAAAGCGGCTCCGCTCTGCTCTTGTGTTTATGTTCATATTAAAAACATGTGACCTCCACTGACAGAGTTACAGTTTAAATAAATTATGTATCAGCTTGAATGTTTTTGTGAAAGTGAACTTACTTCTTGATCGTCCATATGGTTTGTTTGTTTTAGATGTCTGAACGGTGTTGGATATCTTATAATGTCAAAGCCTTAAAGTGTAACTTTCATGTGAATAATCAATACGTTTTATCTTGTTTCCAAATGAATATACGTGGAATTGATGGATTCAGGTTATGATTAAGAATGATATTCATTATTGGTTGATCTGAAAATATGATTCATCAGAGCTCAAGGGAGTGAAAATCAGGTGTAGTTTGTAAATACAATATATTTCTAATTTAGCTCTAGATAGATTTGCTGTTGGAGATGTGTCACTTTAAATAAAAAGTTCTAAATATTATATTAGTTTTTACTTTGAAACTGTAGATTTTTGCACCAAACTGAACCTGTGCATTGATTATATGTTGAAATCATAGTGAGTTGAATTGCATGTTTACTTTTTCTATTATAGCCCCAGAACGAGCACATTGAGTTACACCGCAAGCGGCATGGATACCGCCTGGACCACCATGAAAAGAAAAGGAAGAAGGAGAGCCGTGAGGCCCATGAGCGGTCTCACAAAGCCAGGAAGCTGATTGGTCTGAAGGCCAAACTGTACCACAAACAGAGACATGCAGAGAAGATCCAGATGAAGAAGACGTAAGTGTAGACAGTGGAAAAACTTGTCTCATAAAAGTTGTCTGTTTTAAAAAAAAATAATCAGCACAATTCTGACTTCTCTTTCTTCAGCATCAAAATGCATGAACAGAGGAAGACCAAGCAGAAGAATGATGATAAGACCCCAGAGGGAGCAGTGCCAGCCTACCTGTTGGACAGAGAGGGACAGTCCCGTGCTAAGGTCCTCTCCAACATGATCAAACAGAAGAGGAAAGAAAAGGCTGTAAGTGACCAATGAAATCTGCTTGGCAACAGGCCCTTTGTCAGCAGTTGTCATGTAACATGCCACATTGAAAATTGTGTTGAAAATCATGTTAACAATTTAGACGTGTGGAAATAACATTATCATGAACACAAATATGTGATGTTTTCTGTAGGGCAAATGGGAGGTGCCGCTGCCGAAGGTGCGTGCCCAGGGAGAGACAGAAGTGCTTAAAGTCATCAGAACTGGAAAGAGACAAAAGAAGGCCTGGAAGAGAATGGTCACCAAAGTTTGCTTTGTCGGCGACGGCTTCACCCGTAAACCTCCAAAATACGAGCGCTTCATCAGACCCATGGTAAGATCACAGTACAATTGAAATGTATTAAATGTCAGGTTACATTCTAAACTTGGAACAAATCCTCAACACAGTTTCTTCACATGCACTCATGATTGTGCATTTCTGTTGTAAATTACGTGCCACACTCCTTAATGACCTCTCTGTCTTTGTTCTGCTTTAGGGTTTACGTTTTAAGAAGGCTCACGTCACACATCCAGAGCTGAAGGCCACATTCTGCCTGCCCATCCTCGGAGTGAAGAAGAACCCCTCCTCACCCCTCTACACCTCTCTGGGAGTCATCACAAAAGGAACAGTCGTAGAGGTCAATGTCAGCGAGCTGGGCTTGGTTACACAAGGAGGAAAGGTTATCTGGGGTGAGTGCTAAATCCCTTTGTCTGTGTAATGTGTCTGTCTCCTACTTTTGGAAATAATTCAGAAACATCTGTGTAAATAATAAATCCAGCTTCCATTTTCAGTTCAAAGGGTTAAACTCTCTGTGTTTTGATAAACACAGTGAGATATTGCTGTAGAGACACAGTAGTTGGAAATGACATCAAGATTAAAGGTGATAAATTTGCGACACTTGATAATGTTGTAACTAAAATATTTCTTTTCACTTCCCAGGTAAATATGCCCAGGTGACAAATAACCCAGAGAACGATGGCTGCATTAATGCAGTTCTGCTGGTATAAGACTCTTTGACCTTTATACGGACTGTGCCTGTTAACTCTGAATTTACATGACTACAAAAAAGAAGACAAAGATGCGACAGTCAATGGGCTTCAAATCACAGGACCATCAGGAAGATCGCTGATGCTGCACGTGGCGACGCAGCTGTTTTTGTAACAGAAGGATGCTACAAGGAAAAGAAAACAGGATGATAATGGTGTTAAATGTTATATAAATAAACTTGATATGATCATTTTGGACTTTTGTCATTTTCTTTGCTTTTATATGTGAGAATATGAGAATAGCTCAGCTGCAAAGATTTTTGGTAACATGGAGTCTTGCTGAAAATCCTGATGCATCAGAGATGTGGCCAATAAAGAACGCTAAAATAAGTGCACAGGTTTAGTGATCCCAACAAACAGAACCAGGACTAATCTTCCATGTAGTCAGTTCATAGCTAACACATTCACAAACGCTCATGAACACAGACCCAACACATCAAACACCGAGCACCAGACAGACAGAGTACTTTATTAATCCCTTTGGGAGGTTCCCTCCGGGAAATTGGCATTTTTTATTTTTTTTTATTTATTTATTTTTAATCTTTTTTTTTACACCATATTAAACATTAAGCGTGGACAAAACCAGTGTAAACAAAGCAAAAGGAATTCTCTATGTTCGAAACAATGTTCAGAACAGGTGTTTTTGGATCATTCCCAAAGTGCATCTGGCTCTACTGTGTTTCAATCATACACATTCTTTAAAGACGACATTGTGACTTAAGCTGGAGAGACAGACATTATTCTGAATGAAACACACTTCCTAGACTGCAGCTTAAAGGCTGAAATTCCTGCAGCCAGTCATGCCGGTAGCTCAAATACTTAGACTGGCGTGCAGGGATTTAACTGTGGTCTTTAATGTCTGCAGCCACTGACTCACATGACTGAGCTTTGCTTGGAATCTACATTTCATTTGTGTTTTTGTTTTCTGTTAGATAATGACAGTGATCTGAAATGGTGAAATCAGGTGTGATCAAATGAACCAGACATTCGTTTTTTAGTTAAATTTAGCTTATTTCAAAAAATCTACCTTTTGTTTTCTTGAGATAAGTTGAACCATTTTCACAGTAAAAGCCTTATCTCAAGATAATTAAATATCTAACTTGTGATCTCGAGATAGCAGCATTAAAAATAACTGCAAATTCACAGCAACTGAGTGAATAAATTACAAATTTAAGATGTTAAAAATGCGAGAGAAAAAAAAATTGGTAAATGATTTAGCCTGATTCATAAGAGGTGCACGCCAAACAGTGGGAACACAGTAAATCAGTTTTGATCAGTATTACTGTGATAATCTTCTAAAATGTTTACTGTGATCCATTATTTTCATAGAAAGTCAGAGCCCACAAAGGCAGTGAAACAGTGTTTGTTTCAACTAACAAGTGTCTTTCCTTCCTCCTGTGTGTGCTTGTGTCCGCTGCACTGTGTTGTTAGAGGGAGAAAAGGGCAGGAAGCAGCTTACAATAACATTACAGCTTCTAAAAGCACAGGACATCTGCAGCAGCAGGATAAATCCTGGTGAGCTGCAGATTTCCGTAGGTCAACGATGGATCAAAACCAAACAGAGAGATTTGTGAAACAGGCCTCAGACCTGTGGAAGCATATCTTACTGTCGGCTTAACGATGAGGAACTTCTGATAGTCGGGCATCATTTATCTGACTTTAACTACTGTGATTTATCAAACACACTGACTTAGATCCAACTATATCCAAACTACAATTACTATGATTCCAAAAAAAGTTTGTACTCAAAGTGTTGAACCTCTCTCCATTCTCTTTCTAGGATAAACCTTTTATACCCAATCATGATCCTGTCACCTGTTACCAATGAACCTGTTTACCTGTGGACTGATCCAAACAGGTGTTTCTGGATCAGTCCACAACTTTCACAGTATTTTCTTGTTCCTGTCCCGACTTGTTTGAAACATGTTGCTACCATCAAATTCAGAATAAGCAGATATTTAAAATCAGTGAAGTTGATCAAACGTTAAATATATTGCCTTTGTACTGTTTTCTATTGAATGTATGTCAACCTTCCACCCTCAGCACGAGGACAAGGCCTGACCTGCAGCATCTACTGTCACCTACCACATGATGTCACAACTGTTTCTGTCTCTTCTTTAGGTTAACTTTGGGCAGAGCTGCTCTTTGCACAGTAGTGTTTTGTAAGATATTTGATTATTACATAACTTGTTTTTCAGCTGCCACTTTAGGCTTCATGTTCAGCCCTATGGTTCAGCCACATGTTATCAAACAGATGAGTCAAATCTGAATGATCTGAGCGAAGTGAAATGTTTGTGGAATACATTAAGTTTGGTTCTTTGCATGAGACTCAACAGAAGTGCCTGAACAGGGTTATTCACTGACCAGTGTGCTGATTAATTAGCTCATCTGTCCATAGATACTAACTTCCTTTAGAATCACAGTATACACTCAAACAGGCTCTTAAATAAGAAATCTAGATTAATAGACCATAGTAGTCAGTATAGCTGCTTCTTTAAATTGTCACCTTTTAGTTCACTGCACTCTTCAGCCTGATGTGAAGCATGAAACAGTAACAATAAGAAAATTTCATATTTTATTTGTGAACTGTTTGTCTGGTGTGTTTACAGCAGAGAAGCTCGCTCAAGTTTGCTTTCCATCAACATCAATGTTCCTTCACAGTCCGCTAAAAGCTCTGTCTTCTATACATTTTTTAAATATGGTTTCAGAACCAACAACATCTCCTTCCACAACAGTGTCAGGGAAGAACTACATATGACTCAATACCTCCTCCCCCTCTTTAAAAGACAAATTATGGTCGAGAGTATTTTGTTTTGAAAGACACATTTTGGCTGAATTTTAAATCAAACAAACTGGATAATCAACCTCTTTTTTTTTTTTTTACACACAATATCATTAGAAATTTGTATTCAAAACAGTCGACATTTTTACGAATAAAAAAAAAAATCAAGTTAAGGTAAAATCTTTTTTTTTGTGTGTCACAAGAATATTGTCCTGAGGTAATACACAGTGTCCAAATGCAGGTACAGAGTCCAGTCAAGGTTTTAAGAAATCATAACTATAAGGCAAAATTTACATCTGGAAATGTTTCACTATGGACACATGCATATCAGATACAGTGTATGTTACTCATGTATAGCACAATGCATTTGTAATGAATCATATTAACCAAAGTGGATATGAAAAGTGTGTGGCTGCACTGTATAAAAACATATTGAAGGTTGATTTTAAACTGACACAGTTTTCTGCATAACGCATTGCTGTATTTGAAAATCGAGACCTATAAGTGGCTCTGCTGTGTCGACGACCCCACCTCACCCATCCAAGGCCAACTTTGACTGTAAATGAATGTATATATACAGATATGTACAGTGGACAAAAAATATTGGGAAATTAAGAGAGTTAAGGCCGATGTTTCCAGTACTCCATATATATGGAGTCCACATAAAAAAAACATAACAAATGCACAACAGTGACAAATTTCACTGACAGAAGGACACCCTGTCATTAAGAAGCTCTCAGGAAAACAAAACCATCTCTGAGACTCTCACTGTGGCGCGACATAAAAGCGGAGATCAAGCCCCTTAATTAGTTAGACAGGATAGCATTTCCAGCCTTATTATTTTTTCATTCGACTGGCGCTGTGCTCCCTCATCAGCCTCTTCGTTCAGTGTAAGAGAGACGCAACATTGGAGAAGGCCTGCCGAAATCCTCCATGCGGTCACAAGGTCAGACAGAGAAACCTCTGCAAGGACCTCTTCAGAGTTTAGTCAGCTTGACTTCCTCTCTTTAGTCATTTGGCTAAGAGCGTTTTTTCTTCCAGAAAAAAGTGCACATAGTGATCAAACATAGTCTCCATCAGATGCTGACATTATGTGTAGTAGTGCAACTTGCTCTCTATCGTCTTGCAGCCTTTGACAGCAAACACTCTCTCAGATTTGGGGAAATAGACCAAATCTCCGGCCACCTTGTCCGCCACTTCCCGGTCTGGCTGAAGATCTTTGGCTGCCATCTGAGCCATAACACACTGGACAACGTGCCGGTACTCCAGAGGTAGAAACGGGACGAAAAAGTCCACCAGGTTCCTGTCAATCAAGCTTGTACGCCACAAGCCACCTATAGGAAGAGATGAACAGGTCCAGTAGTACAAAAATCCATGTTTTTCATTATATCCAGTTTCTGAGTGATAATGACTCCAAACTGTACAACGACACAAAGAGGGATTCATTTAATTTATACTCACTTTCCTTGTTGTTGAACACTGCTAGAGAGAGCGACGTTTCCAGATCTTTGAGCTCAATCTCTTCTCGATCTTGTCCAGCTCTCCAGAAATCTAAAGTTGTCTGTATGATGCTGTCGCCTCCAGCGTTGCTAGGAGGAAGATCAGAAACCAGAAACATATTAGAATTTTCCCAGGATTCTCTGTTGTGACCATTGCTTACATTTACCAAAAGGGACACACTTACGTTCCCTGGACTGACACTTTTCAGTGGTTGAAATGAACATGATTGACTGGTCAGACTTACCTGAGGAAGATGAACATAGCTTTCCGATAAGAAACTCCATCCAGCTTCTCGTAGTAGTCCAGGTACGGCTTTATGCTGTCAATCAAGCCAGGATGCATCTTGTCCATCTCATCAAAGATGAACATGGAGTGTGCACAGTTGGTGACATTGCCTTTGATCCACTGCTGCAGCTGAGACTGAGGAGAAACAACAGGACATTCTTAAAAAAGGCAGAACAGAACAAAGTCACTGTGTTTCAGCTCAAAGTATATGGCTTCCACCTGTATGTCATCTTACCTTGTAGGTATCAAATTGACTCAAATGTGGGAAGTGAATTGTAGCTGCGAAAAGATGAACAAAGTTGCTCTCCATTCCCTCTTTGTAAATGTTTTCAGCAATCAGCTGACTGACAAAGTTCTTCCCCGTGCCGGCCCATCCATGCAGAGAGAGCACCAGGGGCTTCTTGGGGTTGTTGTCGCTCATGAATCCAGTCACAGCTTTCAGGATGATACGTGACGCAATGTGCTGTCCGAACAGTTTGCTTTCCAGGTCAGCCTTGAGACCTAGAGAATACAAAGCAGAAAGTCAACAGGATTAGTGGCTGAAACACCTTTCTCAGTGCCCTCCAAGGACAATATTAAGGTGAGGTGGGAAGGTGTGTCATGATCCATTCAGTTATTAGGTCACAGTGTAAATCAGGGCTGCCCAAAATTAAGACACTTAATTGTGGGCAATGAGCCAAAAGCAAGCACTTATTATATTGTATGGTAAAGCTGCAAATCCACCAAATCTGTTCACCTCACAAGATTATATTCTTTAATAATTCAAAATGTAATAATTAAGGACCATACACAGCATTTTACCTTGCAAAAAATAAAACAGGCTAAAAGGCAATTTATATTATGTTTATATATCTCGTATAAAATTGCACTATATACAATGTGTATAGCAAAGTGCATCAATGTGTTTTACAGGTGACCATTAAAATATTAAATAATATAAATAGATAAAAGGTGAAGCAACATTTAAAGAAGAATCAAATTTTAAAAAATATATTGTGGCCATAAAACATTCCAATCAAAAGCCAGGCGGAAGAGGCAGGTTAAACTTCTAAAGACATCAAAACTTTTAGCTGCTCTCAGATCTGAATTTGATGAGGATCAATAAAGGTTTATCTTATCTTATTCTCAGACAAACCAAAGTCTTGCCAGAGCACACTAAATATGGTTGGTGACTGGATTTCTGGTCAACAAAACCAGCAATTAAAGAGGTCTATCTTCTCTGGCTTCAGGAAATAACAATGGATATTTTCTGACATTTTAAAACAAACCTTAAAACAATCAATTGAAACGCAAACATCAGATTAATCTACGGTTAAAATAGTCATTAGCTCTAATTATTTTTAAAGATGTCTGCCGAGGTTAACTTGGTTTCATCACTCCTCAGAAAAACACTGCAAGAAAACCGTGAATGTGACTGAAATCTTGGCCTGAACCTTGATGTAGACTTCGTTTATTGCTTGCAAGTGAGTTCGGGATGTTTTTCCTCTTCCAGTTTCCTTTTGGTTCCGTCATTAAAGTAAAAGCGCTTTTATTTTCATCACGTTGATGTAAATAATTAACGTTACAGATGTTCCTCTTTCAGCCATGCTGGAAGAAACCGTTTACACATCTATCACATATTTATCTCGATCCGTCTATCAATTTAATGCTTCACATACTCACCTGTTGCATTGAAGTTTATCCATTTTGAATCACAACTTTCATGTAAATAATTCCAGATTGTCCGCCCCAGCGTCGCACCGAGACCTACAACCAATGTGGTCGTGAAGGGATCAAACGAGTGAACCAGCACGCTGGTTGTCAAACAAACGTGTAACAACAAGTATAAATGTGAAGCTTTCATCGTCGAAACCACTTAAATCTGGACATTAACCGTGTTTGTCCGGTAAAACTACCATAACAACACGGCAAAACCGCGCCGAGGCTGCAGGCTAACGAGCTTCTTACAACGGGGCACTTCCGCGTACGTCATAAACACGCGACGTCAACAGAAATGTTTGGCATGTTCGAAAAGGATGCAAAACAGATTAATTAAAAGACACAAACAAGCATATACAAACTAATAACAACTATATGTGTCTCTAACATTAAACTAAGTGCTGATATGAACTACTTTACACAAGACAACACGAAAGGAACAAATAATCTAGCTAACGTGTTAGCAGGGTACACGAGTCTCACCTGTCCTGTTGAAAGAAATCCACTCGGGTCGACAGCACTCGTGGAAATAGTAGAGGATGTTCTGGTAGCTGGCTAAGAACCCGGTGAGAGCCGCGGCCATGCCCACGGCGATGCTGGTGCTGATGGGCTCGATGGCCTCCGTGGAGCCGGAGCAGACGAGTAGCCACAGCAGCAGGACGTGTCGCTTCCTCAGCTTCATGTCGCACGATTGTCACCGCTTCATCCAAACTAGTTAAAGCGATTTTAAAAAAAAAAACTTCCAAACGTGCCTGTCAAACTGTTTGCCAAAGCGGACTGAGTCAACAGAGAGGAGGCGCTGTGGTCACATGAACATCCGGAGTCCAAAGGTGATGCGTCTTCTTCTGTTTATTTTTATGGTGACCCATAAGAGTCGAATTACCGCCACCTACTGGACTATAAGAGCTTCACAGTGCAAACTATTTACAGTGTCCACTCACACTGATTCCACTCAGACTCACTTGTCTGACTTGGTGCAAATCTTTCCCTCCATGTAGCATTTAGATCTACTGGAAAAATCCACAACATTGAAGCACCATCTTAAACTTTTCCAACTTCCTCTATATTTCAACCACAGAGGCAATAAATACCAAAAATCCCTTCTTGTCCATGCATATATTCTGATAAGCTCAATTTCTCCATATAGCTTCATATTGCTCCATATAGCACTTCACACATCTTCCACATTATCTGACTACATACTGCAGCAACATGTCCACATTCAATTCAGTCAGATGTCTTTAGTTATGTAAATGTATGTAAGTCACAACTGAAGTTATCTCAGGGCACTTTTCATATAGAGCAGGTCTTGACCTTTATAATATTATTTACAGAGACCCGACGATTCTCATCATGAGTAAGCACTTGGCGAACAGGTAGAAACCTCAAGCAGAACAAGGCTCTCTATAGGCGGGCGGCCATCTGCCTTGAGAGAGAGAAAAGAATTGGGCAGGAGATAAGTGAACATGGAGTAGTACAATGCAAGTTCTACAAATCCACAGAGAGATGTAAAGTAGTGTTATAATGATGATGATAATAATTATGATGCAGTTCCCACCCAAAGTGATCCATTTCACGACATTGTGCATTCTATAAACCATCTTTTTAAACACTCTCTGCGTCGGTGCAGACAGAGTACCAGAGACTTCTTCAGGTCAGTGTTGTTCATGGATCCATTCAGAGTTCAGGATGATCTGTGATGCAATGTGCTGTCTGAACAGTTTGTTTTTGATACCAAGAGAGTTCACCACAGAAGGTCAACAACACAGTTTTGACTTTATCAGTTTGGCTTGTAAACTTGATATTGAGGCCCGCTCTTGAGGAGAGTGCGCGTGTCACAATCTAGAGTGAAGAAAGTAACACTTCACTGAAATATTTTGCAACTAATTTGCGTTTAATCAAATGACGGTACAGCAAACATGGAGCTATGTAATATCCACTCTGGGAATACTGAGTGGGGGTGGAGCAGGGGGTCAATAGGGCAGGGCCTTGTAGCAGATCAATCAGGTCATGTCCTGAACTTCAACACCCGCAGGCTGGCAGATGGATTGAGTAACTGTGTCTGTTTAGTGCCCACATCTCTGTATTTATGATCATAGTGCACAAATCATATGCAGGAGATTTCACATAGGTAGGACAATAGCAATTTCTACTCTTCAGGTCAAACAAGATTTTTAAAAAATCAATGAAATTGTAGCATAATGAAATCAAAATCCCACCTGCCACTAGAGGGCAGATATACACTGCAAATGGGGGTTTCTGTATGGGCCAAAGAAATGCGTTTGGACATTGATGGACATCGATCTTACAGTTCATATAAAAGTTATTTGGACTGTACCACCTGCACCTACATCCTCCTCAAGCTTCCATCAATTAAACAACATCCTGACAGCATCGCAGATTTCTGGATCAGTTTCAGAGGAGGAATGCACCTGAGGAGCCAAAGACGAGTCCTCTACAAATTGACTGAGTAAGGTCGAGGCTTTACTGAAGATTAATGGCCCCCCCTTCAGCCAAATTTTCATTACAGCATTAGAGCATTGGGCAGATTTGATGTAGAGACAAAAGACCTCTAGACAAAGTGCACATTCATATGAAGAGGTGCATCAATGCCAGATTCTTCACAAAGATACGGCCCAGTGAACCAGAGGTTTTAAATCCACAAGGAGAAAAAGGGAACATTGCATTGTAGCTTTGACATTTCTAATTCAGGAATGGACAAGTAGAACTCTTGACCTGGTTTATATTTGGGGAGTTTGTCTTCTGAGAGACCTGCTGCTGTGGCCTTTGAGACGATGTATGTGATACAGGGATATAAATACTGTAATCCTGATATCACTTGATATATTTGAAATGACAGACATAAACTTTTCTGCAGTTATTTTTTACCATTTGACGTAATGCCCTCTTTTTGCTTTTGGGTCATAGGGTCCTCCTCTCTGGGAACCCTTCATGTTTATGTTTTCACTCTCTGGATCAGGCCTGACTATTATAAGAGAGAAGAGTTTATAGATACCAAATGTTTCCTCCAGTGCTTCCACAGCCTCTGTCGCCCCTGGCTCTGTTAGGTTTTGGCCCACTTTGAGGACAGGATGCGGACGGTGACACAGTGTAACCAGGAACAGGTTTGGAGCTGATCTTGCAGCTCACCCATGTTTTAAACAAACTATGTGGAGTAAAGAGCGGTGATAAATTCACATCAGGCTCTACATACTTTACTCCACAGCACTCTGACTCTCAAGACCAACTCCTGATCAGGATGATGGTCGTAAATCTGCCAACGCAATCTGTCTCATGAGGCACAAGGCAAACAAAGGACCATCGTTTTTCTGCTGCTCTCTGCTGGTGTTTTTCCTTCCTCTCCGCCAGCCTGTCATTGTGGCGGCGTGTCCTTCCTGGAGTGGACGGGGTCAGGTTGTGTTCCTCACGTTCCCAGATCAGGGCTCGTCCTCGAGTTCCTCAGGGTGGGGAAAAGGTGCAGCGAGGGGACGGTGACACCCGATGAAGGCCAGACTCCCTCACGGTGTGAGATAACTCTGAGGGAAAGGAGGGATTCAAGCTTTCTTTGATAATGCTGTGAAAAAAATGTCTGAAAGCAGATCAACGCCTGCTCTGCTGTCCCAGCCTGAAGCAGTTTCCTGTGTTATCTGTTAGCATCACGCACAAGCACTTCAGCAAACAAAATACGCAGATTTCTTGTTGTTTCCCAAGAAATTTAGTGAATAACAAACAGTTGAATGAGATTCTTTTTAACTTCTCCTCTCATGCTGTTACATGACTGTATGGTGTGGTAACACTGGACAGTATTAAACGTATTAATTCGTTAATTATTAACATTGTAAGTGAGTTAGTTTTTCTTGACTTATATTTGTGACTAAAGTTATAAACTCACTTTATTAGTTGGAAATAATAAAGATTATTAAAGTTTACATGTGACTATAACTTTGTAAAGTATATAAAGTACAGATGCTTTAACATGGGGTTTAGGTCACATGTCACATATGCATATTATTTACTCAATAAACATATTACAAAGAAGTTTAGTCTGACACTTAGTATCAGATTATATTATCATACTTTGAAAGTCTGGGCTGCTCTGGAAACAACATGAACCTGCGGCTCAGTTAAAAGAGCACTCCAGCCATTTAGTATCATATTCCCATAAAGTTCAGGGATTTGCAAGAGATTGATGAGTCTAGAGGAACATGGAGATGTTTCCCATAAAACTGAAAATGTCAATCTCATGTTGATGCTTAAAATCAAATGATCTCAAGGGTCAGTTGTCCTCATCCTCTGGAGACCATGAATGTCTGTGGAAAACTAAATATACAGAGAGATAAATATTTCAGTCTGGACCAAACCATGTGACTTAAAAAGAAAGTAAAACAGCAAAATGTTACGCTTTTTAGTCTCTAGTAAGAGTCAAGCTACAAAAATGTTGGATCAGACTATTCCAAGATACTAGCAGGACCTTGAACCTTACCTGATTAATAAACATGTCCTTGAAACCTCATACCAAGGGTGCATTGCCGGCTTTCTGTTTTTGTAGTCTCCAAGTCCAAGCCGAGATTTTTTAGATTCAGAAAGTTCCTCCAACTCCTCCTCAGCAGTAAACTGATTCTGACATGACATCGGTGAAGTGTCTCTTCAGGGAGCTGTGTGAATTTAAGAAGCTTAAAGTTAATTGTGAAATTGAATTGCAACATCACAAAAGCTGCGAATGTAGTCGAATAGTTTTGTTGCTTCTAAAATATGAGTGTAGTGTTATGCAACAGGGTTTTCCCCCCTTCATCTCTCACACTCTTGGACCTGAGAAGTCTGGGCATCTTCTCAATGGTCATCAAGTGGGAAAGAACAACTTTGCCTGCAGAGTAAAAATATCTCTTCACTGTGGATGTTGGAAAATGATTTGATAACTCTGACAGAGCAAAATGTTTTTGCTTGTCTTAAGATGTTTAACTCTGCTGTTACCAGGTGGGAAACTCAGATCTTAGAGCCTGATGGGGGGGGTCTTTTCTTCTCTTTTATTCCCAGTAATTTTTCCAGTGCTGCTTCATTCAGTGGTGGAAGAATGGGAGAGGGCACTTGTGGAGGTTTGAAACAGAAGGGGCAGGTCAACCTCTAATCTCACAACAAACAGAGGGCACTGCCACCACACACTGACCCCCACTCCCTCTCTGTTCACCTCATCTGTTCAACCCCCCACCCTGACGCGGCTCGGCCTGGATGACCACTCGAAGAATCAAAGCAGGGCCGGAGCACATTCCTGTGAAGTCAGCAAAGAGAGAGGAGATAAGAAGATCAGAGAATCAAATGTTAGATACAAAGATAAACCTTGTAGCTAATGTTGTATGTTAAATATACAACAGTGCAGTGCAGATAATTATTTGAAATTGCTATACCCGTCATCACCACCAGGAGGGGCTCCCTGCTTTTATCTGCCAACTGGTTTCCCTTTACATTGTAAAATTGATGTCTTTTGGGAAGTACAGAACACACAAATAACTGAATTACAGTAACGACCAAAACTTCACCGCTGCGGTAAATGTGTGGAAACTGCAGGAGAAAAAAATAGACACAACATTTAGGCTACAGGGACACACAATTATCCACAATGGCCACTTAGAAAAGCATTTATTACTTCATTCATTTTCTAATAAAATGAGGCTGCGGTCAAACATTTCTCTGTCAGCACCCCTCCCTTCTGTTTTCCTGTCTCTCTCACTGTCTTTCTCACTAAAACCACACTGTTAAAATACATGTTACAAGTTTGATCCCTGCGCTGAAAATGTTAAAGTACTTTCTAAAACTGACTGTTATGCTATTATATATCACATCATTAGATTATTACTACTCATGCATTAATAGAAAAGCGGGGTTTTACCACTGGAGCTGAGGTGGAGCTCATTTTGAACTAGGAAACTGTTGATTATTTTCTCCATTAATCAATTAATTGTTTTGTTTGTCAAAATTCTAAAAACAGTGAGAAACACTGACACAAAATGACCAAAACGTTAAACCTTCTCATTGTTTGTTTTATCCAACCATCAGTCCAAACCTTCAAATCAAAGTTTAAAAATATGATTGAAAGGAATCATCACACCAGCTTTAAATGATAAAATAGGTGCCAATTAATTTTCTTACTATTCAACTAATTGACTAATCATTTCAGGTGTACTTGTATAAACTGTTGGGTATTTTAATTTACATCACAATGTCATATTTTATGATCTGTTCGTATGTTTTGGTTGCAAAAATCTTAATTTGTAAATCAACTAGTTTGTCAGATAAATCTCCAAACGAAATGGAGTGAAGTAGAAGTTGAATGCATGAAAATAAAACGTAGGGTAAAGTACATGTTCAAGACCACAGAGACATTTGACCCAAAGCCAAGTGTTGACCTCTGGATGGAGACAGATCATCAGAAGCTCAACCAGGGACTGAGAGGTGCATCTTCATCGACCAGACAGGAGGCTGAGGACAGTGAGGCAGACACAGAGGGAGATTATGTTTAAGACCATGTTATGTACTTCACCTCAGAGAACCTGAATACAGACGTTGTGTACACCCGTGTTCATAAAAGTGTTTTCACATGTTTCTTGTCTGGGCTCTGAAATGGATGGTGGTCAGCGAGGGGTCTTGTTTTACTTACCAATGGATCCTCACCACAGGGTGGACAAGTTAACCCCTCTGAAATATGGCTCAAATCACCCACAACACTGGAGAAAACCCTTGTTCTCCCAGACAATTCAAACCAACTGTGTGTGTGTGTTTGTGTTCACTTTTTTTCACATCACATGAAGACAGAGTGGATGGAAGAGAAACGTTTATGGACGGCGGCCTGGGACGGCGAATGAGTCCATCAAACGGGCCAAGACACGTCTCAGACAGGAAGGAAGAGTCCATTTGACACAGATAACCTAAAACACCTGCTCCCAGGTCTGAGCTACTGTACCAGCCTGGAAAATCATTCAGAGACATTTAAACGTTTATGAGTCCAGATTATTGTCTGCTCCCGGCAGGAGAGCGCTGCGGTTTCTGCCGACTGCCAAACACATGTCAAGGCGATGCTCGTCCTCTGAGTGGTTTCCCTCGGCACCCTGCACAAAGCTGAACGCTCCCCAGCAAAACAGAAACACTGATATCCCAGCATGCAACAGGATAATACAGAGCAACAAAGGGGCTAACAGGAGCTCTACGTGGAGGTCGAGAGAGAGAGAGAGAATACGTTTCTACAGTACAATGCCTGCCGTCATCCAACAAACATGCTCCGAGCTGCCTCTATTGTGTCAGGAACCCCTGTAGTCCTCTGTGTAAACATCCCCTCTGCACCCCATCACGACTATATTCAGACCCCGAGCAGGAAGTGATTTCATACCCAACATCCACCTCGGTCCTTCCTCTCTCAGGTGGCGAACATTCCCGGCAGCCGACCTCCCAGACCAAAGGAGGGGGACGATGGAGAGAGTGGGGTGAGGTCGGGCTCGAATGGTGGAGCCAACAGATGTTTTTACCTCAGTGTTTTTCTTTATATCCTGAATCACGTATACTGCATGTGTGGACGCAAACGTGAGTCATTTTAGGGATATTCCTTTTGTCTCTACTGTGCATGAACCCACAGAGAATTATCACCAGAATGTGCAGCGCCCCCCGACTTTGGCTTTAAGGGGCGAGTCTCAGCTCATTGTTTACATGTCTGACCTGCTAAATTGGAGCATTTCGCAGCTGAAAGAGAGTGAAAACTGGATTTGCATGCACACACTCCAACTGTATGATCATGTTGCTCCGTAACTGCTGGACGTGTTAACAAGCAGCTGAGAGGTGATGAAATATCTCTGCTGCCCCCAGTTGGCCAAAAACACTGTTATTTCAGCTTTAAGTTTAGCTTCATTTCACTTAATGTGTAGTTTCAGTAGTTAAAGGGGCAATGAATTTTTTTTTGTGACTATATAAGTTATAGTTACTGTATATTCACATAACTGAAGACTTTGATTTGCAGATGAAAAATAAAATGATTATCATTGAAAATATGAGCCTGTACAGTTTGCAAACATCGTTGCAAACACAGCATTACAATGCATTAATAATGATTTAGTTTTGTACTGTCTCTCTACAAAAGACCTATCAATCAATTCTAAAACAAAAGCACGTTCCAGAAAATTGAGTTGAATTTCTTGTGGTGAGGTTTTAGTTTTTGGATCACACTGGTTGCACATTTATATTAAATGATGGATGAATATTAGGTAAAACCAAAAGCATGAAGCTTCCACAAGTAAATATCCACAAATATTTGATCCATAATTCATGAATTCTTTCGAGTAGATTCACTGTAGAAAAAAATAAAGTCATTCACTGTCCTCTATCTTTATGGATGTTGATAAATGTTTTTTTATGTTTATGCATTTGATGGCACAAATGTTTTATTCAGGTTAAAACATACATAAATATCAGACATTAATTTGAGACATTTTTTATTTTTGCTTTTTTATGTGGAGTCTAATTTATTGCTTTCTCAATATATATATCATTAACATATCACATAAATAATCTATATGTCTCCTGGCTTTACAGTCAATTTATAATATAAACCTTAATATAATTTGCACTGTGGAGCTGAGCCATTGGCAAACACGCACAGCTCTACTGATTACAACGGGACAAGTTTGAAGTTGAGCCAAGGAACCTGCAGGGAGCTCAGGAGCTGACGAAAAGGACCCACAAGCTCGGCTGACAGTCGTAAAACCTTACGAGGTTCAAGCTGGGCCGAGGCCAAAAAACTTTTATCGTCCTGTATTAAAACATACTCACACACATAGTCAATCTGTGCCTGGTAATTAGGAATGAAAGAGAGGTAGAAGAGGGGATGAAAGAAAGAAGGAGACTGATGTGAGGGGCATTATAGTTGAATAAATCAAACTTTTATTTTGAAAAAACCAAACACCTACTTTTCCCAGTACAACACTTCTGGGACATAATGTGTTTGTGGAAGAAAATGAATGACTCCTCCATTTCCAGATGAGAGACCAAGCTCCAAAACAAGCCTTCAGTCGCTGTGAGCCCAGTCCATCCAGTCCGTTTGCAAAAGCACTGAAGCTGAACCAGTCGTATTATTCATTATTTAAGCTCGACTTAAAAGCCTTGAGCTATGGCCACAATAAAAAAAAAAGGCAACACACGAGCATATAAAGCATGATTAACAGCTAGTTTGATGCCACATGGCAACGAAATATAATAGATTATAAATGTCTTTGATTTGTCTGAATGAGCCAAAAGCAGACAAAGACTTCTGAGAGTTTCGAGGTGACAGCTGAGACAGAAAGGTCGTTTTTCACCAGCAGAAACAGTGAAAGGACAGAAACAGCCAAACACACCTGTGGTGACCTTCAAGGTAACTGCTCCTTTCAGTCCTGTTTGCTCGGGTGTGTGTGTGTGTGTGTGAGAGAGAGAGAGCTAAAAGCTAGATAAACACACTGTGAATTGGGGTCGCAGACTCTTCAAACAGGGGTCCTGAGGGCAACGTGAGAACAGAGCTGTTAAAAAGTAGCCACAAAAATAAACAGACATTCGTTGTAACTCACAAATAAATCAATCCAGGTGATCAGAATGTGTGATTTTATTGTGGTGAATAATTATTTTGAATGCTCTAAAACTGAAGCTGAACTGGACCAGAGGAAGGAGAGGACTATCTGTGGACCATCTGTGGACCCCCGCTGTGACAGGGGCTTGGGAACAACCTGCCACAGACAGAGGAGTGAGGGATGAAATGAGGAAACCCAAAATAAATGAAAGCAGGAAGGAGGAAGGGTGAGAAACAAACAAACACAGGGCTTGTTTTACAGCCACCTGCTCCAGCGGCCATCCTCCGTCAGCTACTGACGGGACGGACAACTGGCAAGTGGACGAACTAACTACTAATTCACCTTTAGCTCTTGAACACTTGTGGAAGAAATATTCAGGGCTTTTATTTTGAAACTCCAGGTCCACCACTTTGATCCAGACTTAAATATCTCAACAACTAAATATATGTTATAATATTTTGTACATTTAATGCTCCCCAGAGAATGAATCCTACCAACTTTGGTGACCCCCTAATATTTCCTCTAGCGCCACCATGAGGTTGATATTTGTGGCTTTGCATGAACTATTGTATGCATTGCTACTCATTCATGTTACCAGCAGGATGAACTGTAAAACCTTAACTTTTCATCTCCATCATAAGGTCAAAGTTTTAATTTGTCCAATGCTTTAATTTATGACCAAATACCTGCAGAACCAGAGAGTTTAGTGCTAATTAGTAAATCTTATGCTAACACACTAGACTAAGATCATGACGATGCTAACAACACATGTCAGTATTTTAGATTATGAGCAGGCCGACGTTGGCCTTCAGCTCAAAGCACGGCTGCGCCTCAGGACTCACAGTCGTGTTTTGTCTGCAGCCTCTGAGTCTTGTTATACAAACAGCGGATGAAATGACCACGTGTGATGTAAAAGCCGTCACTCAGGCAGAATTATCACCAGATTCGGTGGTTCCCCACAAGGAGCTTTGTAATTCAGTCTTTTGATTTTTGCCGCCAGAAACTTTAATGTTTTGGTTTCACGGCTCTAATCAGTGTGTGATTGCAGGAAAGTAGACAGACTGTTCCAGTGAAGAGTTCTAAAAACTCCCAAAATGAATCAGTAATAATCCATTATAAGAAGTGTTTTTGGGTTGCCAGGTTGTGAAAAAATAATCTGACTTGTGTATCCACCTTCTCCAAAAGTTGGTTTGTCTTAAAAACTAAGATTAAATGAAGAAAAAAAAAAGAAATATTACATGAAGTACCAAAACCAAAGAGGCTTTTCAGGCTGTCTGCTCAGGTGGAGGAACTGTCTCGACCAGATAAGTGCTCTCCACACACACACACACACAGTGCATCGGTCTCCCACTAAAAGCTGTGAAGCGACACTGAGGGATTCGATAGACGGCACCGAAGCCTCGACTGCGAGAGAAGAGTTAATTGCTTTAAGTGTCCTGACGAAGACGGAGAACGGGAGGTCGCTGAAGCCATCTGCAACCTTTACACCTCGCAACTCTGGGAATCCTTTTCATTTACTCTCCCTGCTTTGCTCTTTGACCTCTCCTTCACACACACATACAAACACACACACACAGGTGGAGATAATAAATGCTGCTGCAGAGCGAAGGAGTCACAGTCACAGAGCGCTGATTGAACTGTGAGAGTGACCGGGCGCGGACAGCCGACCGGCCGAGACGCTGATAAGAGCTGTTAGTGAGGCCGGTGATCAATGGTCAAACACCAGCTGCACGAGTGTGTGTCTGGATGTTTGTGCTCCTGTTTAACCACCACCACCCCCCCACTGCTGGGATGAACTGCCACCACACCGAGTCCACATGAGCAGAGAGAAAATGAACTATTCTGCATGCAAAACTTCTTCATAGTTAAGTTTGATTTTGTGTTTGTCTTCTTCCCTTTTTAGTTTCATTATCAATGTGTATCATTATTATCATCACCGTATCTTTATGTCTCTGTCATTGCACATTTCTATACAACAAAATTGTAACCGTAGATTTGCTTCGTGAGAAACATAACGCTGCCCGGATTATTTAATTTCCAAGCTAATGAAGAAATGTTCATGAACATACCGGCCAAGTTACAAAATGTTCAGTAAAACGTTCTCTAACAAAGTAAAATATTTCACTTGTTTTTCCAACAATTTCCACTCTTGCATCTGAAGCATGATTCCTTCAGGCGCCCACAGCAATTTAGTTTAATAAAGTGACTTGAAGCACAAGACAACTGTATTAACATTTAACTGAAACCACAGTCTTACCCTTAAAGTCAACAGGATAAAGATAAGTGTGACAGATATTAATCACCTTTATCTCTAGCTTTGTATGTCCACCATTAACTGACCACCTACCGACAGCTTGTAAAAACAGCCTGTAAAACAACCATAGAATAAACACTGCCAGGTAACACAGTCCAGGCAGACTTTACATTTCCTCCAATAATTATCAGTACAAATTAGTAATATATAATGTAATTTCAATCCCAATCGTCAATTTGTTATTCGAACCGTTAACACGCTAATATGCTAAATAAGCTAAATAAGGCTAAAGGCCATTACTAGCATGGATGGATTTTATGCACTGGTGTGATTATGGTTTAGTTCAGTGGAAGCACTTAGCCGACAGCTGAACGGCACCTCTGCGACGGCGACATCCAAAATCATGTTAAGCCCCTTTGTGCCCGGTAGCCTCCTTTTCATGTGAGGGCTAGTTCATTTTTCAGCCTGATAAATCCCTGAGCACAGACTGACAGGCTCTCTGGGAAGACGGATGGGCCTGCGGAGACTTGTTAAAAAGGGGGAACCACACTGCTTTCCTTTGGCCAGGAGTGGGGGGGGGTTGGGGGGGGGTCGCTCTGGAGGTCATCGGCCCACACATTAGCGGCCTTTAAATCTTACCACCGGTCACAAAGCGCAACATGCATTCATATAGTTAGTGAGAGGGGAAACCTGAACTCGTATTAATGTGTGTGCATGTACATGATGGAAGCGAGGGGGTTTTCCCTGTATGGGATGTCAGCACTTCATTACGTTTCTCGTTTGGAGTTTTGCAGCTCGGGAGACGTGTTTTTCGGTGTATACATTACATGCTGGGAAACGGTGCAGATGGTGCCAATGACAGAGACCCAAGAGGATGATTAAGAGGCGGAGAGACAGAAACACGAATACGTGCACGCGTGGAAGCAGGAAACCCCGTCATCTGGCTTGTTTTGCGTCCTTGAACGCAACCCGATCCAGACCCGGTGTGGTCGAGGACGAGTTAGATTTATTTGTCTTGAGTTATTTTAAAAAATAAACCGGCGTCAGGGTCGACCAGCACGTCCACGTTACCCCCTGCGGTGATTTATCGACACGACGTTGCGCATATCATCTCTCTATGAGGCCTCTGCGCCACATGTCACATAAACAATCCGGCGTGCTAACGTCTCCTGCTGCAGAAATCACAACAGAAGGTATCTATTTAACACCTTTTCACCGTGAGGAGAACAGCTACACATCAGCAGACAGTGTTACAGCCCGAACAGACCACCCTCTCTGTGCTCTTCTACATCGCAGATTTTCTAATTCCGCCCTTCCCTCCTGTTCATCTCCTCATCTATCAGCCCGCGCTGTGACTCATATATTATTGTAGCGTTAACGCAGGGAAGCACCAGTCAACCGGAAGATCTGCTTCTGGAGATTGAGCCAGTAACTAAACGACGCTTCCTGTCTCCCACCCCTTATTCCCTTTCTAATGTTGCCTACAGAGCCATTACATCAACATTAAGAAGCCTCGTGCCATGGCCTCGCTAAATGATTTCTATCCATTCAAACTATAGATTAGAGCCGTGTGCTTATACAGCCAACACTGAAAAACAATCGTCATTCATGCCGTAGGAAATTTATGACACAGTCGGGCATGTACAGTGGAGATGGAGGAAACACTGATATTTTCCGCTACGCCGACAGCCGAGGTTTGCATATTTTACTAAAAAAAGCCTCGTTTGCATGATGAACATTTGTCACATTCAAATGAATCATGACAAAATAAACAGTCGGAGGGAAAGTACAGACTTTGCAGCAGCGAAGCCGACGTTGAGACACCTCTCCTCGTTGCCCGCCGCCGTCCCCGCAGCAGAATGCCATATGAATCAGAGGTCGCGGGTCACAGCAGGTTTGCATTGAATCAAGCGCAAAATACGCCCTGACACGTTACAGATGTATCCTCCACTTCTCGCCACCAATACATCTACATTTACGTCAAGGGATGGAGGAGAAATTCAAGTTTAGCCCCAACAGGGCGGATAATCACAACCAGGCTGGTTTTGGCTGAGAGAGCGAGTGAAGGCTCAGAGCGTGAGGATCAAAGCAGGGGGACAATTGGAAGATGTAGCAGGCCTGATGTTAAACGGCGAGGTTAACCGGGCTGATGTGCGTGGATGAAAGGTTGGAGCAGCAACTTCTCCCCGCTTCTCTTAGCAGGGTGGGGCCGAGCGGGAGAGCGAGAGTCTGCAGGATCGAGATAAATTCAGAGGGGAGTCGATAGGAAGCGCTCTCACATCACTTCCTGTCTTTGTTTTAGCCGCTATTTTCAAGGCTTGGAATGCGGTTCCTGTCGAGAGGTGAAGGAATTCAAAACAAGTTCATTAACCTCTGCGTAGGGGAGCGCTGAGGTGGGAAAGGACACTGGGCGTGGGTGCGTTGTTGTGTTTATGAATGGGTGAATTAGTGGCATCAAAGAGAATGCATGTGTTTTCACCATCTCTGTGGCATCAGAGGTACGTTTTCTATACTCAGATCGGCGTCGTCCAATCACGTCCGACTGGCTCCTTGTTGCGCGTCCTGTGTCCCAGGCTCTGTGGGAGAATGAGAGAACTCCAGCACCACACCCTCCTCACATCCTGTGGCAGGCCTGTCCTTGTGTGTCTCAGGCCGGGGTCCAGAGACATACCAAAGCCCCGCAGTCCCAGCACACTCACATAAACACTGACCCATAAAAGGAAGTCTGCCTGTGTGTGTATTCGCGTGTAGACACTCGCACAGTTGCAGCTACTTTCATACGAGTCACATACTGTATTTGTTAACTTGGTTCCCGTTACACTAAACCTCATTTGGTTCAACAAGTCCTGTAGGTTTCCACAGCTCTAAACACCTGGCTTCCCATTGTGTTGCATCGGCGAAGACAGGATGTCAGTCGTACTGTGCTCACCAACCGTATGTCTGCAGGCTTTTATTAGTAAGTGGGTATGTCTCTCCGGGGATGTCTCAGTGATGCCCAGTTCTCTGCACACAGACATCCGGAAATCCACCACTTTTCTCCAGCAAAGACCTCAGTCCCACTAATGACTCTCGAGGAAACGACAGTCAGCAGCAGAGGGATTTCAAGTGGAACATGGCAAACTTTTTTTTTTCCCAAATCCAGCTTGACGAACTCTGAGAAACGTCCACATGAATTCCAAACCTTTTGGGCTATAATAGGAAGCGATGTGCATTTGCAAACCCTCGTCACAGGTTACATGAGCCTGGGAGTTTCGTGCAGCTCAATCAAGAAGTGATTTTCCTTTCTCAGACTTTTTGAACATTTCCCATGAAAGTCACAAAGTTCAACGTGCATTCATATAGTTGCCACATATTCATTTATACCTCATAGTTTACGAACTACTAATCTAAATTCACACCGATTCAGATAGCAATAAAACAATAGTTTGACATTTTGTGATGTTGACTCTCATGAGAGTTTGATGAGAAGATTGATAACACATGTCTAAGTATAAAGCTACAGCCAGAGATGCTTGTTTTTACATGGATTAAACATATAATGAGTGAGCAATTTATACAATTAGAAAAAAGAAATAAAAAGTAAATTGGGAGTGTATGAGGATATCTGGAAACCATTCAGTGATTTCATAAAAAGTGACGTCATAAAACAACTACTACAGGAGGGAAAGCCCAGAAAAAGATACATAAGATACACAAGGGTGAAACCCTAAACTGTGACGGTACAGAATTACTGTCATTTGTTAATTAATATGTGGTGTACTTTTTCTGTCTATTATTATTACTATGTTTTATTTTATGTTTTAATTAATCTGTAAATTGTAACAACAAATTATTGAACTATGTATAAATTGTATATTTATTTTTTTTTTACTCTTATTTATTTTGTTTAATTTTTTTTTACACTGGCATGTGCAGTATACGTAGTGCAACTCCCAACAAAAGGGAGAGGTTGAGAGAGAAGGAAATTGTTCAGGTGGGGCTGGAGGGAGGGGGGGGATATCTTAAAGTAGAGAAAATTTTTGAAACTGTGTTTTGCTATTGTAATTCTGCTGCTTTGTTATTGAAAAATCTAATAAAGACATTGTGAAAAAAAAAAAAGAAAAAAGAAATAGAGGCAGTGACATTTTCCTAAATAAAATTTTAGTTGTTATAATATAGACGTAGACATATTGTGACTTTGGGCTGAAGCTTCATATTAAGCCCACAGAAGTGACAGTGGCATCAATCATCTCAGCAGGAAAGAAAATAATCTCATTCCCCCAAAATGTCAAACTATTTCTTTATGAGGCAAAATGACAGAGTGAAGGGTAAACACAGGTACGCTGTGCGCCGCTACATGTGGCTGCCTTCAGTCTGGCAGCGTGAAGGGTCTGTGCTAAAAACCCTTTTATAACAGAGGAACTCACTTGTGACGAAAAATACACATTCAACCCAACAATTGTTTTGCTGATGGCTTGTTTGTCTTGCACGCGAGTTCCAGTCTGCCTTCCCTTGTTTTATCGCCCTCCCCTGCCTCCATTTATGTCTTAATGCTGTGCCGTCCTTGCTTCTCCTCGTCTCCTCAGTGCCATCAGTGCTGTGGAGCCGCAGACGGTTTGTTGATGGGGCAATGCCAGTTGCACTTTGTGGGCACATTAGGGCCCCACTGCTAATGTCTTTGACATAGTTATGAGAGTGCCTCGCCTCATAAAGCCTCTGTGCACGAGCTGTAAACCCCATCAGAGAGAAGCCCATTTGTCAGGCTTGTTTATTGAGGCATTTTGCTGCTGTGCATCAAAGGTCGAGAGGTCACGATTCCTAATTTCTTGCTCTCTCATTAGAATGATTGACACTATTAGAAGGAGGGAACAAAAACCATGGGTCTAGTTTTTGAGTGTTTCCAGTCTGTGGAGATACAGTATCTGATGCCCCTCGTGTCACCCCTCACTTCAACAGGCAAGTTTATAGAAATGCTGCACAAACTGTCACTTTTGATTTGCCCTGATTTGTTCGCCATAGCTACAGTGAATAATCGCATTTCTGCTAAATGGATGTCAAGGACGGTGAAGCTTTGGGTCTCATGTAAAAGTGGAGACAGACAGGAGATCAAATAGCTGTAATGTGGAGACTGCTGCACAAGCTTCCTGGGGTTCAGCTGTGGTTGGACATAAATCTCCTCCAGAGCCTCTGTCTGATATACCCTCACCGCTCCTCGGCCATCTGTGCTTCGTTAGCCAGCTAAATACCTTTTTAATGAACCCATCATTAAGACTTTAGGAGAAAGTAACGGCATTGGGCTGGTATTCCCTGTCTGTGGTCCGCCATGGCTCCCCTAAATACAACAATTCAAGCAGTACTGTACTTCATTATGGAGCTGCGCTGCGAGACGGCACTCTCCAGACAAGCTCCTCTAAGACACGCTAAGGGGAAAAAAATCAATTTACCACATCAATGAGAATCAAGTTAAAACCTGACAGAAAGAGCAGGGTGGGGTTTCATGTGCGCACACACACAAGAGCTGGGTTCTCATAAAGCTCTCATCAGCACAGGGAGTCATGCTGCTCCGCTGACAGCACTTCACTATTTACTTACACCCCTGCATGTTCCAATAAATGTCCTGTCCTTTCCCTCAGACTACATGGACGTCTGAGAGGAAGCTGAACGATCTGCTGCTTGCTAAGCTGAGTAGGGGAAAATGCAAGCTTTGCAAAAAAAATTCCTTTAAAATGCACTGTGAATTTTTACATTTTGGTTATGAAAGTTGCAGATGAAGTCAGGTGGAATACCAGCAGGCACTGTAATGAACTCTCAGTGTCACAGGGAGTGGTTGTGGACTCACACAAAACCAATGCTTAGTCAAGTCTTTAATGAGGGCAAGAGAAATCTTAACAAAAACTTACAGCAGCATCAGGTTCCGGGAAATCCAAAAAGTCCACCGACATAAATACTTGACAAGACGAAGAGCAGATCCAAAATGACAAGAGCACAGACAAGGGCAGACAGAAATGAACTGACTTATATAGAGTCCTGAAAGGTGATTAGCTGCAGCTGGGAACACAGGTGATAGGATGAGGTGGGAGTGGCTGGTAGGTGAGGTGAGGCAGAGGCGGGGTACAGAGACCTGAGGTGAGAAGCTATGGCAGGTGAATAGTGTCAGACAGAACTGAGACATGACAGGACTATGACAAGACAAGACTGACAGGACTGAAAGAGTTAAGACATGAACTTAGACACAGAACACAGATAGAGAACCAAGACACAGAACCAAGACAGAGAATTAAGAAACAAAACTAAGACACATCATGGCAGGACACAACCAGAGCTGAACATAAAAACAGAGGCCTGACTGGCAGAACCGTGACACTCTTTTATTCTAAATAAAATGTGTTTGTTGGAATTGATTTATATGTGTGTATTTGACCATGTTTATTATATTTGAGATATGCAAAATAACAATTTACTTTTGAAAAAATTACAATTATTTGATTAATCATTTAGGGAACAGACAGAAAGTTAAGGGTCAATAATTTCGATAACTGATTATTTGTTTAAATCATTTTTAATCTTATGTTCACCATCTTTGTTTAGCATGTTAGCATGCTAACACTCATTAAAAGTAAACACAATGTGCAGCTGAGGCTGATGGGAATGTCATTAGTTTTGTCTGTCACAAACCAAAGTATTGGACAAATTAATTTGACCAATGAAGGCAGTAGAGGAAAAGTAGGGGGTCACCAAAGTTAGCAGGACTCATCCTCTTGGAACCATGAACCATGAAGATTTGGTTGGACAAAATAAGGTATTTGAAGGCATCATAGAGTAAACGATTTATTGATTCATAGAAAAATAAAGCTTGTAAGTATTAGTTTTATTGCAGCAAGGTCTTAGGTCAAGTCTTCCTTCTTGGGAAGAAGTCGATGGGTGGTCTTGGTCTTAATGGGCCGGTGCTCTCTCTCCCAGAGGACGGCTCAGGAACAGATGGCTGAACAGAAACCTTCCTTCTCTCTGCTCCACCCTGATGTCACTCAGTCCCTTTTGATGTACTATCCCTCTGTTCAGCAGCGTGGACAGCATACTTACGGCTGTCATCAGAGCCGCTCCGGTCTGGGAGGCATCAACAATCTATAAAATTGACTGGTCGGGCTTCTTCAGAACTGCTCCTGTTGAGCCTCTGGGTTAAAGCAGATTTTCAATAACAAAGACTTTTCAGGACAGACGGGTTCTGTTTTGAAGCCAGGGAGTTAAAAGAGTCATGTGTGGATCTGTGATTCATGCACTGAGACTGAAGAGCAACAGAAAACAGGGTTGAAGATACATAAGAGAAATATTCAATATTCAGAACGTGGTAATATATGTTTCTTCAATTTTAATGTAATGGCATTTTTTACCATATTTAATAGTAAATTCTGGAGAGTTACATCAACATTAACATGACATGCATCAACTGTTTAACTAATAATGCTGCACATTTCCAATTCTGCATGAAGCTACTACATGTGACTTTTATGCTATGAAATATTGTGATATTCATGTTCCCCAGAGGATGAAATCTATTGACAAGTCTTAATAAATCTAAAACCATCAACAGGATAAAGTTCATTTTCATCCAGTTAAACATCTCCACATCTTTATGGTGCATGAACTGGGACAAAATATTCATGGTTCCAAGATGATGTATCCTCATGTATTTTTGCTATATGCTGATATTTCTTTTAGTGTGGCCAGCAAGTTGAACCCTTTTAAAATCTTGAGCTATCCCCTTTTTTGTCACAGCAACTCTTTCATATCAAACATATTCGATTAGACGTGAGCAAACTTTGCTTTATAAAACTCACACTTGTTTCATGTCATTCTAACCGTTCTTGAAATGAACAACGTTCTCATGCCAGCATCAGTTCCCTGTTTAGTCTGTTTCCCTAAAACGTTGGGTAATAATCCACAGAGGAGATCTCAGGATACCCCTCATGGAAGCAGCACGCAGAACAGTGGAAGGCCCGAACGCTGCCGATGACAAGCCGTCAGAAAAGTTGGCAGCGCGATGGCGAAGTCGAAAGCCAAGACATGTCAACAGCGCTCCTTTGTGTGACACCTCAGCGTCCAGGCATCGCATATCACAACATGAAGTCCTTCTGCAGCAGGCTGGAGAAAATGGCAGCATCCACACATGACACTCTCGCAGCCTCAAAGAACAAATGTTGGAAGACGGCGGTCGAATCAGCCACTGTTGCAAACATTAGCATCAGACGGGGAGAATTTGATTACTGCGGTGAATTAGACAGTCAGACTCACATGTGTTTCTGAGATGCAGAGTTTGGTGGAATGTGTATAAACTGCCTAATCTCTCCATGCTGTTGATGACAGACGGACAAGAGGAGCTGGCAGCAGGAAACACTGTACGAAGGAGAGGCCATTAAAAGAGACGTTACGACTCGTACCAGCACAGTGAACATACACATCGGACAAAATTAGTCAAGGATATTTTCGGTTTGCTGGGCTCTCTCAAACTTCCACAGCATCAGTTTTGAGTTATGTATTTTGAAACTACCTCTGGCTGCTCGAGCGGAGCAGAGGAAGTGCCAGGACCACCAGCGCAAAGTCTCTGGATCAGCGCACGTCTGACGCTGACGGTGACAGGGGAGCGATTGTTTTGGTGGCAGGCCTTGGACATCAGGATGTCCTGTTTGGCTGCTCAGCATGGAAATCCTACCAGAGCACAGGCACATGCTGCACCTCTCGTCTTGTTCCCGGGTCACTTGTGAATCAGCAGACTTGATAAATCTGACACAATGGAAGTTTGGCATTTCAGCATTTATTGAGACAAAAGTCCAAGACATAACAGTTCGACTTCATTTGAATTCCAAAAAATGAAGGAAACGTTTGAAGGGGGGGGGGATCTGCTGCTGCTGCTGTAGCAAGTCTCCATATCGTCATACCCATCTCACCCATCACAGGAAACCACAAACACTATCACACAACATTAAGTCTGACTTCACTGCTCGAGGCAGCGACGCACATTATAACCATATTAAAGTATCAAATCCCTAAAAGCTGCAGTTATCTAGAACACTGTTCATTCTGCTGACTTACAGGCCTCCATTAGTGGTGCTGACTAAATCCTGACGGTAAAACACTGGCACACGACGCTGTTTTAAAACTTAGAAGAGGGAGATGAGGGGAAAATCAAACTCTTTAAAGTGGAATTGAAACTTTCATTGTAATGTTTAGTGTAATGATACTATAGCTAACATTAATACGTGTTTTTTTCTTTTCAATAAATCGACATAGTTGGTAATTATTTAAGCAGTATGTCCTTTTACAACATTCAACATCTGGGATGACTCATCGTGCTGTTGAGTTTGTTGTCTAACTGTCCTGATGGAGCGATCCCTCGTCTGTTGTGCTTCCTGAGGTTTTGCTCTTTAGTGGGAGTTTTTGCTTATCAGAGTCATCAGAATGCATCACATGCTGCACAGATTGCAAAGTCCTTGAAGGCAAATTTGTGATGTATGCTTTTGCGCTATATATAAATAAAAAGTACTTGACTTGACTATACATTATGCAGACGGGTGACAAATTAAAAGAGAAACTAGAATAAATGAGAAGGGAAACATAGCAAATGCAGATGCTTCCTCTCACTTGAGGCACGAGGGTTCACTGAGTTTCTTGGTGAGTATTACAATGACGTGAATCATATTGATGGCCGTCGCAGCCACCAGATCTCAGACCAGTTGGCCACCTATCTCAGACCATAGTGTGAGACTCTCCATCACTATCATCATTACTGCAAATGAGAGAATATGTTTTGGAAGAATGGTGTTCATGCCCCGATTAGACCTCGAATCTAATCTGCACCAAGAAGCACTGATGGCTCCTGGTGGTGGTCCAACATCTTACGAAGACACTTAATGTTGAAGGTGACTGAAAGCATCCATACTCACATGTGCATGTACATATCAACACACTAACAGAGTGAAGCAAGCAGCAAAAGCACTTCTCCCTGTACACACTGACTGTGCATTAAGATAATCTATTCTGTGATATTATTCCTCTAAAATTTTAGTACATTTATTGTAAGTGTTTGGATGTTGCTCGTCTTCTGTGCAATCATACCGAGGCATGACTAGCCCACTTATTTCCACAGTACTGACTTGAAGTCCATGTTAAAATGCTCTCAGAATTTGCACTTTTGTGGAGTTTTCGTCGGGCATAGCTGCCCTCCTGTTCATGCCCCATCCAGGGTCACCGCTCCTGCCCTTTAGCTAAATCTGTCAGGCCCTCTTTGACGCAGATCCGTTTCCTGTCAAAGTGAGATTTTTATTGTTCCAGCGGAGCAGGCTCCAGAATCTCGCTCTCCCAGCCTTTTCCTGTTTCCTCCCAAAGAGGAAGTGCTGCTTTGCCTCAGTTTTTTTTTTCCCCCCCTCCCTCCCGCATCTTCTCTGGGACAAATCTGGAACGCTCACTGCAAAACTTTGCTTGTGTCGGCCAAGTCTTGATTTCAAAGAATGAAAAGGGTTCCTTAAAAAGAGATACCCTCCCACTTCGGCCTCCCTTACACAAGCTTAAGCACACACACACACACACAACATTCACAAACAAGCCCACACTGATTTTGCATCCTATATTCTAATGTGCCCCCTCTGAGCGATCAGCCTTGATGGTGTGTGTTGGTGTGTGGTCACCTGCGACCCTGAAGTGAAGCTTTCCCATGGTGCCTCAGCACGTAGCCTCTTTGTTATCGCAGAGAAAATAGTTCTTTGTATGCAGGGAGTGTCAGATCATACATTTGGTCGGTGCAGGCCNCTGAACCTGATGGGAGCCACTTAAACATCTCTGGAAATCATTAAACACTAAAGCTTCTCATCTTAAACTAGCACAGCTTCCGGCGTCAAATCTCTTTGAGTCTGTTTTTCAAGTCGCTTTTAATATCTCACGTCTTCATTTTCATTTTGGCAGGAGGAGGGTGTGTGGCCGAGACCTCCATCGCAGCGCCGTGATGGCAACAGAGTCGTACGTCCAGCCGGTGCACAAACCCTACATCACCCTGTGTCAGGGCCATCGCCTCTGCAGCACATACAAGTGAGTCTACCCCAAGCAGCAACCTCCGGCGCTGAAAAATGAAGCCAATGCGGAAGTGCAAAAAAGCTTGTTCCTCGAATAACCGCTAGAGCAGGCTGCAGAAGGGAGTCAATTACATTTGAGCCCCATGTTAAAATGTCCGATTTTACGACAGAAAAAAACATATTTACAGCATGGTTCAAAACATGGCTCTAGTCTCATAAACTGTTTTTCTACTCCATGACAACCTTGGGGGGGGGGCGAATTTTTTTATAAGGCGTTGGTTTACAATATACAGCATACATCATTATGCACAATTCATAGCTGTCAATCTAAGTGGTGCCACTTTGATTGACAACTAGCCACTGACGGTCTAAAGGGCGTCACCCCGGCTAATTCTAGTCACTGAGTTTGGGAAAGAGATCGTCGTGGGGTTAGCTGGCTAGCAACGATATTTAGCATTTAACCTAGCTGGTTAGCTGTAGCTAGTTTGATTATTTCGAATAAAGCGGCTTTTTTCAGCGGCTTTTTTCAGCCAATAGCGTTCATTCGACCCGCCTCAGCTCCGCCCTCGCTCCACCTCTTTGTCCATATTTGGAGTAACCGGAGGTAGGCTACCAAGATGGCTACGCACTACGATTTGCTTCATTTTTGCTCTTCAGAAACCTATGGGTGACGTCACGGACATTACGTCCATATTTTATACAGTCTATGGTCTACCCGGGACAACACACTCCTCCACAAATAACAACAGGAGGAGACATCTTCAGCTTTCGTTGGTCGGACTCCAGCAGCCGTGTCAAAACAGTGTCTCAATTAAGCCCTCACAAGATGTTTATTTAATGAAGGGGGTAAACAATGGCTGACATGTTTAGCAAGATGCACAGTTGTAAATAGACTCAATAGACGTCCCCCCCCACACACACACAAATACACACACAGAACTGGGTCATGGTGGCACATATTTGGGTGGAATCTAAATATCGAGCACTTTGTGTAACTACGGGAAATGAACTGCCTGCCCGCAGAGACCGCGGTCATGTTTATTTTGGACCACGTCTCCCTCCATACTTACGCACTCTGGAGCTCTCGCCAGCTCTGATGCTTTCGAGTTCCCCCCTTACATTCCCTCCATTTTAATCTTAGGCTTTAACTCTTCCCTCGCTGCCAAACTTCAGTCTCACTTTTTTTTCATTCTTTTTGTGGTCAGACAATTACAGGCCTCTGATCCCCTGGTGACTCTCCAGACTTTGATTCAATTTTCATCCTTTGCCTCCGTTTATCACCTTGTATCTCTCCTCTCAAACCAAACATACCAGAGTCTCAGCAACTGGATCTGAGAATTTTAGATCTGGCTGTGCATCTCTTCTCCTGCCCCTCGCTCCCTCCCTCCGTCCTTATCTCATCTCCGACACACTCTTGGACGTCAGTGATCCGTGGTTTCAATATTCCACCAAATTCCCATTCTCTCGTCAGCCTTCCTTCGCTCTGACAGAACATGGAAAAGGCTGGACCGGCTCAACCGCACGCACGAGGGCGATGACAGCGTTATGAATAAGCAGGAAAGCCCTAACTGCGGGTGTCTGTGTTTTGTCTCCATAGGACTGTGTACTCTGTGGCGTACCGGCAGGTGAGCAGAGCGACGTCTCCATCGCATTTCTACCCAGAGTGCTGCCCGGGGTGGCGGAGATTTCACTCTCACAACTGCAACCAAGGTAGACCGGAGGGTCATGTGATGGGTTTATGTGTTGATACATACCTGCATCATCTGCATCTGTTATGTGCAGATGTGGAAATGGAAATTTGGGAAAAGTGCATCTTCACATTCATATTCTCTTCTTCTTACACTCTTGTGCTTGAACAGGAGGCAGTTAGCTTAGCTTAGCATAAAGAATGAGACCAGAGGGAAACAGCTAGCCTAGTTCTGTTTAAAGGTAGAAAAAAAAAGTTAAAAAAAGATAAAAGTTAGTTTAAAAAATGTAAAAACATGACAAGTTTTATGGGTGGTCATGTGCAGGACCATTTCTTCTCCAGGAAGTCACTGCTCCCGGCTAAGAAATAGTCCACCACATAACCACCAATAAAATCAGTTTAGCACTTTGAATTTTGTACAGCTTAAGCAAATGAGATATATTATGTTTATTAGTGAAATTTAAAGATTTTTTTTTACCTTTAGGCAATCATGCTAGCAGTTTCCCCTTGTTTCCAGTCTTGATGCTAAGCTAAGCTAACCTCTCCTCCCTGTAGCTCCTCCGACAAGAATGTGAATATGCCTATTTCGCAAAACGAATTCTATTTCGCTTTGTCATCGTTTTGCTTCACTTTCGCTTCACAACAGATGCTCAATTTCCTCAAACATTGAATCATTCCTTTAACTGTGTCTTGCAGCTGTGTGTGGACAGCCCTGTCTGAACGGAGGTACCTGCTTAAGACCCAACCAGTGTGCTTGTCCTCTGGGCTGGACGGGGCACCAATGTCAAACAGGTAAAGACACACACACACACATTTACCTGCAGAACTAGTGAGCAGTCCTCACACACATACAAACCCGTTCTCTGTCTCTCCTGTCAGATGTGGACGAGTGTAGTGAGCAGCGGCCGTGCGGCCAGGAGTGCATGAACACAGCTGGCAGCTATCGATGTGCGTGCAGAGACGGCTTCAAGCTCGCCGGAGATGGCCGTTCCTGTCAAAGCCTTCCTCCTCCTCCTCCTCCTGCCACACCTCCCTCTCCCACCCAGACCAGCCAGGCATCAGTGGGTGGTCACAGGGATGCGGGTAAATGAGCAGCACAGGACTGTGTGTGTGTGTGTGTGTGTTTGCATGGGTATAATTTTGTGTCTTGCAGCAGCAAAGTGTCTGGAGCTCAGAAGAAAAGAACATAGCCAGCCTCGCGGTCCATTATTACTTTTGGTACGCGCTATGCCACTCTCAACTCGTACCGTGAGTAATAATGCACTGCGACTGGTACCGACTCCAGACAGATGTCTTGTGGTTTTGGCCCCGTGCGGTGAGACTGGGACCAGTTGGTCTTTGATAATGACTCAGTTGACTCCTGTGAGTTCAGCAAACATCTGACTGTAATAGAGCTCCCAAGCTAATACAGACATATTTTTATCCCTTAAAAATCCTGCATGTTGTTTTTTACCATGAAAAGGTTAATTTTCATTTGTGTGTGTTTCTTATATCTTAGCAACAAAATAATACAACCCCCCCTCCACATGTAGAAATGTGGTAGTTGACCCCAGAACATTTTTAATCTTTGTCAGCGTTATTGCTTTTTTGGGAGTTAATGCAACATGAAACCTCAAAGAAGACTTCTCCTGATTTCTCCCAAATATTTCCACTTTTGGGGATTTTCATGAGTCACCAAACTGTAAATCTGAAGGGGATACCGTGTCATGTCTCACTGTCACTGCAAATGAAATGTCTCTATGTAAATGTGAGATCCAAAAATTTCTCGGGCCACGCTCCAAACTCCCCCTCGATTTATCAGCGTTTATGTGAAAGAAAGAGAGGCCACATTTACACAAAATGGAACTCCTCAGCTAAAATGAGGCCGTCCACTCCCATGACTGCACATGAGGGTCCTGCAAGAGCTGTCGAGTCAGCAAAAAACAGACAGAAAAACACATGAAAGAAAGAGGGATGCACAGCCAAAATATGACAGATCTCTCCGCTCAGTGAAAGCGATGGAGGCTTGATTTGTGGGAGCGTGCTCAGTTTCACCGTTCAGCTGCGAGATGCCAAACTGCAAGGCCAGCAGAGATGTTTTGCCAGAGGCTGCATTCCATTATCTGTTCATATGCACCAGTCGGAGGGATGTTGATGGAGATCACAAATATAAACACAGGTTTAAATGCTCAAAAAGCGGCTCGCTCCGACTCTGCCAAGCGTCTGTGGAGGAGTGTTGGACTACATTTGTGTATCTCCATCTTACTCCTTTTTTTTTTCTCCCTCCCCGTCTCCCTTTTCCACAGCGCTCTTGGCCAACACTTGTGTTCTCATTCCAGCTCCATCAACCCTGTCTGCTGGGGGTCATCGCCAGCCCCCCCCCCTCTCCCCCCCTCCCTCTCACCCTCCTCACCCTCCTCTTTCTCAACTCACTCTTGTCTCGGTAATGGACCACATCTGGGAGAGATTGAGCCGCTTTAGGTCTGTCTGCTAAAGCGCAGCCAGAAAGCACGGGGTCCCTAATTTTGCATCCCGATCTGGGTCCCGCCTGCTCCGGGGACATTCCCCTCGGGTGGAGCCAGGCAGACACTTTCCCCCATCAACCCATGCGTGCTCACAGGAGAAATGAATGAGTGCTGGTCTATTTCTGGTGACCTCTCTTTCAGCTTGTGCGTCGGCTTTTTCAGCCGTTCCCACATCCACCATTCCCCCCTTGTGCCCTAAATTCCCCCGGCCTCCCCGCAGCTCCCCGCTCCTCTTCCCGGTTTGTAGTTTGGAGACACTGCTGTGGCCATGAATCATGTGAGGAGGGGGACGGAGGAGGGCAGGCTGCTTGAAGGACTCATCGGAGATATAAACTTCAGATCTGAGAGAGAGGGATTAAACATCATTCTTGCCTTTGATCGGTGCCCTGACCCTTTTCTCCGCCCTCCCTCAGTCGCCTTAGTCGTCGCCGTCCTCTGATGTATATTTCTGTTTCTGTATGGTTTCTACAGGTGGAAGTTTGGGCCTGGTGGAGAATGTGACGGAGGAGGTGCAGAGCCTGAGGAACAGAGTGGAGCTCCTGGAAAAGGTGCATGATCAAACACAAGCAGACACACAAATAAAAGCCTGCTGGCCTGATACCTCCCAGCCTCGCTCCCCAGGAACACCTCTGCTCCTTCTATCATGCTATGATATAAAATCCTCGTTGCTATTTGATCCCCAAACCAAAGATTCTTTGAAATGCCAGACCTGCACAGTGGCTTTTTAAACCTTTATGGCTTTTATTAGAATCCTGCCTGCGTTTTCGTGCAACAACCAGAAAAGCTAAATGAAAATTAGCTGCTGGAGTATAATTAGGTTACGTAGATTTTTTTGTTTACGAGGTGAGTAATAGTGCTTGTTCCCTCACTTCCTCTCCGCCTGTGCAGAAGTTGCAGTTGGTGTTGGCCCCCTTCAGCAGCTTCTTCCCGCTGTCGCTGGACGAGGGCTTGTCGGAGAAAACCACCTTGCTGTCCCACTCCTTCCAGCAACTGGACCGCATCGACTCCCTCAGCGAGCAGATTGGCTTCCTGGAGGAGCGCCTCGGCACATGTGAGTGACCGCAGGCCGACCTTTCATTGTTCCGAGCTGAAAACATAGCACTTAGAGGAGGGAAAATCCAATTTTAAGTTGAAGACCACTGGAACTTTGTGTCCCAGGAAAACAGTTTTTAAACTTCTTCTAAAAAAGATCAGACACTATGTAAAAGCTCAGTAGACCATAATGTAATAAAATAAGAGTTCATATTAATAAAAATCCAATTATATAATAAAATCTCGTCCGTGTAATTTAATAACCTTTGTCGGCTATGACATAATAAGTTTAGTGATACAATAAAAGCAGATCAAACTGTAAGTGAAATGATGCATCTGCTTTTAAATTTTAACCTAATTACAACATTAAAGATTAGATAAGAAGACAAAGGGTCTACAGCCACTAGTAGCTCTGTGATGCCGAACTTAACCTAATGCTAATTAACACAAATCACTGTTCATTTTGCAGGTGTCTGCTCATAAACCAAAGATTTGAACATTTTTAAAAAGTTTGACAATTTATCCTGTGCCAAGTTTTATTGCATTCCTTATGAAGTTGTCAAGACAATTTTACTCAACACCACATATTATCCTGAGTTAACCTCATGGTGGCGCTAGAGGAAAAGTCAGCAGCGTCACATCTCTGTGCATCATTCTTCGTAAAATACTCATAAATACAGCCGTCACTGTTTAACATATGCACTGACACAGTCTCCTGCAATGCATGTAATATGTTTCTATGTGCATGAGTCAAAGTGGGACAAATAACTTGCTCAGTTGCGATGTGGCCTTGCAGGGGTTGTAGGTCACCGATGGCCTTTGATTGACACGCTGTCAGTCAATACTGACTGTTCCAGTGAACCCGATGATTGATAAACAACATGTACAGTGTGAACAACAGTAAAGATGTCTATCAAACCAGACTCGTTTTTTTCATGGCTATAAAATGATGAGCTCACCTTGTCGAGCGCGTGCCATGTGTTACAGAGTCTTTTCCTCAGCGGGTTCAACTCCAGCCGGAGGCCCTTTGCTGCAGTCATCCCCTCTCTGTCTCTCTCCAGCTGTCACTGTCTAAATGAAGCAAAAATGCTAAAAAAAAAAATTTATCTTAAAAAAAGGTAATAAGGGCAAATGTATTTACTCAGGTGAACTAGACTCACATGGAATTGTGACTTTGAGAAACTCCACGTCTGAGATTTTTATCATGTTATGAGCTTTATCACATTTGGCTTTATTACATTGTGGTCAATTATTACATTATGGGACTTCAGATCATGAGGCTCCAAAAACTTAAACCAACACTGTTTAATTTGCAAATTCCCCATAGTTGTGATTACAGTGGCTGCCATGAAATCAAAGCATGGTCTTATGATAGAAACATGATCTTTCTGCTCTTCTCCCCTGTAGGTTCCTGCCAGGAGAATTAGCCACCGAACGTGCCCCCTCCCCAGACATTTCATCTCCCATGAAGTTAATAATGACACAAACCCGCCCGAGATTGTACGCACCGAGACGGCTGGTGTTTGTGATGGCAGAAACAGCCTCAGTTCCTCAGTTATGCCGTGACGCAACCACCTCACAAATCATCCGTGATGTTCACTATTCCCAACGGCTTCATTTACTTTTCTGGTTGGATTACTGTCAAATTCTTGATTTTGTAACAGTACCTGTGGCAGGGTCACTTCCAGCCTTACGTCATCCCTGTAACATCTGAATCAAACCCCCCGAGGGTCAAAGGTCAAGTTGGCCACTTTTGTTTCTGTGTTTGTTTTACATCAGTGCAGCTGTGTCCTCTGTCTAAGCCCAAACTGTCCTGAGGCAGACGTGGACATCTGTATTTATCTATTTAAATTATGATTACTTGTAGTTATTTCTCAGTGCTCCAATAGACATTTTTAACTAGTTTTGTAACATTTTGTAATAAAAAGTCTTAATCAAAAACACAATGTGTGCTCACTGACTAATGTTGGCAAAATTCTTCATTAAGCTAACACATTTGGTGTCTCAGTGTGGAAGAAGTTTTCAGATCCTTTACCAAAGTAAAAGTATCATTACCGCATTGTGGAAATACTCTATTACAAGTAAAAATCCCGCATTTAAAGTTTTACTTGAGTAAATGTACGTGTTATCACCAAAATGTAATTGAAGAATCAAAAGTATAAATATTCATTATATATTTATATAATATTCATTTGTATAATACTCATTATACATTATTGACGTACTTGTTAAATTAGTACGACCTACACCTTGATGCATAAGCAGCATTTTAATGTTTGCTTATCAAGGTGGAGCCGACTCAAACTCTTTACCTTTTCTCCACAGAATTCAACTTGTTTCAAGGACATTTTAAGAATGAGAGTGAGAATCTTGAAAGAATGAGAAGAAAAATGTCTCCTTGTTCTTTCTCACTTGCTTTAAGAAAATAAAACTTGGGACAAAATATTAGCCTATAAATAAGCGATCAGATAGTGGAGTAAAAGGCACATTTCTGTAAAGTAGGATAAAACGGAAATACTGAGTAAATGTACTTAGTTACTTTCCACCACTGTAATATAAATTACAGAGGAGGCATTTCAGTGCACAACCACTTAAGAAAAAAAAAAGAATGAATCTTTATTTACTCTTTTGCAAGGCATTCACGTTTACCCAGAATAGGTGAAATGAAGAACACTACATCATCAATATTAACCAGATACTATAATGGGCGTCTATACCATGTGTGCATATTTACACACACACACATACAGTAGAGGACCACACACATACAAGGCTCTGCAGGATGTCAGCTCTGTTTCTCATAGCCATCTAAAGCTACTACCAATTACACTTTAATAGCTTTGGTGAAAATCAGAGAAAACTTGAAGTCCTTTTTTTATTTTTCCACCCAAACTCAGCATGAAAAGTGCTTTATTAAGGTTCAGAATACTTTGAATCTTTTCCAATATTTTACATATGAGTTCGTAAACAACTGCTCAAAAACAAAAGAAGAAAAAAAACAAAGACGAATCAACCAGCAGGGTTGTTGCAGAGCCTGTGAGCCACCAGTTCAAGCTAATGACACAAAGCTTACAAATCACACATTTGTATTACAAAATAACTGAGAACAGGAAATAAATGGGTAAAACACTCCCTTAGCAAAATGTATAATATGGTATAGTTCATATTTTGGAAGAAATCAATTTGGTAGAGTACTTTATAACATTCAAACCACTTGCTGCAAAGGTAAAATCTGTTCTTATAGATAAGAAAAAAGTCAATAAATATATTCAAATTAAGAGAAAAAAAAATAGAGAATTTGATTAATTAGAATTAGTAGGGGCATTATTCCATACTGGCCTTAAATATAAATGCAACTCTGACCATCACGTGTACTTAAAGCCCAGCAGGTATCACTAAAACTACTGTTGCACTCAAACTATGAACAGCAGTGTACAGGCTTAAGTATTGATCCATTCACAAGATGATCTCCTGGGAAGGTTTGTGCGCACAACGGGTGAGTCTAAATTTAACATTAAACGGTCAAATAAATACAGTTCCTAGATTTGATGTCAACCGTACGCACGACAACATCCCACTTTTATACATAATAACATCATGAAATAAAACGAGATGCAACATCCTGAATGCTGAAATACATTCTCAGATGGAGTCTGATGAGCAAAAACAGCAAAATATGTGACTTTGCAAACAGTGTAAAGGCAGTGAGCAATGTGAAATATAAGACCTGGATGTAAACTAAAAAACAGTTCAGTCAGTTCTATCTGGTTAGAAGTCATTGTCAGTACATAAGTATTACAAAACATAAAGCCATCATCTACCAAGAGCAACAAGAACAACCAAACTTAAGGCCAAAATTTCCACATTTTTTTTTAATAATCTAATATTTTCCTATGAGATTAATGACTGATTCAGAACATCACAACTAAAACAATGTTATTCACTTTGATTTTGATTTTAAAAAACAAAACAAAACAGGGACAACCCATAAACTCTTGAGATGTAGACTTGAGAAGGTTTGTTAGTAATTAGAGAATCTTCAAGTTAATCAGAACAAATAAAATCTGTCACAGTTCGACACATGTTTCACCCTCTTCCTTACAGCAACGACTACCTTACATCATTGGTAAAGGGCATTTGTATCATTGGTAAAGTGAAATCAGTCAGTGGATGACTGATTAAGCAGGTCTTAGTGAGATAATAATGGGCTAACATTGGAAACTTTCCAAAAAACACGTTGTCATGGCACAGCAGGTAGCTTGCACTTTGGAGCAGTAATAAAACAGTTTGACATTGCACAATATGAAATTACCTTTTTGACACATCTTAAATAGGTTCACTTTGTGAGTTCCGTCCGAGGATGTGATCGACCTCTATCTGATGAAGAAATAAATAGCAAAAAAAAAAAAAAAATACAGAAGAAAGCGAGAAGACACTTGCTGCTCGATGCTGCACGCAGATTATTTCAAATCTTTTGGAAAGACAAACTGAAAGAATGCACAATCATACACCAACAATGCACAACATTGAAAACTGATCAGTCCGCTTAAGTCCATTCATCAGTACAGATGGGTGCTATTGTTATACACTGTATCTTGTAACCTTGAATTCCTCGCTTTCTGACATCATGAAATATGTCATGAAGCTATTGGTCGTTGAGTTGAAGAGCCAATATGGATATAGAGTTGAATTCATAGTGACAGAAACAAAGAAGTTCATGATCGACCGGCGTCGACCTCTCACCTCCACACACTCCACCGCTCGTGGAGACCCCGCTCCCTTTGTCTTTAGGCAAGAGACTGGAATGCAGAAAGGGGGAGTACACGCTAAAAGGAAAGGAAGGAAGGAGAGGGGGTACCTTGTGTGTGCATGTATGTGTGTGCAAGAGAGTCCAAAGAGAACGAAAACAAAGGCAGCATGAGAGGAACACATGAATATCCAGACACTGAGAAGCAGAACAGAGAAAAGGTCAAGGTTTATCTGCTAAACAGAAGGAAGACGCAGAAAAAAAGAGGGAGAAAAAGGCCAAAAGAAAAGTACAAAACGGTGATGAAGTAAGACAATAATAAAGCCAGGCTTCCAAAGCCAGAGAACAAAGCAACGATGAAGGTGGACAGAGCCATCCAAAAAGGCATGCATGAGGAACAACACACATCCATACTGTTCGGCTTGCCGTCCGTCACTCCGCTCACGGCGTGCTGCTGCAGACACAGTGAGGGTCGGGACTGACTGTGCTGTATGGTCAGGCCAGAGGCGGACTGGACCAGGCGTCAACTAGACAAGAAGAGATTTCATGACAAGAGACCTGTGTCATGTTGTTTCCTGGCCAGGTAATGGGACAACCTGGGGAGCGCGGGGAGGTCTGGGGGAGGAGCGGGTCTCAGACAGGGACACAGGAGAAAAAGAGGTGCGAATATGGTAAATGCTCAGTGCCTCATCGGCCCGTTGCTCTGGGTTACGGAGTCAGAGATGTTCAAGAAGGCAGAGCGCATCAGGTCGAAGGATTTGTCAGAGAGGGATGATATATCGTCTGACGTCATCCCCTTTGTCTCGATCTTTGGGAGGATCTTCAATCTGATGGTCCCTGCGGAGGCACAAAACTTCACTGTCAGAAGTCTGGCAGAACATCAAGTAGCTTTTTGCATTGAGATACATGAAAAAAAATTGACTGCAAAGTTGCGGAAAACCAAGGACAGTCACACTGAGTTACCTGATTTGAACTGCTTTTCTTTCCGTAGGTAGAAGTTGCTGTAGGAGGAGAAAACGACGGGTATGATGGGAACCTGAAAAACAAGAGAGGAAATAAGCTCAAAACCACAGACTGTTATCACCTCTTAATTTCATGTTAAGTGCCCAAATCTGAGGCAATCTAATGCCTGAACTTAACTTTTTTTTCCCCCTAAGCAAGTCGAAAGATGAGAAACAAACTGACAGAAATGCTCGACTGAACCAAGATCACATTCTCACTCTCACACAATCAGCACGACACTCGCTTTCTCCATCTCCTCCACTGCTGCTAATAGAGGCCGAGTTGCTCTCTCGAGGCCCCGAGTGGCCCTTCAACAGGACCGGCTGAGCCAAACGTGGCTCCCCCTGGGGGCTGTCCTGCTTCCACTCAATCTGGCTGGCTGGGTACGAATGGAAAGGCTGCGCTGTAACTCGGCAGAAGCAAACACAGACGGGGATACACCGACATCGGACCAAGAACAAGTACTTACAACTGGGTACTTGCCAATACCGAGTACCAATATTAGTACTTAATAACATCATTATAGTTCAGGCTACTGGTTAGCTGTGAGAGGAGCACACATTCAGACACAAATATTACCACAACATGCTTCTGCTTGTACTGTCCCAGCAGGTCTGTCTGTCTTGCTGGAGTCGTCCTATTGGCTGGGGGAGCTGCACCTGAGCATCCAGGTGCAAGAGGGCTAATTTATCATATTATATCAATTGTCATATTTCAAGATGGCGCTGTAGGTTAAAGTTTAAGATAAGATAAAAAACAGGTAAAAACAAAAACAGTGCTGAGGAGCGACTGGAGTAGCTGCCGTCACCTACAGCGCCATCTTGAAATTGTCACCACATATTATATTATTATTATACTACACTACATTATATTTTGATAGTATATTACTACTATTACTATTATATGTAGTAGAGTGTAGTATATACCACATTACACTACTATATTTTTATATTATACATGTACATGTATGTTATACTCTTGGATGTTATACATTGTATATGCTATATTCTATTATTATATTATATTACTATATGCACTCTACCATTACCTTTAGCATACCATACCCACTGCTGCTATCACTATGTACACACTCAGGTACACACATACACATATTTTCTGTAGATCTCCCACAAGTGCCTACTTCTGATTCAATTCCTGCTACATCTACTGCCTAATTTATTGTGTCTATTTTTAGATTTAATATTTTTTATTTTTATATTTTTATATTCTATTTTATACTTTGTATTCTATATTTAAACAGTGCAATATACGCGAAGTGATGGAGATGCCAATTTCCCGGAGGGAACCTCCCAAAGGGATTAATAAAGTACTCTGTCTGTCTGTCTGTCTGTCTGTCTGTCTGTCAATTATCATATATTTGACCGCATCAGTTACACTTCTCCCATAGTCCCGAAGAGTAAAACAAAGCCAACAGGAAAAATGAAAACACAGATTACACTCTCCAGACCTCAAATGAAGTTATTCCCCAAACTCACGAAAACACACAAGACTTCAAAATCCAGTATCTCTGTTAACATGAAAACACCATGTGAATATCATATAAGGAGCTGTAGAGCTGAACAGTCGAGCTCCTATAGAAAATATGAATGTGTTTGTTAATGAGGAGCAGCAGGGCTTTATTTTTGTAGCCTCACAGCCTCAGTGCATATCTGAAGCAAACTGATATTAATCTGTAGCAGAAAGAAAAAAAATGGCCTCACACACTGAAAACATTTTTGCCTGGGGTGAACCAAGTTGCGGTTTCTCGCCAGATCTCATTCGACGACGATGTTTTTTTAATGCCTTCCACCTGTCTGACCTTGATCGTGTGCTAAGAAACATCAGCTCAAGCACAGAGACCTCCCACCTGCACGCACGCAGAGTTAAAGCTCATGAACGCACACAACTGAGCTGACGATTACTCTCCAGTCACTCACTGTCGGGAGCTGTCTCTACCTTCCCTCTAATCAGAGGTGTGAGGAGCTGCGGGAGAAGTTACGTCATAGGACAATCTCATAGACCAAAACAGATCCCAGTGAAAGTGCTCATGTGTAAACAAACTATTCTGATCATTTGTAGATGCATTCCATCATCTGTATATTCGATACGGTTCAATCATAATGTTGCCTTGTGCCACATAAGGTTACTAGCTCCCCCATGTGTCTAGAATCAGCACAGTACTGGCAACATTTCCCCTCTCTCTCTTTTAGGAGAGAGAAGTTGGCAGAAGTCTCCTGGGACACAGCCAGAATTATCAGTCCTTTTTGCAGGCAGGATTAAGTGAATGAACATGATGAGTACATGAGAAGTTGACTTAATTCAAATGTATAGATAGAGCACGGCTAAATTAGCTCTCCAGTTGCTCTCCTCCGTTTACAGAAAGCCAAAAAGGAAAGTGAATTTTAAGTTGATATGGGGGGAAAAAACTCACTTGTGCCTGCACTGCCAGGTGGAAAGCTCCTTTTTTGAAGGGCAGGAGGTCGCCTCTCTGGTTTCGCGTTCCCTCTGGGAACACCCACAGACGAATCTGCAGAGGTCAAAGGACGAGGGTTGAAAGGAAAAATGGTGAGTTAATCATCCAACGTCATCCCCATTGTGCCAAAACTCAGAACGTCGTGACAGATGAGTGCAAAAACAAAACCACAAATAAATAAGAGTCAAATTACTATAACATATAATCTACTTTTAAAAACTAAAAGTATGAAGTACCAGCTTCTACAAATTTAATTAAACTCAGTTAAATGTTGTTTATTCTATCATCACTGATGAAACTGTTTCCCACGTCGATAGGAGCCAGATTACCTGGTCGTCCAACATGGTTTTGGCAGCGTCAGCCATGACGCTCTTGGCATCGCTGGTCTTCTTGCGGTTGATGAAGACGATGCCACCCAGCCAGCAGATGAGACCTACTGTGCCAGCGTAGATCAGCTCCTTCTTGGCAATCATGGTGCAGCGGTCTGGTAAGATCTCCATCAGGCCTGAGAGACACAAGATAAGAAGCTCACGAATGGAAATTTTGAAATATGTAAGACAGACACTTGAAAAAATTGAACAAGATACAAATCTAGGAAACACTAAAATTGCGAATAAAAATGTGTTATTATATTTATAAATTCATTTCACTTTTCTCAAGATTACCTTTACGTCTCTCTGGGTTGAGAAGTATGAATAGAATATCTTACATTTAAAACTAGATAATAACTTTTGGAATTTCTAAAGCAGACAAACACGCAGAATTACTCTTTCAATGTTTGAGAGATGACACATTTTCATAGAAGATGTTGGTTAATTTCATGTAGCCTCCATTTTAAATAGCCAGTTTGTTTCCTTTACCATTGGCCATCGAGCTTGAATTACACCATATTTGATATGTTTTAATCAATGGCCACCTCGTGGTTGTTTGTCTCCACCAACCGTGAACTTTGACCTTTTTCATCTTATCTCGCTACGGTCTTGTGAAAACCTGGATTTCATCAGATATAAAGTCTGCTGATGCAATACAAGTGATGCAGGAAAAGAAATTTCACTTTATTGATGGCAGTTATCTCAGTGAACAGCACGTACATTACGCAATCAGACATGTTTGATTAATCTTAGTGCAAAGGCAGCTGGTGCACGAGACAGAGCAGTGCAAGATGTCACACAATGTTACAGACAGGAAGTCATAAAGGACAGCAAACAGCCGAGATGGCAGGTGTGTCTATACTAGAGTGAGAAAAAAAGGAGCCAATAGAAGCAGAAGTACATGAGAAAGAGAGTGCTTGAAACCCAGCACGAGCTGTGGAGGTGAGGGATCTTTGTTCCCCATCTTATCACATCAGCTCCAGGATGAGCAGCTATTAATGGCTGGGTGTAGCTGTTAGCATGGCAACTTGGACGCCAAATCAGACTCATGCTGAGTTTTCTCGGCACTAATTAGATGCCTCGCTCTCCCGCTGCTGTCACTACCCTGGCCTGGAGCCTGCCCTCATCACTCACCGGCACTGAAAAACACTCACTCCCAGGCACTGATGGAGAGAAAACATACCTCTGCTAAACGAGCGTCCTCAACACCAAGATTTAGGAGCAAGAAGAATGAGACTATAGTGAAAGACACACCCACACAAAATCAAAGACAAGACAACGTGCTCTTTACTCCGTCTACACAGCTTTTAAATGGCATCCAGTTAATTCACATTTGAATTCAGGGAGGCTCCTGTGAGGCCCGTGATCATCAGTGTGCTCATCTATACTCATCAAATCAAATCCAAATATGTCAAAATAATTTCTGTGGTTACATGGTACTCTGCTGCAATCCAGTCTCCATTTTGTCAAACACCCTTTGTCACCACAAAGCTGATGTAATCGTACATTTGTTCCACTTCTAGCAGGACTACTGGCAAACCTACACTGCAATCTGTCTTCAGTAACAAAACCAGGAAAGGTGGTTCTTCCTAGAATAAGAAATCTGGATGTGATATTAATTCCTGGAGGGCAGGCAGGGTGGCACCAACGAGGTCTTCAACAGTCCTCATTGTTTACTTGAGTCTGTTCCTGTGATGTTTGGTTGCCGATCCAAACCAGACTGTGACTAACTGATCCGGCTCCGACCCAACTGCTGGAGACAATCCTGCTCTCTGTGATCACAAATACTGTGTCTTAATGCAGCCAAATTCCCAATATAGCTGCTCTCATTTACATATCTTTCTGCTTTTGCTGTCAGACAACTAAACAAGTGAGAAAACCGATCGCAGCTCATAAATACTATGTTGGCCAGTAGTCATTACTGATCTGCTGAGTTTCAGATAACATCACTGTTCTGATCCCATCATCAGACAAAATTAAAGGTTAAAAATACAGGTCAGTGACAAAAAATGTGTTGTGAGATGGGCTATAGTGACATTCAACCTGAAATTATGAAGCAAGTTTATCATAATCAATAAAGCCAAAAAGCATCATCTACTACATTTAAATAAGCTGCAAACAGGAAATACACAAATACAACTCTAAGCTATACTATAAATGAGGCTGCTGAAGAACAGAGGTGATGCTTCTGAAATACCTCCAGTTACAAACTGTAACATAGCCACAACTGAGCCGGAACATGATGCAACCGGACTGTGTGTACGTTCGCTGTGAACTGCAGAAAATAGACTGAAGGTTGAAGTTCCTCAGCTTCCAAAGAAAATAAGTCCAGCCTCATTGACACATGTAAACTGATGTAGTCTGAGTTGAAGGGGGTCAGGGGCTTGTGCTTGGGTCTGTATTTTACCCTACAGTTAAATACATCCAGGTCATCAGCCAGTTGTTAATTATCTACAGTGTGAGGGGACGGTTTCCTGTGACATGGTGTCAGTGAGCTCATCCAGGTCAGCAGTCAGTGAACTCAAAACAGGTACAGTATTTCAATTCATGGATAAGTGTGTAGACATTGAGCATCCTGTTCACACAAGCTCCTTCAACTGAAATGTCCAGAAAATTGAGTCTGTCAAATCGGGTGTCAGATTGCTCAGGCTGAAGCGCTGAAACACTTCGTCCTCAGTAAATCTGATCTTATTTGAGCAGCAGACGATGAGAGAAACTAACAAAAATCAGCGCTGAGAAAAAGCCATCATTTCGCATCATTATTATTATGATATGATACAAAAAGAGTAGCATTTTCTAACCTTTCAACTTAAACACTCAAAATTTGGTTATATTTGAGATAGAAACCTGGCTAATGATAAGGTCAAAGGTCACAGAATACAGATGTTAACACACTCAAATTAAAGCTGAAAGTTATCATTCTTTAATTTCAGCTCCAAATGCATCACATATGTACGGTCAGTATGCAACGTACGTTTTCTGCAAGTTGAAGAGAGGGAAAATTGCATCTGTCATTTATGTCAAAAATATTTATCTTTACACTTTAAGGGTAGTACAGTACTGACCCAAAACATCCAGGGAGCTCTGGTGGTTGGAGATGATGACATAGGGTCCCTCTGTCTGCAGATGCTCCCAGCCGCTCACTTCAAACCGAAGGCCCAGGAAATACTTGACATGACGAACCATGAAGCGAATAATCCTGAGGGGAAAAAGGTTAATTACAGTCCTGAGTAAATATAGGTTACTCTTCACAGTCATGTGAGCTAGGCATGTATGCTGCATATTATTAGCCAGAACCCTACAGTGAATATAGGTGGAATGTATGAAGTCTGTTAAACAATATGGTATTATAGTACCCTGCAAGAATGCCAACTGGGATATTTAAAACTTGACTTAAATCAGACAATATAGTAATGACTCAAGACAATCTGCAAAATACAAAAATACAGTATTGTAGATTAACCATGTACAACATCCTCATTAGTGTTGTTTGATTCATTAAAAAATGGCCTGTAATTAGCACAACGCTCCAATGAGCTTTGAGAAAGAAGGTGCTACCATCTGCCTGTCTGCAGGCACAAAACACAGAATACAACTTATGACTTCACAAGGTAATTTCATGCTGCCAATCTGGGGATTTATCAATCAGAAACAAAGCTGATAAACACTAACCTGCACTGTTATTTCAGGTTTATAATGTTGTTAAAGCTAACTGGTTAGCAAACAACTGCATACTTTAGCATCTGGCAATCATGAAGCAACATTAGCACGAATTTGTTGTATTTATGGTCACTTTGAAAATTCATCTTTCTAGCTTTGGTTACATCTACACCAATACCTTAGAAAGCATATCTGTGTCTTTAGCACATTTTTGCACACTTCCTGTTTATACCATTTCTGCTGAGAGTTAATCTTTTGACACAAAAACTCGACCTTTAAAGAGATAATGATGACAACAGATCTGAACTTTGTCAGGACATATCCAGGGTGACCTATACTTCGACTTGGAAAAGTTTCAATGTGCTTCAAAACAACCGACTGCAAGATGAGACCTGTGTCACAATCTGATCATGCAGATTCACATGACTTTATTTCAATCAAAAGAGATCCTTACTACAACCACTCACACAGAGACCAACATAAAAATTTCTCACCACTGGCCCACTTGACCAGTAAACCAGTTTTACGGAGAATTTGAATACAGCTTTAAATGCTGAAATACCCAAACCTAATAAGGACCCAACCAAGTGTAAGACGTGTGTACGTGGGGAAGCTGTGGCTTGGTGGGTAGAGCGGCCGTCCACCAATCAGAAGGTCCTTTACCTCTTTTCTAGAACCACACATGAAGCTTGTTCACAACGACCGAACACTTCATAATATCTCAACAGTCATCTGATAACACGCATCAGTTGCTCCACGTGCTTGATGCTGCGAAGGACATGGCCTCTCCCTCAATTAGGTCCCAACTTCATCAAACGCATTCAACTGTTGTAATAATCCTTCTGCAATTATAAACACGAACGGTTTTATATCTCCAAATCTCGCTCCTGCCCTCAGAGCTGTCCCTTAAGCCCCTTTCTGCTTACTTTATCATATTTCATCTTGCACAAACAATTCGCCGACACCCGCCTATCACAGACACTTTCAGTAACACAACTCACTCCACATCACATTAAACACACAAAGTTATGCTGTTTATTTAAGGCAGCCGTCTCGATTCAATGCGTTTCCCTTTTGCTATGTTAACGTAAAAACAGTCAAATCTGCAACCAATTAATATTTGAATTTCCTTAAGCAGCAGCTAATTATACATTTCCTGACTGTGACCACCTTATATGTGCAATATGTGGCTGTAGGGATGCTCAAAATGCACAGTTCACATGGGGACCACATTTCCACCAAGCAGTCCAGTTCCTTATCTTTGCATTGCCACTGTCAAAAGGTGTGGATGGTACCGATCCGGTATTTCAAGGCACTAGAACCACTGTGTTGATTGGTCTGAGAGAATTGGAGCAACCAGAGTTGTCTCACCGTCTCTCCTCTGATGGAGGATTTGCCAATTCTGTTGTTCATGTCATACTCTCTCTCCCCCTATGTTTCCTGTCTTTCTCTCTCTAAACACCAACCATCAAAGGCAAAATGAATATAGAAGAATACTAATTCACTATCACAGAAATGATAATTATCATACCGTCAACACTCACTGTCCAAGTCTGCTCCTGCTTTTGAGATGCAAGAATTCTCCAATGCAAAGCTGAACCACACATTTTGGATAACAAACTATCCGTGTTTCCTGTGCAACACACCAAAGCTGGCTTCTGTTACACCAGACTTGAATGACCTTCCCTCTCCGGGAAAACAACAGAGTCACTCCCCGTCTTCGGTCTCAGCCAGAGAAATCATCACTTCAACAAATACCTCATGTCCCTTCCTCATCAGTGAATCATATCCCCTCTCCAACTTCTCCTTCTTTTCGTTGTCCTAACATGTCCTCATTTTAAAGAGGCCTTCTACCAATCTCCTTGCAATCTATCGTTTTCGACTTTGCTTTTATGTTTGTTATCTGGGAATCCATGTCTGGCAACCTTGCCCTACTCTGAAGTAGAACCACAGGTAAATACCTAAAAAGCTGCATGCTTCTAAACTGCAAATCAAATATTTCCAGCTTCAGCACACAAAGCATGCCACATCCACTATTGTGTTACCAAAGGAAGGAAATTAAAAGATCAAGGCTCTTGCTGTGTCAAGTCTCTGTGGTTACGCTCGCTATAATTATGGAACTGAAAAAAGCAAAGCCACTTAGCACATTATAATAGCTTTATTTCACCCTGATGCCGGAGCTGATTATTTTTTACCCACTCACTTAAGAATGGATTTACTGGACATTAACACTCATTTGGAAAGGCAGCTTTTACATGACTGTTACTAAGAGCTGCTTCTTGTCTCTTTTTAATTTACTAGAACGTTCAATAATGAAAAATGCAGGTTCAGGTTTAAGGTGTCATATCAAATATTCACACCTCTTATAATGATTTTCTTATTAGCCTTTATATGATATATTGTGCATTTATGTTTTACCTGACTAACATTTGCCAAACTTTAGTTTTTCACTATTTGTAAGATGGGCTTAATAATGATGAACCAGCACAGAAATTTGCTGTACCTTCCCTTTGCGGTAATCAAATCAAAGTGATTTTAATTACTATATCAAAAAGGTAAAGCTCATGAAATTATAATAATGAAAGACACGAGAAGGCTCTTAAACACATCACTTGTGCTCACTACCTTGTGACTCTACCTAATGCAATCATCCCTCACTTATGGCTCATTTGAAGCTAAGCTCGCCTTGCACATATAATATGCAGTTGACAATAGTAAAATAAATTTAACCTTTACACTGGAAGACACTGTTTGGGTTATCTTTCATTGCAGCTGTACAGTGATAACACTCAGTCACAGTCTAGTGCAAAAGCAACTGGTTATGCAATGACTCAGCCAGTGTTGCAGCAATTGCAAGATTGTTCAAGGGGAATGAAATGGCCTTGGTTGGCTTTTTATGGTCAATCCACTAAGCTTTTACTCTGGTTCATGCCATTATCAGTCTCCAAATAAGTATTTGTACGAACAGGACATTATGACATGTAGGCTGATCTGTAACCTGCACAGATTAAATACCTGGCTGGTCAGGGATAAAAGGTGAGCTAGATCTGTTATCCCCACAAATATTGTACCAACAAACAATGATACCAGTGCCGAAGCCAACTCAGGTGCTAAAGGTCAGAGGGCTCTTCGAGACAGGGATATGGCCACAGGACTAGAATGACATAGCAGAGGATTAATTCATTCAGAAAGGCAGGGACGAGAAAATTAGTAGTTTAAACTATGTAAGCTTTAAAGGTCAGTCACCCAACAGTTTGAGTGACAACATTATTGCTTAGTCAATCAGACAGCTACACTGGTCGTCTCCCACTGATGTTAAAAGCCATTACACAGTATGGAACCTGAGCTCAAGCAATTGTGAGGAAGGAAACTAAGCCTCTGTCCTTTATCTGTTGTCATGAGATCCTACTTGATAATTAAAGTTCGAGCTGTTGCCAAAAGTGGCCATTCACATAAATGATGGGTAAAACTGTGTATGTGTGGTCACAAACACTAACAATAAACTGAAAACCATCAAGAGTGTTTCAGGAAACGGAAGCACAATATCAATGGTAACTTGAGTTCTTTGGATGCTTTTGACTGTCAAGGCCTGTTCTGGTCCACCATAGTTTACTCTCACACACAAGTCCTCTAAGTCAGGTGTGAAGAGAACAGTCAACCCTAGAATTCAGGCCTTTGTGTCCTCGTCTGACAGCAAATGTCTGTGACAGACTGCTCTGTCCTTGGTGAATCACAGAGCTCATTTTTGCCAGAGCTGGCTAGTGTGTAAAATGTGCATCCAAAACTCTATTCACTCCCTGAGCAAGGTTTGACCCCGATTCACTCGCTTTGTCACAGTCAACAGGTCCAGATAACCTTTGAGCTGACAAAATGGTACACGGGTGCAACATGACACCACCGCCACGGCTAACGTGACTGCGAAACAGTTATTCCTAGAGCAGCCAGGCAGTGAAGTCTAGTGTTGTAATGGACAGGGCTGTTGTCAGATCAAGGCCATGTGAGGTTGCATGGAGGATGAGCCTCATAACTATTCAGTAACCCAGCTCTAATCAGGGGGGGAAGTAGCCATCTGGCATCCATCTCTTCAAGGTAATTACTGGAATGCAGTCGTTTGTGTCCAGCAATCCATCCTCACCATGTGCAGGTTAAACCACAACAACAAAAATCAACCTGATACAAAATGGACACTGACACACAGAGGCGGACTACATTTCTGTCCTCACAGGTATCAGCTGACCCGATCAGTGTGTGTGTCACCTATAAGATAACATATTTCCTGTGGTGAAGTCAAGGGGTCATTTCTACAGAGACCATGTCTGTACCTACAGTATGTCACTGACTGTTAGAGGCTTGTAGTATTTGTTAGAAGTGGTGCATTAAATTTGAAGTTCAAGCCATAATATAGTGTATATTCATATGAGTGGACAAGATATGAGAAGTATCAATCATTCATACACTTTCAACATACACTGAACATTGAACATTCATAAAGATTAAAGGGGTTTTATTGCAGGGCTGTTGAGCTGGGTTGCATCTTCACAGTGCACATGTGTATCGAAAACAGACACACTGATAACCATGTGGATAAAACTACACTTGCATTTATTGCATTGTCAAAAGTGCTTAACCGATTTAGCTCATTTAAACCGTTTCATGAAAAAGCAGCATCTCTGACATAGCTAGCAAAACAATGATAGCATTGTGATCTGTGCATGCAACTTAACTAATGTCAGGCTGGAGGGAAAGGAAGTTAGCAGACATTCTTACAGAGATATAATAAAGATCATTGTCGTTATCTAAGGTTGGTATTGTTTTAGCAGTAATAGTCAGAAGGTGAACTACACATGAGTGTAAATGTGAAAGTTAGCATTCTGGTTGTTAGCTAACAGCCAATGTGTCAAGAGGGCTAATGTTAGCATGTGTGATTAAAAATGCATCATGCATTTATTTATTTTTTGTTTCGCATTCCTTTTAAATGTCAGACAAATTTGCAGGCTACAAGGTCCATGAGTGTCAACTTACACTGCTGTTATGTTTAAACAACCCCACGCTGTTATAAAACCGGTTATGTTGCTAGCAAGCGTCACCTGAATGTTTAATATCAACTACTAGCCAGTTAGCTAGCTAGCATGCTAACGCTGGCTAACTTTAGCGAGCGACATTTATTATGCAAACAAACTCACCTCATGTTTTCAACGTCCCTGCCTCCGCTTTTCAGTATGCACAGAGGGATCGTGATCAGGGCCAAACACATCATCCAGGCGACATAAAAGCACTTTTTGAAATAAAACACAAACGTGCTGCTGGTCCACATCAGGAGAGGGACCAGCAGCAGCGGGATCATCCACAGCACCGCGTCCATGGCGAGCCGCCGCAGAGACTCACCGCCCGGCGATAACACACGCGGTTTGGGGGGGAGGAAGCCGCCGAAACACGGAGCCCAGCTACGGTGCAAGAGAGACAAACATTACCCAGACAGAGGTTATTCCTTTAGGGCACCCTGGTTGTGGCGATGCTGGACTCCGGCTGCCCAAAATGAACATGCAAGGCTGAGCTCATCTGTTGCTAAATGGCATCATGAGGTGGAGTCAAGTCGTCATAGGTTGTGTTGCTTTTCTATTTCCGGTTGCTGGACCACTCATGTTTGATGTCACTAAGAAATCTGCAAATGCATGAGATTTAAATTTGATTAGCATTAACTGGCAAAACATCAGTTTCAATCCACAACCAAAGCACTTATGGGAAATTTCCTGTGGCCAAACATTTCAGTTCTCTAAAATGGACCCATGTGGATTCAGGCTGTTATAAAACCTCACAGTGTCTTCTTTTACAGGCACTAACAACCAGAATGAATTGCATGTACCATAAAACATATTTTCATTCTTGCTTGTCTCATATTGGAGGCCACTGACACAAGACTTTCAGGACACGTTTTTTTTTTTTTTTTTTATTTGCGTCATTGTCAGAAGTAAAATAAAACCTCTCTTTGCTTTATTGAAGACAGATGGACGAAATAAAACACAGCATTTTACAGATTTTGTCGATATCAAGATTTCAGCTCTCTTTAACAGGATTCACTCTCTCCACAGGACTATATCCTTAGAAAAAGACCAGTTTGACAGCCGATTAGGGAGCAACATGTGTAATTGGATTAGCAGTGATAATCCAATCCTTGGCTATAATCTGACACTGTCCAGTAGCCTCCACTATGAAGTTTCACCCATGCCCAAGAGCTCTACTTGACATGATTTGGAAGATTAGGATCAATCAGTCATTAATCCTGATTTAATATGTGCAGTGATCCTAATCATTGGCAGACTCTGAACTTGGCATCAGTTGTCTCATTCAGAGGCAGAAATGAGTCTAATTTCCACTTTAAACAAACTATTATATTCGCTAAGCATGAGGTTACCAAAAACATGTGATGGAACAGAGAAATCTCAGACTCAAAATTTGTTTGCCAGATTGCTTTAGAATAATACAAAAGCTTCTTTGTTGTTTTTTGGGGGGGGGTTGTAATAATGTCAGTGCTGCACAAGTATACTCTACTTTGCATTGTAATTCTACCTCTAAAATACATGAATAGACCTGTGTTTAATCATACAGTATATAAAGTATAATGCACTTTTAGAATTGATAATACTGTGTGAATGATCATATAGGGGATGCTCAAGTGGTGTTTTCATTGTGTGGCCATGTAATCTAATTTGAATACATGTATGATTGTAGGTATATTTAACCCTACTGGACTTAATTCAGCAATGTAAAATTTATTCTGTGGCAACATGGGGGCAGTTGTTAAATTGACTGGTGCACTTATGAATGATTGTAACATATACTCTCTGGCACTGCAGGATGAACACACTTTGTCCACAAAACTCAAATGATTTAACTGTGTTCACATTCCAGACGTGCAATAACCTTCAGTCAAATCTTTATGTCCACAGCTTCAAGTTGAGTTTAGCTTCAAACTGGAGCGACTGCAAGGGAGTCAGACCAATAAAATCTCTTTGGCACAAACTCTCCCCTTTTAATCAGGAACAGGTCAACATCAAGTTGGGAAAGTTTGCTTTTGAACTAGTATGGCATGATGGCGTTTAAGGTTGAGTTTAAGTCAACAAACTGGAGTCAAGGGTGTTTGAAATATTGCGGCACAGCCCACAGGTTCAGAATTTACTGCCTGCTACATTCACTAAGAGAGGCTGGTACAGAGTCTACAGATATTTGAGCACATTTATAGAAGAAGGCTCATGTTTGCAGCCTCATTAGATGCCTGTTTTCTAATTAAGTTCAGTTTAGGTCTGTCGCTCCTCCTGGGGGAAATGCCCCTGGTGAGTCAGCATCCACAGTCCTGGGTAATTTTTTTCTGTTTCCAAACAGTGACTTTACATTTCTGGGTGGCAGGCTGTCGGGCCTAGCAAAAGGTGTTTACTTTTGAATAAAACAAATGCTAGGGGCGTGTTTATGGGTTCTGCTGTCTAAAGACTAGTGAGAAGCTGTTGCGGGGGGTTGGAGGATGTCATGCAGGTAGGAGCATGCAGAGCTGCTATAAGACCAGTGTTTGCTGGGATTGGACAACCTCACAATTCCTTCTTTTATAGCCTCTAGCAACCAAAATTAACTGCATATACCCTAGAAAAAACATTTTTGCTTCGGTCCTATTGGAGGCCGGAGTCCATTGATACAAGGCTTTCAGAACACGTTTTTATCACTGCGACCCATTGTCAGAAATAAAATAAAACTCTTTGCTTTATTGAGGACAGATGGACAAAATAAGACGGTAAGTCTACTGTTCTGCTGCTCGAAAACAACACTGTTTCACCAATGATTTTGTTGATACCAAATGCAGTCTTAGGCAAATATCTGTGCCTGATTATGCATGTACACAGTAAACACCCATTTGCTTCGGAGCGATCTTTGTTTACTTAGCAACTGATGTGTCATCACAAGATGTGATATATGGAAGAAGGAAAAAATGTGTCAGACAGATACTGACTCCAACAACCAATGCTGTTTGCATGAGTGCTATTGTTTGGAACATGGATGTGTTTTCAATAGTTATGGTATGTCTGATTGTGGTATATTTTTACTTATGAATGTGTCTGTATCTCTGGTTGTGGATGTGTTTTAGGCGGCAATGCATCAGCTGGGTTTGTATTCATTTTGTATATGTATATGTATTTTAGAGGATTGACCAAAAAATGTCCACCTGGTGATGTAGCAACAAAATATGAGCCAATCCACATAAATTGAACAGATTTATAGAGAATCTGATCCAAGTTTACATTTCCTTTCCTCTTATTATCCTACCACAAATACAGGCTACTGTCCCACTGTTTCACTTCTGCTTACTAAGAGCAAGACTACCAGCAAAAACTGAAACCTGTCAAAGTAGAGAGGAAACTTCTCAGGGAAAGTTTTATGAGGAAATTAATTAGATATATTAGTTATAATCTGCATTTCTGCCTTCACCTGTCATGAGTCATTATACAATAGTGTTAGATGCCCATTAATTAGGTTTAAATGCAGATCACCTGGTAACACTGAAATCCCATCCACCTCAATTGTACATTACCGAACTGAGGCAGACCAAAGGAGCAGGGCTGTATAGGAATCAGTCCTGAATTTAGGCCGTTGAAACAGGAGCAGCTCTGCTTTCTGGCTCTGAATCACTCGAAACCTCTGAAGCTTCAAGGTGAGAGAGAGCAGTGAGTGTACAGAGCGTATTGAGAAACTGGCAGTCAAAGTGTGCAATAGAACCGATGTCAGGGGAAGGATGTAGATCTCATACAAGAGATTACGAGGCTGGGGTCACATCCAGGCCCTCTGCTGGCTCTGGAATCAAGCTCCTCCATCTGGAGAGTGTAACAACCTCACAAGTATCAAATATTCAGCAGCCTTCAATGCCCAATTTGGAAACTACTGAAAAAACTCGAGAGGAGTCACTAAGAAAAAGAGAGATTCAGTCCTGAAAATGGTTTGTTTTGATTGGACATCTGTGCGAGCCTAGAATTGTTCAATTATCTTGAAACACAAGAGGGTTTACAAATGTACAGAGCCAAAGAGTGTAGGCCAAAGGGTGATGTTGTATTTGGAGGTGTTTTATCAGACCTGAACACTGTACAAAGAAACTGAGCTTTCAACTGATCAACATCTGGTGACTTCATTTCAGCAGTTTATGATTTTCTGTGAACAGACTGGCGTCAGTGAAGGTCCTTGTGCGCCCCCTGTCGGTGAAACAAATTTTTCCTTTCCCTTACTTTGCCTTTTTATTCAAAGGCACATTTTTTGATTCTCATATAAAAGTCACAATATTTCATTTCTGTAATGTTTGTTAACACAATAATAAAACATGCACAACACTATAATTTGAATCATGAACAACTACAAGACAATAAAATGCTCAGCTTTTGTCACTAATTAAAATCTTCAGTTGTATATGCAAATACACCTTCACCTTCTGCCTGGAACAACATTTTAAAAATCTCCAAGTCTATAGTTCACATTGGAAAGTGGTCAGCAGAAATGTTCACTAATTGTGATTCACTGTAAATGAGCTAAAAAATTGTGAAAAAATGAAATTGTGTGTAAATTGTCCTTCAAGGCAAGTTTGAACCAGAATAACACTGTGACTTAGGAAGCACATACCATGAAGAAACTGCATGCATACCTTGAATGTTTTGGTTCTACTTAGTAATTATGCTAGAACAGGCGTCTTTGAACTATAAGTGCAAAGGTTTGTTCTATTTAGTGGCTTGGCATGCATTCTTAAAAGCTGCCTCCCACTGGTAGAATTAGCTATAAATAGTACAACTACATAACTAGCTGAAGAAAAAAGCATCAGGTGTAATCAAAGTGTCTCGACAAGCTGTGCAAAACTCTAGGGCCTTTAATCTAACACACCTGAAAAGAATAACCACATAATTAATGTGATTTTTCAACCTCTGCTGGACAAGTAAAATGTTTGCAGTCAGTCAATTACAGATGCAGCTTACAGTTGCTTTGGCAAGCCTTCACTGAAAAGCATTTACCTCCCTGCATTTCTCTCCTCTGCACTTAGTGTCTCCAGTGGTGTCCAGGTTGTTAAACTTTCCAACCACTAGATGGGAGTGTTGTTGTAGAAATCCTGGTCACAGCATCAGCAATGAATCAATCACTTCATGATTTCTTGCTTAACACAAATGAATTATTGCCAAAAACGTAATGCTTGTGTAACAATTAACATAATTATTATATCTGCTGATACAGTGAATGTACATATGTCTGGGTGAGATGTAGGTCAATATAAATGCAATATATTGAGGCATCTGACTTAGCTTACCACAAAAATAAATATTTGTGTCCTTTAACATCTGTTTTTGACTGATAAGCATGATTATTTGAAGCCTTTAATACAATTATTTACCTTTGGAAACAGTTGTTTTTACATGTGCTCTATAAATAAATTTGATTTGACTTGACTATTAAACATCTTATTTCACTTTCATGTTCCTTTATTTAAGTAGGTAAAAGGGTCATTGAGACTAAAATCTCTTTCTCTGAAGACACCATGGTCAGGAGGTGTTAACATATGTCGAATAAAAACTAGTGCAAAGGATAGAAAGACAAGGTGACTCTACACAAGATGTTTGGTTATTGTGATGCAAGGCAGCAGGTTTTTCCACTGCCCTGCTTCCATCTTCTGATTCTTGGTGCATCAAAGTTTCTAAACTCTGTACCTTCTGTAACACCACATCCTGTGTGTAAAGTTGAAGCTTGTGTCTGTGGTGGGGTAAAAGGTTAAGTAAATCTAGGGTGCTTTTAAAGGCACGCATGATTACTTTAGGTCTTATCAGAGACAGACAACAGGAGGGTTGGCTGCCCAGAAGTTAGCAGGCTAATAAACCCTCTGGAGGTATTTAATGAAATATGAAAAAAATAAAAATGCACTGATTCGTTGCAATCTTGACATCAATTCATTTAATGTTTTCACAACCAGTATACACCTCATATAATGTCATCATTCTGTTAACAAATGTTGAATAACCGCATATAATTGACAGAGAGACAGACAGACTGACTGATTAATACATAAATGTTGCCCCATTATGGTCCATCTTGTGATTTTTGGTGCATCAAAGTTTCTGAAGTTTGCACCTTCAGTTCAACATCCTGTGTTCAAAAGTGGACGCCTGTGGCTGTTAAGTAGATGCACGGTGTTTTCAAATGCATGCATGGTTACTTTAGGTCTTATTAGAAAGAGAGTGAGAGAGAGAGGAGAAAGGAGGGTTGCTTGCTCAGAAGTTAGAAGGCTAGGGGTAATTATTGAAGCATAGCCATTAAAGCCATAGCATCAACAATGATAGGATGTAAACGCCCTGATTCACTGCAGTCTTGGATCAAGTGATGGGTGCCTTGAATGTTGCCACTAGTTTTCTATATAGATTTATATCTGGTCACAGCTCACATCAAGTCATAATCCTGTTAACATATGTTGAATAAAAGCTTGTGCAATGGACAGAGAGACTGACTGACATAAATACATAAAATGTTTTCTTATTATGATGCAGGGCAGCTGGTTTTTAAATGCCTTGCCTCCATCTTCTTGTGTGCCAAGTGGAAGCTTGTGGCAGTTGTGGGTAAGACGTTAAGTCATCAAATGCATGCATGATTACTTGAGGTCTTATCACAGACAGGAGGCAGGAGAAAGTAGGGTTGGTTGCTCAGAAGTTAGCAGGCTATTAAACCCTCTGGGGGTATTCAATGAAACATCTGCCAGGGGTGGTGACCTTTTTGAACCTCCACCCACCCCCCCTTCAAACACCACCACCGTGGATTCGTGCATTCAAGCCAGTCAGTTCAAACGCACACGCAGGAGTGAGCGAGCATATTTGTGAAGGCTTTTATTGAGCCACCCTGCAGAGAAACGACAGAAACCCCCCACCAGCCCCTCTTCTTCTTCTTCTGCTTCTTCTTCTTCTCCTCCTCTCGCGTGCGCGCGCACAGGAGCAGCTGTCATTGGCTCGATGCGGGTGCCCGCGCTCTGCACTCACACACACAGAGAGAGACGATCCGGTTTGAAGATTATTGCAGCAGCTTCTGGCCATCTTGTATCAGACAGGATGAGAGTCTGAAAACAGAAACACGAGCACAGGAGGATTTTTTTTTTTTACCACAACACAGTCGCTGACAGACGAACCTGAAAGGCTTCAAAATCACGTCTGTTTGCGCTGAAAACTGCTCATACTAGTCGTGGATTATTTAAGGACATCGCGCTGAAACCATGAGCTGGGGGTCTGAGCTATGGGTGAGTCTTTTTTTTTAATCGTAATAAATGTATTTCTTATAAAACATATAATGCTATTCTGACATTAAATCAACACAAGAAGACGCAGAGGCTCCATATTTGCCGCTAAAACGACGCTGAGTTTGCGCAGCTTTGCGGCGGTTCAACCTCCGGGACGTTAGCCAGCTAATTTATACCAAAGCTCCACCAAAGCTCATGTCATTTTTTTTTGCCAATTTTAACGCGCTACCTTTCCTTTCAGCATCACTGATGTGCGTTAGCTAGCTGACAATGAGGCTGTTAGCTCGCTAGCCATCCATTTTAGTTTACATTTCAAACCACGCTTTGCACACACACACACACACATTCACACACACCCCCTTCATGATATAGCAGCTTTTCTGTGTTAATGTTGAACTGACAGCTGTGTTATTTTTTACCGTGCTGGTTTCGTAAACGTGTAACAAGCAGTTACACTACGTGCATTTCACAGGCTGGTTTTAGAGGAAGCAGATGTGGTGAAGTTCTCTTACTTGTCTGCACACAAAGGATCCTGAAGCTCTGCTGGTTCATTGTAAACATGATGGTGGAAAGTCACTGTTAACACAATAGTTATTGCAGCAATGAAGTAGATGCATAAACAGCTTGATCATTTTATTCCATATTTATCATCAGGATGAGGTAAAAATCTTGTGTCGTTTTCAATCTTATTTGCAGCAAATTAAGTGTAGCAGCCTTAAATTAGGGCTGTTTGCATCTATAGAAGAAGTGTCTCATATTAGATTTGCAAATAACTTGCATTACATTACTTGACTGACTTTTCAAAACTTCTTCACTTTCATCCTCCATAAAAATCAGGGTGGAACCTCATATCTTATTAATGTTTACTTTATTACCACTACAATTATATCAGCTGCATAAACAGCTTGATCATTTTATTTCAGATGTATTTATCTGCAGGATGAGGCAAAAATCTTCTTAAGTTTTCAATTTTATTCTAGTAAGTGCACCATAAATTTGGGTCTAATAAACTATTCATCTACAAGTAGAAGTTGCTGATATTAGATTTGGCCAAAACTTTCATTTCATTTCACTAAGTAATCAGAGCCTCTTCAGTGTCACACTCCATTATAATGGAGGGCCTTATATCATACTAATATTTGCTTTAGGCCATCACTCATTAGGAGATAGAGTGAGAGAGGTCCTCTGACTTTACCACAATAAATTCCTGTGCAATGATGTCACTATTCATCCTACTTACACTTTTTACTTCTTACAACCTGGTAGTCAATCTCTTATCAAGCGAGCCGCTATATTGCAGCAATAAAATAACTGCAAAAACTATTTGCATCTACAAACCGGAAAAGTATGTGATCTTACATTAGATCACAACTTGCATTTCATTTGACCGAGAAACCAAAACCTCTTCAGTTTTATCCTCCACATTTCCAGGATGTCCAAGATGATCTTACATCTTACTAATGCTTTGGTCCATCACTCAATAGGAGACAAAGTAGAGGTCCAGTGACTTTACTACAATAAATTCCTGTGCAATGATTTCACTTTTCATCCCACTTAAATTCACTTGGAATGAACCTGATACAACCCGGTAGTCAATGCCTTATCAAGACAACAGCTGTATCAATGGTATTCCCCTATATTCATGTATTCTGACGAATTTCAGGCACTGTGTTGTAAAATACGTCATTGGTATATTTAAGATTACAGGACTGTGTCCAACTATTTTTACGACTTGATAATAAGCAGTGTTGGCCAGAGGAATTCCTGTTGTCAGGGTTTTGTTACAGAGGCTTGTGTTGTTATTTTGTTGTGGAAATGAGCCACTGGAAAAGCAGTCATCCTCCTGTCTGTGTGCTGATAAAGTACCTGGCCGAGCTGCTGGCTTGTTGTTACAGGATTCGTTACACATTTAGAATGAGTGGTGGTATGTTTTCCATATATGTGCACTTGTGTAGACATGCAGGAGTGTATTTTTGCAAGCTACTACATGGAGTTTCCATTTGAACCTGCAAGAAGGGTCACATTTTATTGACTTAAACTCACATTGCACTCTTTATACTGTACGACAACAACAGATCAATTTTGAACTGTAGGCCAGCGATTCTGTACCTGAACACCTGATCACAATACTTGCATTGTGTAGCGCTTTTTTTTTCTCTGGTAAAACTGCAGTTTAAGCAAAGTCAATATAACGTGTTGGATTTTTTTCTTCTCGACCAAGCAGCAAGGGGGTCTGGAGATAGTTAAATCAGGGATATGTTTTCCTTTCTAAGAAAAAGAGGAGGGAGAGGCGCTCCCCTGAATTCTCCAGTAATTTACCTGGTCCAAAGTTCACAGAAAAACCACCACATTCTTTGCATTTTCCCAGTGATGTCAGTGTGTTTTTTGCTTTACTACTGCACTGCTTGACCAAGGAACACTGCTGCCCAGGTAGCCATGCAAAGCGAACATAGCCTGAAGGTATTCTGCAGACTTTCATGTCTGGAAAACATTTGAAAGTTTTTAAAACAGAGACTGAGCTTTTGCAGAGAATAATGTATTACAACCAGATGCTTGCTTTTTTTTTTCCCCGTTGCAAGATGAATGGAATCCAGACACTTGTTCCTTTAATCTTAATCCCTGCAGTAGGACAGCAGACGGAGCACAGCAATGCTCTACAGGTGCCTGTTGCCACTGGAGAACGCACACAGCTTATTTTCCTGTCGTTCCAAACCAGATCAAGCAGCAGCAAAACATACAGTAACACCAGTGCTGTCACTTTGGCAGCAGCCACACTTTTATATAGAGCAAGGGCAGGATGTTGTGGGTTAAGGCTTTAAATGAGTTGTTTTGCCCAACTAACAGCCCAAAACCCAAAGATTATCAGTTTACAGTGATGCAAAACAGAGATATACCATAAATCCTCATGTTTGAGCAGCTGAAAGTTTTTGCCGTTTTCGATAGATAAATGTCAGAAATGATTAATTGATTATCATAATAGTTTCTGGTTAATTTTCTGAAGATCAATTAATTGAATAATTGACTTATTGTCCAGCTCCAGTTTTAGGCATATGTGATTAGTCAAAGTTAAATACAAGTTAACACCAGCTTTTTTGCATTCTTATTAGATTATTTTTAAAGGGAAGATCCAGTATGTTGGATATTAAATTGATTTTTCAGTGTTTCTGATCACTGTCTTTGAGGTTAATTAGCTTAAAAAATGGTGGAGCATGGCAGATGAAGAATGAGGCCGCTCATGTGTGACACTTTTTATCACGCTCATAGTGTTGTTCCTCGTCACGAACAGGAAAGTAAATGATATTTCAGGAAGTGAAGTCAGAGTCGAGCAGAGTTGCTCAACCTCTCACGAACACCACAGCTTCGGTGAGGCAGCGAAAGTGTACTGGATCAAATTATATTGATCAGGTAGTTTACATGTTTTGAAATTGAGATTGTCGGGCAGGTTGTGGCTGGAATACCAGTTGTTTAGGCTTTGTGAGTTCCCATGAGTCAAGGACCACAGTCAGTTGATAGGCTCCAAAATGTCGAATGCCTTTGGTGCAACATCATAGCACTGATTATAGTCTTCACCATCCACTTAAAGACAGACTTTAGGAATGTTTGCTACCATGAGAATTATGACCATCACTGGCCTGTCCTTGTAACATTATCATCAGGATTGCAAGAGAAGTGTTAAAAACATCTTTCATGCAAATGTTCAGAGCTTTAAATCTCACTATATAATGTTGCAGAGTACTGGAAGATGAGAAAGGTTTTGTCACATTCTTACGAAATGCCAGTCGTTTTCTTTTTGTGCAAGCAGATAATGAAGTAAATGGATCAGTATGCATCAACATGCGTGCTCAGTCGGGACCCCAAACCCCTTCCAATAGAGGCATTATGTAAAAGCACAACCAAGGAAGAAGGAAGTTAAATGTGGTGAAACATGTGACTATTTCTCAGTGGAACATGGCTTTGAAAAAAAGACAGAAATCACAAGCGACTATTTTATAACTAACTATAGAGGCATTACTCTCTCAATAACCATCCTAAATCAAGTAAACTGTGGTTCTCGGGAATTCAAAGAAAGGGAGACCGCAAGTATTTCCTCTTGGGGCTTGGGTGTTATAGATGGTAAACTGTACACCAAGCAGCAGAGGTGCCACGAACCAGGTCAAAGTTTTCCTGTCAGATCAAACAGATTGGTGGTTATGCCACACACACTACATTCAGACTGAAGATCATCAGTACATAGTAGCTTAAAATGAATAAAGAAGTAAAATCTTGTCCTCTGGCTTTACATTAAAGTGACGACTTCACCTTTCAGATATGACACACCTTAAATGTTTCAGTTCTGTCATGTGGTAAATTTGGAAAGTGGACATAAGCATTTTTTCTCACAGTTGCAGTTTAGTAAGTTTTCATAGTCTGTAGGATGGAAAAGTAGCTCTTCCTGCAATGCAATTGATTGATGAGGCAACATGGACAAGGCTGAAACTCTACTCAAAGAGCAGCAGCTTAAGGTGAGTGCAGGGATCTTCAGTCTTCAGAGTAGTTTGAAAACTGGCCTATGTGTTTGAGCAATGCTTGTTCAAAAAGTGTGTTACTTTCTTTATTCAATATCTGTAGTTGTCTTCCTGTAATGTACACCTTGAGAGATGAAGATTCCAGCTGATCTAGTATCTTTAATTGTTGGCATATGTCCATCTATTAACCATTGCTCCCAATGTAATGGAGAAGGGAAAGTGGTATTGTCTGGAGAGGCCTTTTAAACGTCACTTGTTTTCTCTCATGCTGTTAAGTGGTGCTCAGACTTTGCTAGAGGGGCACAGACAGAAATCCAAACCTCATGGTCTTGTTTTTGTGGTTTTCAGTCAAGCATTCAAAGCAGTGAGATATCAGGGCTGATCTCCTGGTAGTGTTAGAGTGAGATTTCCTCTGTGTTTTCTGCTGTTGTATCTCATCTCGGCTCAGACTCCCCCAGGGTCCAGCCTCATCCCCTGCTGTTCACTTGACATTCAGGGCACTTCCACAGTTGAAACCTGAGATAATTTGTTTCCTTCTGTCAGTGTACTGGAGTCAGGGGGGGTCAGAGACTGAAACCTTTGGCAGACTACGACTGACATCCCTGCAACCCCCCCCATTAAATCTTACACTCATTGCCACCCACCTGCTGACTCAGTGATACCACCCCAAGCGGATTTTCTCTTCACCTCCTTCTTTGAGCCTCTGTGACGTTAAAATAGTGATGAATGGATCCACATCTGATCTGTAGGCTCCAGACTGAACCCCAGGGAGTGAGAAGCAGAAAGAAGGGAGGAGCTGAGGGAGGTATTCGACTAGAGAAGGCTCATTTTATAGAAGACCAACACATGAATTGCAATAAATAGACATTTCTGTTTTGTCTAACACTTTGTAAACAGACTAGCTCTGCTTTTCAATTTGGCAAAAAAAAAAAAAAAAAAAAAAAAAAATCCATCCTGTTGAACAATGTTTGAAGGTATAGGGATTTACAAGTGACAACTTGAAATGTATCTGTTTTTTCAAGAGAGAATTTGCTGCTTTTTCATTTTCCTAAATTAAATATCTTTGGGTTTCTGAATGATTCTTTGATGTTTTCTATGCCAAAGGATCAATTGAGATATACTGTCTTGGGCGTTTTCTGACGACAAGTGTTGTCCTTCCACTTCCTCAGAACTGAATAGCAGAGGACGAAGCTATTTTGTCATCTTGTTCATGAAAAGGTGACTCAATCCTTCCCACCACAGACTGTTGCAGCCTCTAATCTTAAGTAATTGCCTCTTCTCTTATCTGTAAAGTCAGCCTCTAATCGCTGCTGTGACAGTAAAAATTATACCGCTGCTGGGTCTCAGTCACATGGGCTCGGACATATTGTCACCTGAGCCTCATAGCCTTTCATGTTCTCTTAATTACTGCTATATTGTACTACATACTGTAAGTGACATTTGTACAGTGACGGCATTGAGTTTCCCTCAACGGAGTAATGGAGTAACACTCGCACAGAGATTGTCTGCACTGTTAGCTGTTTTACAACTACTAAAGGTGAAGGATGGTGAACAAAGGCATGCTGTCTCTTTTCTCTGCAACCTCTCTATTGAAACTGCAAATGCTTTCAAACCCAAGAGAACCGCATTGTAGGCCAAAGTGTGTAGTTTAAAAACAATTAGTGATGGCAATAATAGCATGTACATTGAGAGAAAAAACATAACTTGTGAAAATGGGTTGAATTCTGAAGAACCCGAGAGCTCAAAGTTCACACATATAACAAATGGTGATAAGAAGTGTTTCACAGTTTGAAATAAACTTTGCAGTAAACAGCTAATGAGCAGAAACATTCTGTCTGCTGAAGTAAATTATAAAATATGTGTTCAAATTCATTTTCTTTGTGTTGTGACAGTCTGTTTTTATTGGCCCCAAAGAGCAAATGGATGCGACAGCACACGTGTTTGCTGCACACACATCGACTGCATGTGTGTGTGCAAAAGATGCTACTGTACATTTTAGTGGCTCTGTCATCTCAGTTCTCTTTTGTGATTATGTTGTAAAGTTTTTCTGGGGCCAAGAAACACTGGGTTTGCTGCTTGTGCGACAGTAGTGGTCTGTTATTTTGCTTTCTTTTTAAGGGATACCAGATGTGGTCAGTAGACATGCTCCCTGCCATGTGAATCTTTTTAGCACTTAACTTTACGGCTGCTTAATGTTAAATGATTCAAAGCATAATGAAAACTGGCTCATGCAGTTACCACACATTTGTCTCCCACTGCTTGAAAATATTCGTACCGCTGGAGCTTTCACTTCGGCCCACTCTTGTCTTTCTTTACATTTCCTCATTTGCCCTGTTTTCATTTTCTTCTCTCTGCTTTCATCACACTGACTCACTGGCTTCCCCCTCTCCTGTAATTGCCTTTGTGAGGCTGATGTTAATGGGTACAATCATGTGTGTTACTTCAAAATAAAACTGTTTGCAGTGGTTGTTCAATGTCTCCCAGCTTAGATTTTTCCTTTTACAGTGAAAGAATTGACCTCACATTTTTGTGATTACTGAGAGACGTTGAGGATTTAATGAGGCTTCCTGGCAAGATAGTACAATGTGGTTTGTTACTGCTCTCAAATCAGTAGGACGCTGTATCAAAACCTTTGTGCGCTAGCTTGAATATCTGGCTTAATTTAGGAGTTATTAAGCAGTTTGTGAGGCCTGTGGACATGAATTAAAGCAAATGACGCCAGAAAGAGAGGGTGGAGGTCATTGATTGTATTAGTAAATGTTTTTGGCAATAAACAGCATTTGAAATGGTATCCATCACTTCCCCTAGCAAGGTCTGGCTTCATTTAATGACAAAGACTGTCTTCCTCCCAAACTTAATAAATTCCAATGTATCCTTGAGTAGGTGTTACTTCTCAGTATATTGTCCATTAGTATAGAAAACACTGTGCAACTGTCATGCGTACTAGTCTGTTAAACACGCCAAGAGACCTGAGTCTTTCCAAGATGAGTAAAAGAAAAGCCATTTTTACTCATGTCCTGAGATGAGACATGTAAGGGTGGAGTGAAAGTGTGGTCACATACTTCCTTGAAAAGCTGTTAGTGATGCCAACAAACAAGGAACCACCTGGAGATTTCAGCTCATTTTGATGATAAGTGAAATTACTTATGTACTGTCCTGTGAGGTATTCCCCCCTCCCCCTCAAAAAAGGATTGTAAATATTCTAGCATCAGCATAAAACCTTTTGTTGTTTGCAAGAAAGAATAAAGCTACAGCCTGAAAGTCCTTGTGGGCTGTTAGCAGGTTAATGTGTTCTTCCAGTTGGATAAAAGCAGCCGAGGAACAGCAAACTCTGTGTGTGGTGTAAGAGGAGGAGATGCAGTAGGAGATCCGACATAATATCCTCCATGGCTAGACCCTCTCAGGTATTCATTTGTGGTAAAAATGTTTTCTTATTCTACAATATCATTTCATTTAGAGTAAATAATTCTTCAGCAAATGCGAGTCAGGGAGTCACCATAGATTTGCCCAATACACTGTTGATTCTGAACATCAGTTTGGGGAAAGCGGTGCCATGAACCTCAACTGCTTTATGTTTAGCTTTGTTAGCCATTCCAGGAAAATACAATGGTCTGGTGTACAGCAACCCTGCTCATTGACGATACTAGCCACTCTTGCCTGTGTGAATTATGTCATGTCTTATGACACCTTTCTGCAAGCGAGTTGTTAGGTAGGTCACTAGTTCCTGTTCCTGTATCACATAATAGAAAGTAAAACATAATTACATAGAAATATGAAAACAAGTGTCAACAAGCAAACCCCTCTTGTGTGGGTGCTCTTTTCCAATTACCATGGCTTCCTCCAGTGATGGATAATGCTCCTTGTACCGCTCTAATATGTTGCCATATTTGCTTTACAAGAACTCCTAGTCTATGTTTTTCACCTTGTACACATGTGTTACTTTCACTAGCTGTTCCACCTCACAATCAGTTCAAGCAAAGAAATCTCTGATCTTACTTTTTGCAGTTGCTGTTCTTCCTCTGTTTAGTATTTTCTGCAACTGGGCAACCAGCACTCTGTTTCCTGTTTACACCGGCATGCGCACATCAAGTGTATGTGACTGGTCGTGTGATTAGTGATTTCAGTATGGACAGAGATTATTTCTGAAACGATGTGGAGATAGTATTAAAGTACTCTTTTAGAATGAAAACGTATAAGTGTGAATGTAGCCTGAGTCTCAGAGGAAGAATGCAATACATGATTGGCACATAGCTGGATGGAGTCCTGCTACAGCATGACTCGATCTTCAGGGGAGATATTCGACTCTTGTCCTCTGAAGCTAAGTTATCAACCTGTAACTGTAGTGAGTAAAGAGCCAGTGCAAGAAGAGAAGCCTTACATGACACTGACAGAAAAAGGCAGCGCGTCTCACAGATCTATTTATGAACTGAAACTGTAAGCAAGACTCAACATTGGGCATAAGTGTAGAACACATAAAAACAAATATAATTTAATCTGGTCTTTCATTTACTACTATCGTGTTTGCCAGCAGACTTAATTACATGCCAGTGCTGTTTCCTTGTAGGTTATTTTTTTCCTCTCAACGTTAAGTTCCACGGCAGCTACAGTATGATTAAATTCAAAGACTGACACCTATTGGCAAGGAAGTATAGTAATCATAAAGGTATTATTTGGAGCCTCTGCAAGAGAACATCTAGTTATCAGGTTCAAACCGTGGCTGCTCTTGAGACAAGTCACGGCAGCACATAGCTTGAGTGCCTGAGCTAGAGATTCACCTGAACCATGTATAGCATCTATACTATTAGTGGACAGCTGAGCCGGGGTGTCATTTTCAGTAACACTGAAGTGTTAGCTCACCACTTCTGCCGTTCAACACTTTTCATGCCATGTGTTAACTCTTACCTACTAGACAAGGAGAACATGGAATCCCTTAGATTTGTGTATTTGAAGATACATATTGAGTTGGATGTTTTCCAGGTGAAAAAAAGGCTTCTAAATTACCTCAAACACATTCTGACATTTCTGTAGCTCAATATCTTGCTACTTATCGGCCAACATCTACACCGATGTAATCTGCAACAAACTAACATCAGCTGATATTAGCAGGGTTCGAAGACTAATTCCATCAGCTGAAAGTGAGACATTTCAGTAAATTGTAGGTCACTCTGAAGTGTACAAACACTCACAATGCCAGTCAGTGCCATTCTATTGATAACGATTAATTTCGCCATCAACACCCATAATCAGGGTTTAAATTCAATTGAAGCCAACAGCTTATTATGTTGTAGCACTGTAGTATATAAGTGTCACTGCACTTCTCTCAAATCGACCATATTCTAAAGTTCAAAGTTTTCCTTAATTCCAGAGAATGTATTATATAAGAGTTAAAGAGCTTTATCCTCCAAAAAGAACAAAAACAGCTCAACAAGAACAATGGCTAATGTGTCTTTGCTGGCCCAGTCGGATTAATCCACAGAATGACGGCATCCTATTGGGTGGTTATGGTAGTTAGAGGGGAGGTGTAGTAATCAGATTAATAGCAACGTCATTTAATCAAGTTCTGTGCGGGTTAGAACATTTCTGTTGCTCCTTCTCATTATACTTTTTGTTCTGCCTGCATTTGGTTTACTTCAGTCGATGAGTATGTTCTTGGATTAGGCGTTAACAGGATATATGATGTGTTTGGATCCAATCTTTGCATTACTATTTGCAGGATCTTAAGTCTGTTCACACTGCTCTGCTTCACCAAGGCTTGTTCTTCTGTCGTATTTTACTCCTCTGAAATGGATTAACTTCGTCTGGGGCTCCTTTTTTCCACTCTGTTGTCATATGAAAACCGTGACCATGTTGCGTAGAAGAAGTGAGTTTTTCGTTTTCCTGGACAGCGGCCGTTCTGTGAAATCGGAAAAGGAAGAACAAAAGGAAGAGCACCTGCTGAGTCCTTATGAAGAGTATCTGCAGGTGCTGCTGCAGATGAAGATGACAAGTGCTGTAAGTGAGCAGACGTGATTCTTGCAGAACTTTTCTTTCTAGTCAAGCACACAGTGTCATTAGTCAAGCAAGAACAACAAAGGCTGTGTGCCTGCCATAGGAAATCTATACCATATGACAAGAAAAGCTCCACTTTGTAAAATTAAGATGCCAGCAGATTGGACTCATACAGGATGTTGCGATAAAAGTTTCTTTTTGATGTCCATGAATGAGTTGACCACCCTTCCAGTTACTATGACTCACAGTCGAAAGGCAGCAATTTCCTGTTGCTTAACCACCACAATAAGGGAGGGTGTTTCTTATTGAGTGAACCGACTGCTCATATAGGATACTGTCCATGTCTGTTAAGTGACGTGGACAGAGCCAGACTGATTAAATAGCAGCTGGGGTCGTGCACAGGAGAAGACGTGTTTTATGAGCACAGAAGCATGATACACGTGTGCGTACACCAACACACATTCTTAAATTTCAGAGCAGCAGAGGCGTTGTTTCTATAAATATCTCCATGGCATGCAAACAAGAGCTCTTACACATAAGGTCACCCGCTGCACCAAACAGCTGTTCATATTTTGCAGTTATGTAGCAGGTTGGTGTGTGCAAGTCTGTACATTAGTGTGTTCTCCTGTGGCCATGCATTTGATTTCCTTTTTCAGAGGAATATTTTGCATAAATATCACCCGATGTCAGTCAGTTGATGACGAATCATTGATAGTGATCGTGAAAGTCTCTTTGCAAATGTCAGTTCAGTTATTAGTAATTGGACCATATTTAGAGAAGATACAGTTAATGCAGTTCTTTATGAGCATCTAAGAAAAAAGTTAAAAACTTTCTGTGCAGAAGGACACGTCTGTTTGTTGTATTGTCTCATTTTGACACTAGTTTAAATCGTCTGAGCCCTCTCACATCAACAGATAATTTGTTCGCATTCATGTGTTAAATCCTCATTTAGGGTGGGTGGGCAGGGGGCTGACAAGCCCTTCCCAACCTTTAATAACCCAAAGAGAAATAGCTGAGGGCAGCCATTCAGTGCTCGAGCACATGATCACCAGTCTTTGTTTATGTGTGTGCACCGGCGTGTTTGTGTGTGTGAGGCTACTGTCCAATTTTGCTGTGACACAGGGGTTACACCAGGCTATGGAAGCATTGTTCCGCCCTGCTTTCTCATACAAAGCCTGGTGTGTGTTTGAGAGAGGGTTTGGCATCTCCCCCCAAATATTTGTTCTCGCTGCTGGACGCCCACCGTTGGGAGACACAGTGAAGCGCTGCTTTGACCATCTCATGGACGGCAGTGGATTTCAGTGGGTCTGCTGTACTGAGCTCACTGATTCTTTGACTCATCTCTCTGGTGTGTCTTGTCTGCTATGGTTAGTGAGGCTATGAAGAATCACTCCACAGCATCAGACATTTTCGGCCTGCTTTATTCAATGTGGCAGGTCTAGTTTTGCCAGAACAATTGGGCTATTTGTTCATTATTTGAGTTGGCGGGACCCTCACAGCCTAATGAACACTTTTGGATGAATGCAGCTTCCTCCAGTGCAGTTTGGGGTTTGTTAGCTAATGAGGTTCCTGAAATAACTCATACATGTTTACCGTAATGGTTTTAATAGACAAAAGCATACGTCACAATGACCACCTACATCACAGTTTCTGACACACCAATGTTTCTCCAATCAAACAGTTAATGAATAAGCACATGCTCTCCACAGGACAGTATGGGATGTCAGTCAGTCTTACATGTTTTCAGCACAAGCCCATGCCTACCAGCCTAACCTACTGTCCTGTGCCCCTCACTCAACCATTAAAAAAGAAGACAAAAGCATCTATAGGCCTCTTGTCCCATTGTCCTCCTTCTAGCAGAACATCTGTCCCCCCTCAAGCCTCTGTGGATTCCCCCCTACTCTGGCGTGACGTCTGCTTTTCTTTGCCTCAACAGGTTTCCTGTCAGGGGCCAGACCTCATATAGAAACCAGTGACACACTCTGAAAGCTTGAAGCTATTTGTGAAAAGTAAAAAAGAAACCATCTACCGGTGCACGTTTGAAGCCAACTTTTGGAAGGCTAAACTAGTTTTAGAGTAGTTAACTCATACTACTGTGTCCCATTTCATAGTTGCATAAAACTTTGTGCACTGGATTTGACTGGGTTTCGATTTAAATGCTCTGAGGTTGAAAGTTATGTTAATGTGATTAACGGTTTCATGAAAGTAAAACCACAAATGGGATTTCTATCAATTATATTTTTGGGGTCAGTTCATTTCAGGTGATGCAGAAACTAATCAGGAACACTGCAAATCCTCCATAATAACATCCATGTTGAAATCTGTACACTGTTAGGCCACCAATTAAATTAATGAGATCTGTTCATTGAGACGTTATTACCCTAGAATTCCCATTTGTACTATTGTAAATATTTACTGTTAACACGTACTGATAATCTTTGACCAAAAAAGTTATATATTTTTTTTATTAAATCCACAGTTTTTGTTGCAGGCGTTTTTAGGGGATATGTCAGATTTTTTTATTCCACCACTTTGCATGTGTTTGAGTTTTTTTTTTTGTGAGTGGCTGATTCACATCTGCATTTACATCTTTCTAACTGATTAGTCAGCGATTTCCTGTTCATTCTCCTCAGTCGACCAATGAAACAACTCCCTTTTTCCTCTTCTCTTGTGTTTTTAATGGCGTATTGATTTTTGCTGTGATCATCAGAGCAGCAAAACGGACCTCTGCAGAGGTGGTAAGGCTGTAATAAAACAAGAAGTGTCCCCAGGAGCGTTTGTACGGAGGCTTTAAAAACAGTGCAGTCCCGTTATCACCAAGCTTGTTGTAAAGTGTTTCTACTTGCTGCTCACCTCCTTTGTGTCCGCTTTGCTCACTCTGGATCTGTCTGTTCTTGAAGTTCTTCATCCATGATCTCATTGTCTTCCCTTATCTTTATCTTCCCAAAAACAAAGATTATCTTGTCAAATGTTTCTTATTTGGTGTCCTCTGCATTCCTGCACCATGAGCCAACCTTCTTCTTAGTTTGGCAGGTGCATTATTATGTGAACCTCATCTGTACTTAGGACATTTGTGGTCAGGTCAACAGTTCTCTCTACATGCTCCATTTATTCCACACCTTGTTTTTTGGAATCCTACTGGGTATTAAAAAACAACAGCTGGGCCATGAGAGCTACTTAATGTGCCGGAGATGTGTTTTATCATTTAGTTGATTGTGTAATCCTTAATCATGTGCTTGAAGAAGATCATTTCCTCAATATAACCCCTGCTGATATTGACCTGCCACCATTGGTAGTAGTGTTATTACTCTATACTGCCTTCTGTGGTAGAAAGAAGAAGAACAAGAAGATGCATAGGAATTTACATGCTTTTATTGTAGTACTCAGATGTTGCATTTGGTGTGAAGTCTCATTATATTTTACTGATAGTGAAGAATGCACAGGCTGTAAAGGGTGTGTTTCATACTTGATAAGCTATGAATAGAAAGGAAAGGAAGTTATGAATATTTCATCGTCTTCAGACACTGCAGATGAGTTTCAAAGTAAGATGTATCAGTGCAATAAATCAAGTGGTATTTAAATTCTGACATTATGTAGAGGAGAGGAAAGAGAAAACCTCTGTGCTTGTGGGGGGTGCAGGTCAATGGGCCCTCAGTATGGGTGAGATAAAGAAATCTGATCTGGAATGGTAGCTAAATAATGTGCATTAGTTCAGATTAACTGGAAGTCCAATACATTAAACTGCACCATAATCTCCATCACCAGTTGGGAAAGGTTGGAGGTCAGGAGGCTGAGTCTTAAACAAGCATGTGCTTGTTTTCTTACTGCACATGGGCAACCTACATATATTTAGAAACTGCTAAGCGTCTCCTTTGTTCTCAGTTTGAACCTGTTTCCCGTTTCCTGGATAATAAAAAATATTTAGCTACACAGTTCTATTTATTTTCTTTCATGTACTTCCACAATAGTACATGCATCAGTGAGTGGGACTGTGTCCTGAAATAACAAGCAGAACGGGGCTGGTTCATCTCCTGAAGGGATCCCCCACTTATCCCCTCCTACAGGAACAAGGCCAGGTGTCAGAGGCCACAGATGACAGAATGGAAGTCGGTGAAGAGTTGGAACAGGAGTTAACAGTATTTAGTATCGGGGTCATACCAGGGTGCAAACTTGTCACTTTTCAGTTTTTGCATCAGAATAGGGCATCCGAACTGATGAAAACGTTCTGATGTTCTGGCATTTATGCTCAAAAATGACTCAAATGTTAGTATTATTACTATTAGTCACTGGTCACTTGTCTGTTGATTGACTAATTCTCCCTCACTTCACATGCTTGTCTGCTTTTCTTGGATAACAGATTCATGTCATTGGATCTGTTTTCTGTGTCCGGCGCCAAATTATTGACAAAACGTACAGAATATTTCACAAATTGGAAGAACAGGGGGTTGATGTAATGGAGCATGGAGACTACAAGACTGGATGCTTGTGTCTGACACACTTTCACATAATGTGCTGTTGTCTTTGATATTTGCCTCACGCCGATTCATAATTTATTAATCTGCTTTTTCTCTTGTCGCTGGAGAATTGCCTTGATGTCTTTTCCATTTTACTCCAGCAACTGCCTCTTTTATCCCATCTGATATTAGCAGAGATTTATAAGCTCAGAGTGACTCATCATATTGCAGATCATAAACTTTATATATATTTTTTAATCGATTTAAGATATGGTAAAGTGAAGAGGTAGAGTTCCCAGCAGTGTAGTATAGTCGAATAGTTCCCCCCTAAATGTAATCCCCTCCCATGTAATCCCGCCTCTTCTGTCTACTCCTTTCAAGCCCCCCCCTTCCCAATGTTTTTCCGCTCTCTCTCTCTCACTATCCTCCCCTCTCATCCCACTTATTCCACCTTACGCCTGATGGAGCATTAAGCCTGAATGCTGTGGGCAGCCGAGGCCTCAGATTCAGAGTGTGTGTGTGTGTGTGAGTGAGTCGGTGCTGCATCGGTTCCTCCTCTGCTCTCTGGGATTCTTGCTCCTTCCAGACAATCGGGAAATACTTGCTACAACTGTGCAGTTTCTTTGTCATTGTGTGGGAGTGGGGTCAGCGGACATTGTTCCCAACCCAGGCACGCTCTCTCTAATCTGCACTCGCTCCGCTTCGGATACCTGGGAAATGGTCTTGTGGATGCCTTCTCTAACCTAACCTCAGCCTTTTGTTGTGCTGCTTTGGAAGGGGAGGGAGGGAGGGGGCGAGTTGGATGGACATTTTCTGAATTTGGATGTTTTAAAACGGTACACAGTCCATACGGAGACACACTGGATAAGATGATGCCCCTGCAAAAAAGGGTAATCTGAGTTATGTGTGTGGAGGAGTGTGTGTTGGAGAGAGGAGGGTTTTATTTGCATGATGTGGCTGCAGTGACGTGTGCTGATTGTTTTCCTCCAAGAATAGTTTCTACTAGTGATAATGAAGTAAATGCTGTTTCATTACTTTAATTGGCACATAGGTCTGAGAGTGAGCATGCTCTTAAGGCACTAAAAGGGAAGCTTATTGTAGAAGGAAAACAGTGGATATGTGTCTGAGGGAGAGAAACAAAGACAGGTTTCTTCTATATTTCTGTAAAAATGTCAAATTCCTTGGTTCTATCTTGTCATTCTTCGGGTGTGAGTGGCTTGTTGATGAGTGATTGCTCATTGAAACTGACTAACAATGCAGACTGGGAAGTCCCTCTCTCTCAAAGTCGTCTCTATTGTTGTCCTTGAGTGCTTCAATTGGGAGTCATTTAATTTGTTGCTTCAAAGGTGTTTGAGAGATTTTATCACACTCAATACAACATGATGCAACTTCAGTAAAGCTAAGTAGTACATTGTCCTGAATTTTAAGCATGCGCAAATATAACCACGTCGATTTTTAGCTCAAAGTGCAGCAAGCCTGTGTAGGCTACAGTATAAGTCGAGCTTTTCACCACCACAACCGCTTCCTGTGATTTATGATAATGCTTTGGGTGCAGAGGTGCTACAAGCAGTCGTCGAATACATTGCATAGTCTGCACAGAAAATCAGATGATTGCGAGCTAACACTTCACATGCTTAGTGTGTTGAGCTAGAGGAACTATTAGCTGGACTCAGGAAGACAGACATGGTGGAGGAGAGGATGGGAGACTGTTGGAGCCACACCAAGGTCTTTTTTTTCTTTAAAATTACACCCACACTGTCATAAGATTGTTGGATGTAGCCATGTGATCGTCAGCAAATATTAGCCGTGCCTCGCGTGTGTGTTCATCGGTATTCTGGATGAAATACTCTCTTTTCTGAATTTTCAAGACGTGACCTCAGCCAGCTAGAGCCACATTTTTTCCTCACAAGTCAGGAACAAATCATGAAGAATGAGTCCAGCCCCAACAGCTGTATTTGGTTATCAGTAGTGTAGACTGTTAGTCCCTGTATTTACTATGAATTACACTTACCTCTGTGATCTCACTTTAAGATTGTGTCACCTTGAAATGATTGCATCTCAAGAGAACAGTAGCATGCGACCTTTGAAGGTGTCTAATGTATGAATTAAAGCAATGGGAGTAGGTCACATGCTTTTGTCTGATCAGTGCACGAGAATAACAACATTGACCGACACATATATGCCTGATTACCTTGGTTGAGGGGAGGCAGATGTACAATATTACTACAACAAATAAGGCATGAGTATAAGCTGAATTTTCAGTTTTTGTGATTAGAATAATCTGTTGCTCAAATACTAACATGGATGCATGGTAATATTTGACATACATTTTATTTACTGAGGTATTGATTTGAATTCAGCATTAAGTCGTAAAAAATGCAATACAATGTTCTCATCAAGTTAATTTAATTTTGTTTTCGTTTTTTATCTGTACTTGACAGATTGCCATCTCCCTTGGATTTGAATAATTTAATCATTACATCTTCCCTCTCTCTGCAGGATCAGTTTGACAACTTGGAGAAGCATACACAGTGGGGCATCGAATATGTGGAGAAGTACACCAAATTTGTCAAGGAGAGGTCAGAGATCGAAACCAACTATGCAAAACAAATTAGGTGAGTACTCGAGCTGACTTGCGATCCATATTTGGGGTTGTTGAGCTGTAATTGGGGTGACTGTTTCCCATCCAGGTGGCTTAGATAAAGAACCCCCCCCCCCCCTCTACAGCAGGATTTGACCTACTAAAGTGTCCTTGAAACAAGAGACTGGATCCTTACCAGCTCATTACGTAGCTGACCGTGACCTCTGACCTCCCTCTGGAGGCGAAACTGAAAGGAGATTTCCCAACAGTACAATAGCAGTGTTATATTAATTATCAGAAAATCATCGTATAGAATTTATTATAGAGGCGTTGCTGTTTCTCTACAGGGAGACATAATTGCTTTATGCAAGTGTAGCACTAAATAAACGGACCTGAAGAGGACGCCTCCATCTTCCTCTCTTTTTTATCTCTTAAGCGTCTTTCTGTCTGCCTCTCTCTCGTGCATGCATGCTCTCCGTTGTTGTTGCTAGCTTCTGCTTCAGGCGAGAGGAAGTCAGGTTGTGGGGGGATGGGGGTGGAGCTTGTGTTTCCATAGAGACTCGTAGGTATCAGCATTATCAACCCTACGTCTGACCCAGATTTTTTTTTTTCTCCCCCTAACCACATGTGTTGGCCCTCCCCCCCCAATTCTCCCCACACAAAGTATGTTTTGGTATAGTCACTGATTTTTAAAGGCAGTGATGGGAGCATGAGCAGTCCTGCACTCAGAGGATCCATCTCCTCAGGCCCCCTGCATCTCAACACAGTAGGAGATGAAGCCCCCAGAAGCCACAATCTGCATCTTTAAAGAGGCCTGGCAATATGGCTAATGCTCTAAGTATTGACCCCAACCCCCCATTTCATAGTGTCCAGCCAATACCAATCCAGTATTCACATGGCAAACCCCAGTAACAGATCCTCTACAGACTATACCACTCATCTTTTTGAGAATTAAGTCAGCTTGAGATAATAGGACTAGTAGTCTGTGTTTACATGCAAGCATTAACCATGCAACACATCCCTGCACCTCTCAAATGTTCTTACTTAAAGACAGACACAGTACAGCTACATTAAAACTCATATTTTCACTGCTGTTTTAAATTAATGGATCATTTTAATATCTCTTAATTTGCTCTGTTCTTTCTCCTCACATGCACTTGCTAAAACATCTTAATTTAGAGGAACGAGGTCAAACTTAATAAAAGCAAATGCCTGATGAACAGAAAGTACTCAGGTGCACTCATACCACTTTTATCATGGTGCTTAAATGAGTCTTTGATCATGTGTACAGCATCTGGGTAATTCTTAGTTGGATAGATAATAGATATAGATGCTAGATACTGTGCCCCACCAACATATGCACTCACAGATTTGCACTTGCATTTGAGCACATGCAGATATCCCATAATTCAATCTGTCAGCATCTGTCTGCAGTATGTTTGACAAAAGAACGGAGGTCGTCTCGTCTTGCCATGACAGGTTGGCTTTTGTTGAACTTCGGGCTCCACAGATGGTGCGGATGTTTTCAGTCACTGTGCTAATATGGACGACCCGCTGTCAAACTGGGCCTGTTATCTAGCAGACACACACACACACACACAGACACACATGTACATGCACATTGACACACTTGCCAGAAAAAGGCTGAAATGAGGAAATTAGGGTGTACTGACAGGATGGCTTGAGTCATAGGGTTTTCCTGTGTTCTCAACACACTGTGCTTCTTTGTTGTGGTGTTACTTAGCATACCTCAGGACTAATTATCCTCTGTAATCAACTTAGCTCATGAAATCAGGTTTAATCTAACGGGCACGTTCAAACCAAAAGAAAGGCAGGGCTGTTAGATCTAATAACGTAATTGAATTGGCCTCTTTGATCTAGTCCTCATTTCTCTCATCTCTGTTGTTGGGTAGATTTCTCCTTCTGTTCTTACCTTTCCAGATTTAAGAGGCCTTTACACAGGAGACCTTTTGACATGTCATAACACGTAAGGCACAGGTGTATTTAAAAACATTCCATGTGATTTCACAGCTCAGGTTTTACTAATGCTGCCTAACCTGCTAATGCTGGTTACTGGAACAATTTGAGTCATGGCAAGATTAGTTGATAAAGTCAGTGACGGAAATATAATCAATGGATGAACAGTCTGAGCTGTTTTTCAAGCAAAAATGACAATTTTTTTGTGCTTTCAGCTTCTCAATTGTAAAGGTTTTCTGTTTTTTTTCTTTCATGTGGAAGTGGGTTAAATAGCTTTGAAAAACAAAACAGGCCATTTGAAGATATCACCTTAGTTACACCTGTGCTTTCCCGGCTGTGAAAATGAACTGGGCCAGTTAGAGAATACTAGTTATTGATCACCAGCTTTTAAGTGCACAGAATTTTTTAAAACTATGCCATACAGTGGCCTACATTCCTCACCAATTGATTGTCATCTGTGGCTACCACACCACATTGTACCATTTCTATCACCATACCAACCACACGGTGCACTAATCCATGAATAATCCTCTTCCACTGCATTGGTGTAAACATGCACAATGTTTCAGTCTAGTCATTGCAGGGTAATGCATTAATGCCCCCTGCCCTTCCTCCTCCTCCTCTCCCAAATTCCAGTCTGGCATAATCCATAACACAGTGGGAATAAAGTCCTGCTGACAAAAGAGACTGGGTGAGGGTAAAGAAATGGTCTGTCCATACTCTGGTTACAGTATTAAGGAGTATGTAGGAGTCATACACTCATCATCTTACAATCAGACAAACATACACAAACATACACCCAAAAGTGCTTCTTTAGACCAAATCAAGTGCTAGCTGCTACTCTAATCTTGCCAAGTTTGTCTGATATGTTATCGAGCTGAGTGGACAAATACAATCTGACATATGACCTTTGGCTGTGGGTGAATGAAGGAGTTAGTGGGAACCAGCACTATATTTAGAGATGAGGTGAGGACAGCGAGAAAGACAGATAGATCTGCCTAGCAACAGCACCAACACCACCAGGGAAGAGAGACGTGGGGGATGTTGGCAGAGCGAGCTGGATGGAGTGCAGACACACATTACATGTAGTTTTTTTTTTTACATGTGCATTATTTAGTTCAGCAGGAATTTTGCAAGCCCTTTTACAACATGTACACGCTGAGACATTTAGATTCCATTAGTGAACAAACTCAGAGCGAGGGACGTGGCCGCAACTGACTGTTATCAGCGCTTTCAAAGCAGCATTGATTTACAATAATCATTTTGATTCTGATTTGAGAAGTGGACATGAGTACTGTGTTTTTGATGATGTACTAATAGTTACAAATTATCAAGCTGTTTGTTATAGGATTTGTCTCAACATAAATTTCTAATAAGCAGTGGACTCACTTGTAAGACATAAATACAATAGGATTGGAAAATTACAATATAAATAGATGTGGGTGGGTGGGTGGGTGGATGACGATAGCAAGAGGCACCAGACATAGACACTTCATCAATAGCACCAAGAAAATTGTGCAGTAGAACATTCAAATTCCACTTAAATGCAAACTGAAATTATATCCCTTGACACGTAAACAGCGAATCATATTACAGATGTAATGTTGCACCATCGACATGGGGACACAATTACAGAGACAACATGGAGTGAGAAAACGAGTGCAGACAGGGAGCAAATTGTTCAAAATCCTAGCTCGCCAGTATGGCAGTTTTTTGGTTTGGGTGAATTTAGTGGAAGTCACTTCACTTAACAACTGGACTTGGCTGCAATGTTTTGGCCACCGCTTGCATTCAGCTGTTGGTGAGTAGCTCATAATCATCCACAGACAGTTTCTTGGCTTTTATTAGTAGCAATAAGAGCATGAATATTTTTGAAATCATTAGAAAAACACAAGAAAGAATAGACACAACAAATTTGCATGTCCTTACAATTGTAATTGTAAATTTAAATGTCCTTAATTTCAATAATAAAAATGATTAATCATAACCATAACTAACTAATTTAACATCAAAGTAAAAGGTTAGAAGAAAAAATTCAAAATAATCTGCTTAAATTCAGCTGTTTTTTTCCTGGTCTTTATTAAAATAGGTCATAAAAACATAATAATTATTGATATTGATTTTAATGAAGCATTTTATGATAATACATTTTTCATATTGTCCAACATTAACTTTGACTGCTCATTCTCTGCAGTCCTGGTAAATGCCTTGATACGTTCTTGTGTAAATAGAAATGGCTTGTCTCGTTTGTGTCGGTCTGTTTTTTTTTTTTTGTGTACTCACACTTGTTTTCAACTTCACAACAATGCTCTTTAATTAGTCAGAGTGTCCTGAAGGCATAAGTACACAATGTGCACCCAAATCCATCAGAACACGGCGCATGTTATTACGCTCTGTTGACAGGGGAGCCGTCAAACAGAGCATCAGCACAGTCGAGTGGTGAGTGTGTCACACTGTCAGGATGACGCACACGTGACATGATGTACTACAGCCTGTCAAGCAACACAACAGTTGCTAGGTTGAGAGAAGGACATTGAAACAGCCTGTAATCATGATACCAGTTCACCTGCAGCGAGTGGCATCCTTCATCCTTACACAGCTCTCTATACTGTTTTTGCTTCTCTCCTTCACTCTGCACTCATCTTGTGCCGGAGTCGAAACAAGGGCAATGGCTGCATAAGAAAAGCATGCTTGTTTCTGGTGACTGGTTCTGCATGCATACTCCTGGGGGCTATGATTTATGACCTGAAGAGAGGAAAGGGGACGTAGTAGCAGGAGCAGAAAGCACTCTGCTGGATTGAATGGTGTGCTGGATGATCCTTTGGCAGGTCCATAAGGGCAGTGTCAGGGAAATATAATGGGAATGGTGCACTACCCATCTGCAGACTGTGCTCTTAGGATACTGTCAGAAATGTCTGATAAGGCATCTTTGTCCCCGCAGGAATTTATCAAAGAAGTATCAACCCAAGAAGAACTCGCGAGAAGAGGAAGAGGGAAAGTAAGTTAAAATATCTGGTACACAAAATACATATAATATTTCAGTATTTTGGAAAAATGTAATATATAAGATTTGGTTTTATTTTTCCATCCAAACTACTGTTACTTTTACTACTATTTCTGAACAAAATGACTGTGTGGCAACTGTATTGTCTTTCCTCTGACATCACTTCCTGTGTCTCACCAGGTACACCTTCTGTCGAGCCTTCCTGACGACGCTTAATGAGTTAAATGACTACGCGGGTCAACACGAGGTTATAGCAGAGAACCTGACATCTCAAATCATCAGTGAGCTTTCACGCTACCTGCAGGAGCTCAAGTCGGAGAGAAAATCGGTGAGACATATTTTTGTATTCGCACTGAGTTGTGCTCTTTTACATATCCAGTGTTTTGATTCTAGTGCTTTATCTGAATTTTGTCCACCTCCTCTTGTTATTCTCCCCATGCCAATACTTTAAATCAAACATTTACTTTAGACAATAAGACATGGATTCAGTAAAGGAAAACAGAAATACTAGTCTACAAAACACGAAGTAGCCTGTTCCCTCTACATACTCTATTCTGCATGAACTGAAGTCATCTCAGTGTAAATATAGATACACCCAAAGGCTCGCCAGAACTGCAGAACGTGACTGACTGAGTCCTTTTTATGGAACAAAGTCATCGTCTCTCTGTCATTACAGCCCTATTTCTTTCTTTTAAACCAACTTACAAAGAATTGGTGCACCACACACTATTCTTAAATGCTGAAGTCACTTTCTTCCTCGCTATTATAAAGTGATTTGGAAGAGCTGTGGACCTGCCGTGCATGATTCATTGATAACAGTGTGGTGCCCATTAAATCCCCAGAGTTGATGGAGGAGCAGAGGGAAAGCTACCCAGCTGGAAAAAAAGTACTTTCTGAAAAAATCTGTCATAGACCCTTGTGTCACGAAAGTCCAGCTGAGGGAACTGGAGTGGAAAACCAAAACCAGAGGGCTGCTCAAAGGCACAGCGACCTTTTTTAGAGTATATTTTCATGTGCACAAGTCAGTCTGTTTTGCTGCTCACTACTCTACCTAAATACAGAAAGTCCGAGGTTATTAGGGAGCAGTTTTGATTCTCAACTTAGTTTTAGTTGCAGGAAACACAGAGAGAAAGGGGATTTCCAGTGCTTCTGATGGGGAATCAACCAGGCATGTTATGCTCTTTTGGCCATGCTTTAGCCTGGCTTGGTTTGGCTTGGCATAGCATGTGGGTCTCTAGTGTCCAGACAGAGGGTCCATGGACAGACCCCTGCTTCCCAGAGGCTGCAGGATGTCACTCTGACATCGCTCTTCCTCTTCATTTCGCTGCTCTTTTCCTGTTCTTTTCCTCTATTTTATTTATTTATATCTCTGTTCTTCTCCCCTCTGTTCATCTCATTATCTGCTCATAATGTCTCCTTCACAAATGTTACATCCCACAGTTCTCAGTTTTCTCAGCATTTTTTTTTGCAGCTGATTTTGTGAATAGTTTGTCATGTGTCTGCCTCTCTTAACTAAACAACAGTGTTTCTTCAGTTAGTCAGTGCAGGGGGTTTCCCTTCATAGCATGACCCTATAAATGACAGTGTCCTTTCAGAACAGAGGATCTTTTCATTTTAAGACATTGAACAAATAGTTTCTCAGTCGGATTCAGAACAGTGTTAAATGTAGAAGTAAAGGTTTATTTATTTATCTGTAAGACTTAACCTCCACACTGTCATGAATGATGGAGAATGACCGTCTTTGAGATATTCAATCACTGAAAAGGCTACTAACAATAACAGCATTTATAGTTTCATATAAGTCTATAGAAACAGCCTAATACTCTAAAAGATGTTTGTAAAGCAGTCGTAACTCGTGACTTCCCCAGCTTCCCGTCATTCTTTTCTCTGGTTTCATTCCCATGAATTTTTAAACGCCACTCAGTGCTCCTTCTGTTGTAGCTTTCTGATTTGTGTCTGTGTCACAAAGCTGTGCGGGCAGACCCAGACAGTGGGATTAGAGGAGGGTCAGACCCTGCCCCTCCTGGGTTTATAGGGAGCTTATTGGACAGGTAACATCCAAAAGATCCAGAAGGAGAAAAAAAATACCTCATTAGTTTCTCATGTGGGGCTGTTTTGTAACTCTCTCCACCTCCTTTTGCTGTTTCCCTGACTGAACCTCTGGCTAATCTCAGCTTGGGGTGGCATACGAGGTGAGGCCAAGAATGTTGTCTGAAAGGATTTGATTTGAGAGCAGATGTACTTTTTTTTTCTTTACAAAAGTGGAACCTTATATAGGTCAGCCAACTGGATTTAATGTGTTATGCAAACATATTTCATTCATTAGGTTTATATTATGAAGGCACAGGAAGAAAAAAATATATCATGACCTCAACAAGAAACTATTACTTGTTTGTGGCCTAATTGTATAATAGGCAACAATGAAGAGCAGGCAGGGTTAATATGGGATGAAGAGGCTAAGTCTCACTGGACTGAGATTGTGCTGAGGAATCATAATAAGGTGTTCGGTCAGCACAGTGCTGTCCTCACTGCGCCTCTGATCACAAGGCTTAGGTATCCTCTCTAATGACGTCTGATAAAGACCCTTAAACACACAGACCTCCAGAGACTGCTCATTCAGTCTTAAACACGTAAATGTCACGATACTGTGTTTTCTGTATATATCGATGTGAGACTCTTCAGGGGTAATTCAGTGTGTGATCTTTTGTTTCCACTTGTGCCCACAACACAGCACATAATTATGTCTTTTGGTATTGGGGGAAGCTCTATTTGTCTTATCCTGCTGTGATGTGACATGTTCAACCAGCTGGTAAAAAAATGATTCATCTTATTACAGGAAAATAAGCATTGCTTTTAGCGAAAAGTCAGCTGAAACTCATAATGCACTATAAAACATCTTTAGGTGGGTTTGGCAGAGGATAGTGCCCTCATTTATCTCTCAGAGGCAGTGAAGAGAGACGCGGCCACAGTGTAATAGTGTAAGAACAACGTGTCTCTCTGGAGTGGCCTCACATGCCTTCTTGTGTTGAGTGGAAAGACAAATAGGAAGCAGAGAGGGAGAATTGATCGTCGAATCTTCCCATCGTCGTTGCATGCACATCTCTCTCCAGAATGCAATATCACTCTGTTTGAACCGCCGCCTAATGTTTTAAACATGAGGAGAAAGGTCTCACTGGAGCTTTCATGAGGTTTAATCATCTCTTCAGTCTCTCAGATGTTGTGTGACTTGTGGCCATTTCTACTACCTAATGATTATATATGCGTTGACAACTGAGCAGGACTGCAGGTGCACATTCCTACGAACCAAGTCACGTCAATGAATGACTAACAGATCAGCTTGTGTGTGTGTGTGTGTACAGATGTACATGTGCACTTCTTCACATGAGTAAACTCAGAAGCCCAAATGCGGCGCTGGAGCGAAGTTTTCGTTCCTCTCTTATTTGTCAGACAGCAGAAGGTGTTGGCTGATTTTCCCCTTTTTTTCCACCTCATGGCTTTGTTTTGCTCAAAACTTATTACGCAGTTTCTGAATGAATACATAAAGGCTACAGCTTCTGAGTCATACAGGGAGCATTTCACACCCATCACAGCATACTGGCACTGAAAAGTAGAGGGGCAGATTCGGTATAAACAGTTGATAATAACGTATAATAAACACCTGTAAAAGCAGTATTGTTGGAATTCTGTCTGTTGGAGTTGTATTGATTGAAATGTGTCAAAACACAGATTCACAGCTGTCTATAACCTCATCTAGTATTACATCGATGTCCTTTTATTTTGGAATGCGTCGTCTGCTTCCTGGAGGGAGCCTGGTGGTCTGTGCTGTAGCAGGAGCTGCATGAGAGCATGGCCGAGCACGAGGAACTTAGTCATAGCATGGAGAGCAGTCCTGCTTTGTGTTACTAAGTAAATATTCAATCTGCTGTCTCTGATCTAATGTGCTTGGATGGATAGCAATCATATTTTCCAATTCTAGTTTTATTACAGCATATATATTGATGTAGTTAAAGCTTGGAGTCCAGGTCAAGAATTTCTTAGCCTGTTCTTAGTCCAGATTTTTTCTCTCTTGCTTTGTCTTTCAAATGCCAGGGTAACTGAGAGTGGCAGCTTTAGGTCACCGACCTGCTGAAGTACCCCAGATGTCTCTGACAGTGCCAACAGACACATGCTGTTAGCGAGAGAGACGTGTGGGAGAAAGACGGGCTGTGTCTTCTCTCAAAGTGTATCGCTGACATTTCTGAATTTAAACACAGACACTGTGCAACACTGCAGAACATCTGCCTAAATGGCTGCAGCACTTATACCTGCATCACAGATGGCTGTTTGTTGCAAACGATGACGCACTTCTTTTTTATCGCGTTTGAAAGTGAATGAGCTCATGTGTCTTGGTTTGGTAATGCAAACAAGTTGTGGTGGGTTAATCCAGCAGGATCTTGTGAAAATGGTGGCGCTGCTGGGGAAGAGAGTGTCAGCATGCTTTGTTTATCTTCGCAGTGATGGAAGATTTGTTGATGCAGACGGCATGAGATGCTGAATATTTGTCTGATGTGTTGTTATGGAGACAAATATTTGGTTGAAAGCATTCTCCACAGTAACAATGATGTCTCACAGTCTGGCACCGTGTCCTGTGAAAAGGCTTTATAGTATCTTCACTGTGTCTTATCATTTCATAACATGTTTTCAGAGTTCATCATTGGAAAGGATTGTTCTTATCAAACAGGAATTAGAAGGTCAGGGTTTTTAACGGCACTTAAATTAAACACAAAATGCTTGATTTTTCGGTGGTTCGTCAGGGCTTCCACAATGTCCCATTTTCTGTTTGAGCTCAAATACTTCCTCTGAAACGCTGGAGCACTTCCTTATTTTGCTCAGCTTCCCTCGAAACTGTGGGGAATGAGAAGTGCGACTACATGAGGTAAACCAGGGCACATTCTCACTTACTACTCTCATGTTCAGTGTCACTCAGGTGAGATTAACCTTTAAGGCCTTCTGCGTCCGTCTTAATTTCACATCTCTTACTTGTGTGTTTGAGTCAGTACGTAGAATACTGAGGACTTCCTTGTGCCATCCAAAGCGCTGAAATTCAAGAGGAGTACAAGCAGCAGCTTTCTGTTCTTTATACTGGCCTGTGTCCGTTATTGAATGGCAGCATCGATATTCAGCTCAGCTACTGACACTAGCTTCCGCAGTCTGTGTAACCAGGGGACGCCTCATTCATATTCAAGTCTCATTTTCATTTTAATTTGACTCTTTTTGGATTCTTTAGCAGATTAATGTGTCCACAGGCAATAGATGAATTATTTGTATGCTTTGAAAGTAGTGACAATCTAATTTCAAAACAACAAAGGTTTAAAATTGGTGCTCTGTGTTTCCCGAGGAGCTGGCTGTGATCCATACCGAGAGCTGTAGAGAGATGTGCTCTGCCTCCAGGCCAAGTGCGCTGCTCCCCTGGAAATAGATAGGCCAAGTGAGGCCTATAACAAAAACATGTAGTGTATGTGCTGTGTGAGTTCAGACCAGCAGCTGCCACCTAGACTTGCCTAATGTGCCACAGTTGGCAGTGCCAGAATCTATTGTGACCTGTCTGTCTCCCCCTAGATTACAATATCTGGCTCCTCGTGTGCTGGTTTTATCTCGTGTGAGCCTCGCATTGCATGTCCAACCATTGTTCTCACTTTATCAGTTAGACTTTTGCTGTTTGTTGTTCTGCTTTCTCATCTAACAGTTGTAACTGTCATGTTATTGATATTTTATATCCTCTTTGTTTCAGAGGTAGGTTAGTAACAAACCTGTCGAACTGTACTGTCAGTACAATGGTTTCAACAGTCAGAACATGTGTTCCTTATTCAGCAAAATAAGTAAATGCTCACGATTTCAATGTTGACATGCTGATGTTAACCAGTTGTTAACCAGGTACATATGTGTACCATGCTTGTCATCTGATTTTAGTGTGCTTACATTCAACATTTGCTAGTTAGCCCTACAAACATAAGGTTGCTGGGAATGACATTTGCCAGCATTTGGTTATAAATCAAAGAACTGATGAGGTTGTGATTTTGTATAGAGCTTCAGTTATTGAGTTGGTTCTTGTATCATGTCTTTCGACTGAAATGTGTATTTGTCTTTTTGCATCTTGCTAATCTATTGTTTTATGATTTTCCTTGTTAAATTACTGTACAGATTTTGTTAAGGTCTCTTAAGTGTGCATGAGGCCCTAGCAGAAAGCACTGCCCCCCTCCTCCCAAAAAGAAAAAAAAAAACCCAAACCTTGCCATTGGCACCACAACATGTGACTTTGCTCCTCATGAAAACGACCTCTGTTCGGCTTTACCACACTGTTATTGGTCCCTTGGTTGTCATCGTTACTTGATCCACCATGTGTTTAACCTTTTTATTTTATTGGTATCTCTACTTTGCATAAAGGCTTCATTCAGTTGCTTTTTAGTACCTGTGCTGAATGAATGTTGAAATTGTAACATGGTTTCTAGAGAGCTGTAAAAAGTACTGTGTTGGTGCACCTGTGTTGAGCCGGTGGGCTATGATCTGGTTAATCTTTAATCAAATAGACTTATAGCCATTTGCTCGAGCTTGTACAAATCTCTTAAGCCCGTGCTCATAATTTTTAATGTAGCTACAGTATAGCGTCTGTTTGCCCTACTTTCTCATTTCACATCAATACTGTCCCAGTGAGTAATATTCATAGTGTTTAATGGCATAGTTGAGACTCTCATTCCAGCTGCTTCTAATTTATAATTCCTACTATGTCTAGGTCAGGTTCACCTGCTATTAAGTCCCTTAAGCTTGTGATGATAATATTTCTAATGTTTTTTTTTTCCTTTCCCTTACTCTTCTGACAGCATTTCCATGATGGGCGTAAGGCACAGCAGCACATCGAGAGCTCGTGGAAACAGCTGGAATCAGTAAGTGACCCCTTTAATGTGCAGTGCCACAATTGTTCACTAGTAGTTGTCTTTGGTCACTTGCCCTCAAAGTGATCACAAGACTAAAGTAATTTTTAGCTACATGCTTTCCGTTGCTATACATATTCATCAAATCATACATAAAGGTTTATCATTGCAGAATAAAGGGATTAAAACTGATATAATACTGTGCAGATATGGACTATTGAACTTTACCGCTTAAGACCTTACAATCAGTCATTAACATCAAGGTCACATGATCCTGAAGCACATGCTGCACCAGACACTGAAGGAGGAGAATGTGTCACTATAATACATCATCAAAAAACCGAGGGAGCACATATAAGACAGAGCCAACAGTGCGTTTCTAAATGGAAAAGAAAACATCAGCAGAGGGCTGTGCACAGAGCCCTGAGGCATCTCCGGTTCTGTCTTCACCGGAAACCTCTAACAATGTTCCGAGACATAGCAGTGGTTCCAGGTATGGGAAAAAATACAGGACAGCTTCTTACATAAGGATGGAATTCGAATAGATAAATGCTGTTGAAATGTTATTGCATGATTTATGCTCTCTTCTCCTTGAGTGGCAGTGGATAATGTTCAGAATGTGAAGCATCTCATCTGATAAGTAGAAATAGAAATACAGACTTGAGCATCAGCTGTGCATCCTTTTTATAGTCAACAGTGGGCCAGACTAACATTTATTTAGAACACATCACTATAAGATTCCAAGCTTTGTTTAAAACTCAGATAAGAGCAGATCCAGGAGTGTGCTGTGTTTTGGCGAAGGAGCTTAAAGAGAGATTGCACAGAATACCACTTCTTATCTCTGCCTGGCCCCTTTGACGGGGGAGAGAAAGAGTGTGAGAGAGATGCATAACTGCCTTGTCCTCCTCAAACTTCTCCGCGTTCAATGATCCCATTGTGTGCGAGGCAGATAGGCGTAGTTCAGAGTGCACGCTGGCCCAACAAACACTGATTGTTCCGTTAGAGGGGTCGAAAGAGGGTTGGATGAATGCTTGTTTTTCTGTACACAAATGACCACTATGAACATTTGTTTAATCTGCAGGCTGCAGACTTTGACAGACCCCATTGCTGTGTCAGTGACAAACTGACCTCTGTCGCACACAATGCGCTGCCTCGAATCCATATGACGTATATGTACATGTTATGACGTTCATTAATATGCTCGTTTAAAGGTCAAATCATACAATTTCCTGCTACAGTTCATGGCAGGAAATTACTGAAGGAATATGTGTGATCATATTAAACCTGATTTTCTCTTTTTTTCAGTGTAAAAGAAAGTTTGAGAGGGACTGTAAAGAGGCAGACAGAGCACAGCAGTACTTTGAGAAGATGGATGCTGACATTAACGTGACTAAGGCTGACGTGGAGAAGGTATGTGTCATCTCAGTCCCGTGCAGCAGCCACCGATCACATGAGCTTGTCCTATACCCTCCATGCTTAACACAAGTGCCTGGCCTTCCTCCACCTAGCACCCTCCCCTTTCTCTCGCCATTTTCTTTTCAAGTTTTTGTCTCCTTCCGTGCCCCCTCAGCCATGACTCCTCATTCCATTGAGCCCAAAGGACAGCAAAGATTGAGTGACCATGTGTTTGATGCCAGCGACTGTGTGTAAAAGCTGGCATTGTCTCAGCGGCACAGTGATCTGCAGCTAAACAAAGCTGATAGCAGCCCTGAGTCCTCATTATCACTGTAGAGCAGCCACCAAACACTCTGCAGTGCTGAATGGGCCTTAGCAACCGGACTGTGTGTCCATAATGGTGCTTGTGTTTGTTTTTATGTGTGTTGTGGATTATACATATCAGCTGACTTTTCTTTTTCATCATGAAGAATCTAAATTTATACTTTGGTCTTTCTGTGATTATACGTCCTCTTCAATAAATCACACACATCCAGCGTCCATCCGATTCTCAGGACTTGTAGACCAGAGCCCCTGTGGCTGATGTCATTTCCTGTTGTCATAACCAATTAAAAGAGCCCGCAGAATCTTAGCCTTTAACCCACACAGCTCCCACACCCGCAAGGCATCATGGGTCAGCAGCGCATGCTCGCACTGCTTCATCAGCTGTTGGAGCAGAGCTCAGGCTCAGAGTTGACACAGTTCAGACCCGATTATTATGCAAATATAGGCTGGAATAAAGAGTCTTTCTGCACTCTGGACATACAGCCAAGGAGCTACAATAGGCTTAGGCTAACACTGAACTCAACTGGAAAGACCCGGCACAGCAGCTCAAGGAACTGCTTTTGAAACAAGAGTGGCGTTGTGTCTCAATACACTTATTTCATTTATTGAAGCATGAAAGACATCGCACAGACTCCACTGCTGTATTTCCTGACTCTCATTTAGTTAGTCTCACTGTTTGTGTTAAATGATAATGTAAACAGCTCTTTAATATGTCGGATTCTTCTAAAATGGACACAGTTTTGCAAGTGTCATTGCTGTTGTCATCAAGCCAAAAAACGTTATTGTGGTGCAGTCAGAATTGCCACAATTAGAAGAAAAAGAACCAGGTTGAAAAATTCCACAGTTTTCCATTTAGTTTGATTTACTAATTACTCAGCTGGTGAATTTATCTTAGAACAAACTTCCTTGAAAACTTGTGTATTACAATATATAAAGGTCACCTTAAAATGACTGTTTAAATTCATTATCTCATGGAAGTCTCTGCAAGTTCATTTCCAAGCTATAGTGCAATAGATGGAAGCTAATGGCTGCAGTGAAAATAAGAAATAATCTAAAAGCTTTTGTTATGCATTAGAAAACAGCAACGTAAGCTCTATGAGAACTGTGGTTAATGAGCTGAAACAAATTAAGCCATCAGTATGATCCTTTAATTTAGAAACAGTCACTTATCGCAGCTTTAAAACTCGTGATCACTCCCTGTATGTTTCTCAAGCAGACTACACAATAAGATGCTGTGGTACATTACCATGTACCTTAATATTATACATATTGAATATGTATGTTTTTCAGTATCTCGCCTTCCTTGCCAGTGTATAGATTCACCGCAAATAATGTTCACTTTATCATTTGCTCTTCTTTTCTGTGTGGGTTTTTTTGACCGACCTCAGCTCTGTTTTTCACCTACTCATATTTCCATTATTCAGAAATGAAGAACTGACTGTATAATAGAAAAAAAAATGAATTCCCGCAGATCAGTCACTGTGGAAGACAATTGGATTTTCCTCCCACACATTTTTCTCTTCTCTTATGTGTGTTTTTCTAACAGGTACTTTACTGGTGTATGTTTTCCCTTATTGTATCTGTGGTATCAGTTCAGTCAGCTGTGATTTTGTAAAGAGAGTCTAGTGATATTGTGTGAACGTGCAGATGTATGAAAAAGGGAAAGGGCGTGTGTTTTATCTCTGTATTGTCTGTCAGTTTTGAGTCTGCCTGTGGTTTAGACACTTGAGCTGTGATGCCACATGACGTCTCCACAAGCTAGGTGTTAGTATTTCTTTAGTTCAATAGCGAGAGTAGATAGATAGATAGATAGATAGATAGATAGATAGATAGCGGGATAGAGAGATAGATAGGCACGAGTCTGTCATCACATTTGCTACATGATGCCTCATCATGTTGAAAGTAAAGCAAAAGTCAAATGTAATTTTCAAAGTGCTCAGTTTGTTTTCTGGCAATAAAAAGAATTGGTCATAAAACCAGGCCACGGAAAAGAACAGATCATGTGTCTCAATTTGTTTTTGCAGACACACATTCCCTTTGTTATTTAGAGGGACTCACCGGAAGGGATGACATGTCACAACCTCAGCCCAGTTTGTGCTTTAGCCACACTTAAAGTGTTGGGGTGTGAGTAGGTCTGGGTTGGACACAACAGATGCATGATAGAAGAAGAAGAAACAGCTGTATGTGCACTTGTCTCTGTGCACATTCTGCAGCTAAAGGCCACTTTAGGATTTCTTAAGTGACTAAAGAAGGAATGGTGTTTCTCAGTTAAGTTGCTTGTCAGTAACCATAAAAAATATTGTGTGAGTTTTTGTCTGCGATGTGATGTCTCCCTGTAACGCTAAAAGGCTGCTGTTTGTGGAGCTGAGGTATTGTGGTTTTCTCTGCAGCTGGAGAAAACCTCTAACTCTTCCCTCTCCTCCTCTGGCAAACAAATCCCTCAATTTGGGGTTTGGATTCACAGCCCAGATATCCACAAGGCCAGTTGTTTGAGGGACCCCCAGCCCTCACACACCGACAGACTGTGGAGATCCTCTGTCACATTGCCTTTCTCTCCACTTCTCTTCTGCCTCCACTAGTAGCCGTACAAGACAGCGGTTTACACCAGTATTCTAGTGGTGATTGTGTTTGTTCACCGTGATACCAGCTTCCTCTTTTGAGTGACGACACGCCTGGTGGTCCAGGAAGTGAATCTATGGCGACTTCTTGTTTAGCTGGAAACGGCTAACAATCCTTTTTTTTGTTTGTGTGTGTGTTTGTATATCTATTTTATGCCATGCCTTGAAGCGAAGTTCCCACAAGGTAGGTCCGGCGGACAGAGAGCCTGTTACATCTGTGGGAACACACACTGTCTCGACTTGTGTCTCGATATAAACACACACACGCTCTCCTGCAGAGACTGACTCACAGCCTTGAGCAGGTCCCTGTTAACACGCCCTGTCCTGTCTGACTGTGATCTGCTCCCCGTACAGTGGCTTGTCTCGCTGTCTGTCACCCTGAGGTTTATATGTGTGATGCAAGAAAAATTAAATGAGAGAATTGCTCAATATGTTGCACAAGGCGACAGCTTTCATACAAGCTTTCATTCAAATTTTCTCCTTGTTCCCCATTCTCATTTTCAGAGAATGATAGGTATTAGGGCTGAACAGTTGATGGAAATATTATCAAAATGCCAGTATGGCCAAGTGCAATATTCAAATCGCAGGGCCTGCAAATATTTGATGAAGGTAAAATGTGTCGCAACATACCATTACAAATTAAACACTCTGCTAAAGAGAAGGCCAACAAATGTTATTCCTCAGACCCCAGCAAAAACACATTATCATCAATTTTGAATGATTTTTTTTGTATATATGGTTCAGCCCTGATAGATAGATAGAGCGAGAGAGAGAGAGAGGGATAGAGAGAGAGAGAGACATTTAATAGATGGATATTTACATTTACATACAGAGTAGGGATGCACATGGTTAACCGTTTAACCGTTAACCGATAACAGTAACTCTAACCGATTAATACTAACGGTCAATTTTGTTTTTAAGCTACGTAATTCAATCAACTCATGGGGGCGTGTCGACAGGTGAAACACATGCTATCACGTGCTTTCCATCACAGCCCACTTTACAGCGAAGATGAAGAGAGCAAAAAGGAGTTCTGTGTGGGACAATTTCGACCTGAAAGGGGAGGAGGTCATTTGCAAATTATGCGGTACACGCGCTTCCCGAGGCTGGCCATTCTGGCCCGGCGCTACCTGTGTATTCCTGGGACATCGGTCCCATTTGAGCGCATATTCTCCGCTGCGGGTCTCACGGTAAACAGGCTGCGCACTAGGCTGAGCCCAGAGCATGTCAACACGCTGCTTTTTCTTCATAAAAACCAGTACATTTAAAAATAAATAAATAAAGCCCATGAGAATTTTTTTGTCACGGCACTTTTGAATGGGTCACAGTACTCAAAAAATTAAAATAAAATAATAGGTGAGGCAACCGCCATTCCGACATCCCTCCAATCTATTATTAAAAACTCCTGAAACGGGAAATATGTCTCGTACACGTATTAATGTAACTCGGGCTAGTGTGAAACATGTTAGATTCATGTGTGAATCTCAGGGATCACTGACTGTAAGCAGAAACACAGTGTCAGTGAGCTGTCACAGCAGCCAGCTGGAGCGCAGCTCTCCATTCAGCCCGTGTGTCTCCATGCACGCTGGCATCATATCAACATTAATATTACAGATATCAATGACGGCTCTGCAGATGACACGTGAAGTCACTGACTAATTCCACTCTCCTTCGTCTTGTACAGTAGGGGAGGGTGTGTATCCTTGTATGCAATTACGCACCAAACACACATTACATTGAATATTATTTTTTTATCTCCAGACACGTCGCGGGTCGTCCAGGTTTACAGTACAATTGTTCGGAATAAAGCCGCATCGTCCAGATAAACATTGAGCTCCATCAGAACTGTTTGATTTTTTTTAAATTAATTAATTAACAAGTAAAGAAATCACCAGCGCGCTCGCTCTCCACATAATTTAAAAAGCAATAGCAGACGATTGAAGCCTACAGTACTGTTAATTATATCTAGCTTGTATCTTTTTTTTTTTTTTCACATTTTAGATGAGTAATCTAACTATTTGCCGTCATTGTAAATCTGCAGTTCGGCACCGGACAGCGCCGAGTCAGTGACTCTCTGAATTACGTTGGAATGGCAGCATGGAAGGGCATTTAAATCTTATCGGTTAACGGTTATTAATAGTTAAAGGGCGTCGGTTAACGGTCATAAAAAAAATCCAAAATGTGCATCCCTAATACAGAGGCACACATGCATTTGCACACCAAGGTTTGAGTAAGCAGAAACTCAGGTAATTTCCAGAAAATGACAACAGGATGTGATGTGGCTGCAGGCAAGACAGCTTGTTACAAGAGTCTGTGTCTGGCAAGTTACCATGGCGGTGTTGTTTACCCTCGTCATTTTGACACATCCAGCACACTTTGCATGCACCTACAACAGCATAGCACACATCCATAAATGCATGGTCACAGGCCCGCACTTAGATTTTAAACAGCTGGTCCTTCACATGTGCTTTAAAGCTTTTCTCTGGATTTCACATTTCTTTTTTTTTTTTGGAGGCTGTGACTATCATTTTCCACCAAAGTATTAACTGCCATCCCTCCTGTGCTGGAAATAATGTACCTTTGTGTCTGATGAGTGTCTCCGCTCTGATGTCCTCCTTTTCTTCTAGTATGTCACTTATTACTTACCCATATGTGTGTGAGTGTGAGAGACTCAGCTCTTGCCTCAGAGTGGTGTGTGGGTGAAAACTGGATGAGGTCCTTTAAATGTTTCCCTCAGGACTGTGACAGATCAGGGTTCTGTTTCCTCTGCTGCCCTGCACAGTTTTTTTTCTTTGCGTCTGCAATCAGTTGATCAAATACAATCAGGGCTTCATGAGGTGACCCTTTGTTATAAATGGCCCGATTAAAACACTTTGCATGTGTGCACAGACTTCAGCTCTGATAGAAAGAGGAAACAGATATGAGTATTTAGCTACACACACTCGCACACACACCCCACATGCTGTCTAGCTGAGATAATCTCATCTCCATCTGCTTGCCTTGGATCTGTAATAGGCTGCTCCTGCTGCGTTTCTGACTGCCTGCCTTAACTCCCTGAGACTGAACTAGCTTAAAATAATCAACATTATCAACAGTAGAGATAGACCAGACTGGGCGGGCAATCAAAATCCAAATCCCTCCATTCTGCCGCCGGTGCAGGCTGTTGTTTCTCTTTGAGTACGTTTGTTCTGGCCTACATATAGCGTAGTCGAATGCCAACTGCGTGTTGCTGCTGCCCGACTTGGATCTGCACCTGTGACTGTGCGTCCACGAGCTCTATGTTTATATGTGTAAATGTGCATGCATGAACACTCGTATGCACAAATGTGTCAACTCATGTAGGTTTTTATGCTCTGGCTGTGTGTGTGTGTGTGTGTGACCCCTATGTCTGTGCTAATGAGAGGACGCTGAGGTTTAGTGAGGAGAGTGTGTCACTGATGTGCATGTTTGTGTTGTGTTTTTTTCCTTCAGGCACGACAGCAAGCTCAGATGCGGCACCAGATGGCTGCTGACAGTAAGAGCGATTATTCCTCCTACCTGCAAAAGTTCAACCAGGAGCAGAATGAACATTACTTTACAATTATCCCCAACATATTCCAGGTAAATATAAGAGCATATGTCAGATTTCCTATTTGTTGTTGCAGATAATTGCACTCAGAAAGTTGGTAAACAAACCGACAATGAACCAGTGTATCCCATACATTACGTTTATTTAGGTCACCACTCCACCCAAAAATATTTTTTCATTTATTCTTTTCATTTCATTTCTATCTTGCAAAACTCTGCTAGACTGGTGCATTCATGTGCAATCATTAGTTAGCTAATTTGCAGCCGACCACCCCCCACTTCCCCTCTGGGCCGACTACTAAAAATACATTCTGAACATGCGAGAAACATTGACTGTAACAAGCTGTCATTATGAAGAGTGCGGTTATTTTGTACAAGCTATTTGCTGTGCTCCATTTTGACAGATTGAAAGTTTGAAAATACAAAAATGAGTCTTTCCACATAATCGTGATTTTTTAATTTTCACTTCTCTCTTTAGTCCTGTTTTTTGAAAGTAGGGTCAAACATTGACAAAGATGGAAAGTGCATGAGAGATTTCCCAGATTATATATCAACTCTTTGATGGTGAATAGCAAACGACAGCTCTTTCAGACAGTTTAATTCCAAACTCACAGTCGATCATTTTCAGTCCTGCCCACTCAACTCTTTATTCTTCAACACAAGCTCGTATTTACAAATGAATATGCCTGAATTTTTATGTAGAAACTTCAAGACATGGAGGAGAAAAGAATTGAGAGGATAGGAGTGTGCATGAAGACGTTTGCAGACGTGGACCGCCAAGTGCTGCCCATCGTGGGGAAATGTTTAGACGGCATGACGAAAGCGGCCGAGTCCATCGAGCCCAAGACTGTGAGTATGCCGAATAAGATATATGTGCACACACACCACCATACTGGGACATATTACTCACTCAGCCAGGGTGTCAGTCACAGGCCACACGCTGCCGATTAGGCTTCCATTTAAGCAACAAGTGTCCTGGTGGGTTGGTACTTCTTGGGGGGGCTTGTTCAAAATAATAACAGCCCACCTGTGAACAACAAAGTGCTGTGGGAGGACAGCGTTGTAACTGAGAGAACAGCTGAACAAAATGATGATATTTATGTGTTAACCTCCCCTTTAGAGTAAGAAAACCAGTGAGATACGATCACATTCTGTATTTCCCACATGAGCAACTCCTCTGGCTTTGTGTCACCTAAAAATACTGGCCATAATTCCCCTTACCAGCAAATGACAAATACATCCCATATGAACACATGAATGATTTTCCCTTGAGTTCCAGTGTGTGAGCTAAGCGCTGCAACAGCCTGATTTTCAGCCTTAGACAATGCCGAAAATTTGAAGAGGGAATGACTTGATGCATTAGTCGCAGTGTCGGCTGTGTCCGCTCTTTTCCAAAGCACTCTTCACACACTCTCTTGATAGCGGTTCTGAGTATTCACTGTCAAGTGTGGCTGCAGTCCATTCAATTTAAAGAAGTGGTTTAATATTTTGGGTAATATGCTTATTACTTTTTTGGCGGAGAGTTGTGTGAGAAAATTAATACCACTTTTGTGTTTGTACTGTAAATATGAAGCTATTGCGAGAAGCCAGTTAGCTTAGCTTAGCATAAAGAGTGGAAGCAGGGAAAAACAGCTAGCCTGCTCTCAACAGTGGTTAGAGAGCACCAAGCTCACTAATTAACACATTATATCTCCCATGGTTTCCTTTCAAAAAGAAGTGTAAAAAGCACAATTTGTCCTTTTAGTCAGACTATTTCCTGGCCAGGATCAGTTACCAGGCAAACAGTGGAGACTCCAGGAATGTACTTGTCGCGGCCAAGAAAGTAACACTGAGTAAAACACCAATTTTTTTTTTACACTTTAGTTGTTGTGCAGACCAGGCCAACAAGATGTAGTATGATGATAAGTGAGGCTAGGTTTTCCCCCTGTTTCCAGTCTTTGTGCTTTAAGCTAACTGACTGCTGGCTGTGGTCTTATATTACAGAAATTTGAGAGTGGTATTAATCTTTTCATTTAACTCTTTGCCTAAATGAGAATAAGGTTATTTCCCTAAAATGTTGAACTGTTACTTTAACATCTGTACCTGTTCTGGAAATAGGAGGAAGTTGAGTCACTGCACTTCCTATCGTCTAAAACCTCTGTTGAATAGAGGTTACACACTTCCACAAAGCTATTATGCACTTTCTGGCTTAGGTTCTGTTCCATGACTTATTATTATTTGTTATTTGGATATGGAAATAGAAGGCAGCCTTTCGCCTACATTTACGAGAAAATTAGCTGTGTGATAAATGGAGATGTCACATGTTGGCTGCTTGCCGTATGACAAAAAACAAGACTATCCCCAGGGATTGTATAGTATGTGTGTGTGTGTGTGTGTGTGTCTAGCTATGTGTATGGCTCAGCTCCAGGGAGATGACTCTTGCCTCTGACTGGCTGCCGCAGTAAACAGCACATCACATGCTCCTTCCCATCTTTCTGTCTCTCTTCCTCTCATAGTCTTCTCCCAGTGCACAACAGCAGATCTTTGACCCTTGATCCTGATCCTGAACGCCAACCAGACCCTGTCCCTTATCATTTCAGATAGACCAGTGCACACTGCACTTGATTAATGTTCCCCTTCCTGTGTCTGATGAGCCCGGCTCTGTCCCCGACCCCAGTGTTTGTGTCATAACTCCTGCCTGACAGATCTAGGTCTTTTCCTCTTTCTTCCGTGGCCCACAAACTGAACAATGACAGACTCCCTCCCTCTTTCTTAGTTTTCGTGAAACACTCATGAACCATTATCAGACAAAAACTATTATAAACAGGAGAGTCGCCAGATGTCTATTGTGTTGCATCTTATCTCCAGACCTGCTGATTAGCTGGATGATCTAAACCAGAGTTGCCAAAAGTGAGGCCTTTGGGCCAAAGTTGGCCTGCCAGATGTTTCTAGTGGAAAAAAAAGTCTAATATACATTGCTGCTATGTTGTTTTACTTTTGTGAGGTAAATGCTTTATGATCATCCATCGATATTTGAATTACAAAGTGGATTAAGATAAATCAAGAATAAGGTTGTCACTGATTGCTGCAACTATTCTTCCCCCACTAGGACTCGAAGCAGGTTGTGGAGTCCTATAAGTCCGGGTTTGAGCCCCCGGGTGATGTGGAGTTTGAAGACTACGGCCAGGCCATGAAGAGGACGGCGTCTGACACCAGCCTGTCCAACTCCAGAGAGACCAAGGAGAAGTCTGCCAGCAAGAGCAAGGGCAAACTGTGGCCTTTCATTAAGAACAAGAACAAGGTAACACATGAATGCACACTTAACACCGAGTCACAGTTACGCTCGAGTGTACAGCAAAGCCTCGCTGGTTTTTATTGCATTTCATTTAACGAGATTTTCCTCACTTGGAGGTCACCTTGCACTGCTGGGAGGTTTTTGTTGGGTGGGTGGAGGGCTGGAGGGATATTATAGGTTGTATCATGTTATGTTCGTTGTGTCTCGTAATACAGTGTCTATAAGAAATATATGTGTTCAATGTCACATTTCTAGCACTGGTTATGTATTTACTTTAGTTTCATTTTTGTGTAGATTCTTTGACTTTCGTTAACTTCCTTTAAGCTCAACAAATTAGTTGCTGGTCCATGTTACTATTGCCATTTTTGTTGTTATTATTCGCCACCCGTTTCCCCCTCCCTGACAATCACCCTCACCGAGTTTGGAGCCTCCCTTCTGTAACACACACTAATGCATTTCTACCTTCATCTTGTGGACGGACTCAACTGGCAGATATTAACTTGATCTGAAATAACAGTCTCCCTTCACCGTGTTTTCCACTGACTGGTGACCAACCTTGAGTAGCCTCCTTCGGTTTCCTGCTTCTGAACAAAACTGATCTCTGACTGTCCTCTGGGCTGGTGGCACTGTTGGTACTGACTTAGACGAGAGCATGAGTGAGTAGCTGGGTGTGTGTTTGTGGGAGAGAAAGGCTGGAAGCTAGTGTGTCTAGATGAGAACCCCCAGCATTCTGACTGGATAGAAAATTGTGTTTGAAGTGATTGCATCTCCCAAAACTCCTTAAACAAAGGCGTATGTATTCAGAGCAGTATGTTTCTATTATGTTTGCTTGATGTATTCAGGAGTAATTTTCTAAAGTGAGTGTTTGGGAGCACAGACAGCCACACAGAGAGGTATTTCTACTGTACATGCACACTCACACACATGCATGCAAACATATCAGAAACACATAATAAAACACAATATTGATAATTCAGTTGAAAACGCACCCCCTCACAGAACCAGAATTTTTAGTGATTTTTCAGTCTCCTTGTGTTTGAAAGAAGGATTTCTGAATCACTTTGCCATGCATGCGCATTGTGTGGTGTCTTAGAGCTCATCACTGCTTCACTCTCTAACTCCTCAACTACGGGTTGATGAATTATGCAGTCAGATGTTTTAGGACAGCGATAAGCAATTAGATTTCTCTGATGATGACCTCAAATTCAGCTGCTGCTATCCTCGGGGATGTGGTGAATCTCTCGTCCTAGCTGGCATGTGATGAGGTCAGGAAAGAGAGAGAGAGAAAAAAAAAGGGAAAGGATTTCCAAAATGGAAGCCTGCATGCGCTTTGACTGAAACTCTTTGCTGTTTGCTTTGTTGCAGCCGCTTGCTTTAACACGTTTTACGCTTCCTACTCACTCTGGTTGTTTTCTTCTTTTTAACTGTTTTTTTTTAATGTTTTATTCGTTTGACATTTTTTTCCACAACATAACAACTGATACACTAGGTTTGACGTTCCTTTGGTTGTCTTTTTACGTTCTGTTTGGGTTTTCTGTTGTGTGTTTATTTTTTAATATTTGTAGGAGGCTTATTTATTTCGTTTTGTGTTCCCTCCTCCTTTTCCTCCTTTGTCTTTTTCGTTGGATTCTCGCCCCCTTCTTCTTCTTCTTCTTCCATGTTTTTCCTCTTCCTCTCCGTCACGGCTCCCTCTCTTACTGGTAGCTTATGTCCCTGTTAACGTCCCCCCACCAGCCCCCACCTGCCCCCCCAGCCTCATCCCCACCCTCACCCTCTGCTGTTCCCAACGACCCCCAGTCTCCCAAGCAGCACAAGGAGCCCCTCTCCCACCGCCTCAACGACTTCATGACCTCCAAACCCAAAATGCACTGCCTCCGGAGCCTGAGGCGAGGGGTAAGTGTGTGTGTCCAGCAAGCTTTGTGCATGTGTGTGTTTGTCTCTACACCTGTATCCGAGCTGTGTATCTGCTGCACTGTATGGGCGAAGTGATGCAAAGGTAGAATCTTTGTATCTATGATCTGTGTCAAAGGTCATGATGCCTACATGGTGTCAACATATAGCAGGTGATTGAACATTACCTCAGTAACTAAATGCATCTATATGTAGGCAATGTGACTTCAATTAAAAAATTATAACTTTAACGTTCACATTTTGTTTTTCAAAACTGCCTTAAAGAATTATTTCTAAAATGGTATCATCAGTGAATACCAGCAATACAACAGGCATCCCTGCTCCACCCATACAGTGCTCAGCCTTTTTGCTTCTCTTGCATGCTTATGTAGAGCATAACTATGAATCCATGGTATTTGTCTGACTCACCAGCAGTCTCTCCATCTTGTCCCTTCATTCTCCATATTAACTGTGCTCACAATGACAGTCCCTCTCACCCACATCCTCTCCCCCCCCTTTGACAGAAATTAGCAAGACGCCTGAGCAGTCTTGGCAGCAGCATGGAGACTGCAGTTGCTCCCTGCACACTTCTCTGCAGTCTATGCTGGAGGCGGATTGTTGTGGTTTTTTTGCACGATAGAAGGAAAAGAACATAAAGAAGAGGGTTAAACCTGACAGTGTGAACAAAGTTATCGGGTGTGGATGTGGCAACGGGCTGACTGAGTCACTCCATGTGAAGGGAGAAGGTAAATTTAGAAGGTTTCCTGGAGGGTGGCTTTATCAGCACCAGCCCAGGGTCCTGCTGGGTGTCATCACCAGTTCCCGTGTAAAGTCCAGTGTGTGTGTTGTAATGGAGTCACTGGGCCGGGGCAGGTCAATGGACACCTTCCCATAATGCACTTCCACCCTCCAGCTCTCCCTGACCTCAGGAATGGGCGATAACTCACGTGTTCCTTCCGGATCCCACAAATATAGCTTTTGTTTACACTCATATATTGAAAGGGCAGCAGTTAGTCACAGTAAAAACATTAGTATGAATTGGTGCTAACATGACGTCTGAAAGGGCAAAAGAACAATACAGTGCGACAGCACAGTGTGCGAGCATATCATAGAGGAAATGATCGAAGGTCGGCAGAGAAAAAGGGAAGCGTGTATTTTTTCTAGCGCCGCACAGATCGAGCAGGAAGTGCACGTTTCTGAAAGCGGAAGTGCTGAAACAGCTCTCGAAAAGAGAGATAAAACATGTACAAATCAGATGCATTGTTTTTGAGTGCAAAGAGATTAAAAAGATTGAAGTTTGACCTTACTGTAACATTTCAAAGCATAAGAATGAAGCTGAGTTTATGAGTTAGGAACTGTGTCTGAATAGAAAGCCCTTTAGAGAATTGGAGACTTGATTTCAATTAAACCTTGAACTGTACTCCTTTCCATATCTCATGATAATACATATAATTAATTTGTACACCCTTTCATATCTCATGGCAGTATCCTGTTTATGTTTTTCATGTATGTAGATGTTGTTTGATTTCGACTACATTTCTGCATATATAATTATAATTTCTTTCTTTTTGGAATAAATCCACCCGATATTAGAGGTAACTAAAAGGAAACAGAAGGTGCATTGTTAATCCACTCAAATAACAAGTCTTTTAGGGACACCAGCCCCACTGCCTCACTGACACAGACAGCCTGGGCTAATGCCTCTGAACAGCTGCTGGTAGAATGTCAGGCCAATACTTCAGCTCTGTCACAAACAGGCCTGCATCCATCTGGTTAAACCCAGCTAACTAGCAAGGCTTTATCAAAAGTGCTACAGTATCGTTTCGAGAAGGAAGGCTAATTTTTAACTGCAGGTCTTGGAAAGCTTTTAATTAACTTTCCTCAAAAAAGCCTATTTACAGAAGACTTTTTATGTTTTATCTTGTTAGTTCTAAAATGTTTTTGTATGTGGGTTTAAAGTGAGATTGGATTTGAAGGCGTAGGAAGCTGCTCAAGCTTCATTTGTAGAGTTTCAGTCATAACCATCAGACCTGAGCTAACAGCTGCTAACAGCTGCAAAGCTCATTTTGCAAATACTTATTTTAAATGTAAAATAATTAATCATATTTAATTGGTTAAGAGGCGGGTCCTTCCATAGTTTCCCAGTACAGTTCCTCATGTATTCAAATCCATTTTGGCAGTATGTATGTTTTAGTTTCAAAGTACTATTTTCCCACGCCCGTTAACAAACTCTTCCATGTAACCTGACGTAGGTTTCTGCATAATGTTACATAGAAACCCCCATCCATGGCTGAGCTAAGCTAACCTATGTGATCACTTTTGCTAACGTCCCAAATATATAAAACCTGAAAAAGAAAGCAGATGGAGTCAACCTTTAATCAATCCATCTATTTTTTTTAGCTCTCATCCAGGTCCAGGACTTATTAATTTATCAGTAGGATTTCCATGCTTCTGGGGAGTTTTCCTGTATATTTTTATATTTTGGCAAGTATGATTATGAAACAGATATTCAGTTTCTGCATTGCATTAAAAGCTTCTTAACATAATCCTGCAGAAACCCTGTTTAAAGTTTTAACAGAGAAAAGACTAAGATATAAAACATTGAAAGATAAAAGCTATAAAACCTTCTTAAATGAAGAATTTTATGCCCCTTCCCAGAATATAGTATGACATTAGGGATGAGAGTAGTCAGTCAGTGGAGGTGGGGTGATGTGTCTCTCTGCACAGCGGAGGGATGTCTACCCCTGCAGGAGTGCTCTGTGTCTGATCCATCCACAGCTACAGTGTACGTGTGCGTGTATGTGTTTCGTGTGGGCTTAGAAAGAGAAAGCCTATGTGTTTTGGGAGTCAAATTAAGACCATATACAGTATAAGAGCTTTTCTGAGTTCTCATTGACGAAGCTGTGTTCTCTCTGACAACCACCACAGCAGCAATCCCCGCGCTCGCTCATTTGTCACAAAGAGCTCATGAAGAGGACTCTGGGCCGACCCACATATGCTTTCGAAGCAAGGCAATATGTTGTAAGTGTGTGTGTGATGGGCGTGAGTACCAGCGGTGTGTGTGTGTGCCTGTGTGAGCAGGTACGTGATGCGAATGCATACTGAATGTGTGCGGATGTGTGTGATTAGTAAAAGCCATGTTCAGCACAGGCAGTAGCCTCATTAATAATAATTTGTTGTGTGACATGTTGAGTCTCTTCGAGGAAATTGTTTGTCACAGTTAATGAGGCTAAATGTCCTCACAATGGAGGCTAGTGTCTGTGCCTGGCCCGATATTGATCACATGGCTCTGACACGTGTACAATCGGGGCGAATGATCGGAGAAGATGATGACTTCATCCCACATCACATGTATCAGCTTGAGGTCTCCTGTTGCTCGCAGCTGATTCAGGGCTTCCCCACCGAGCATCTACAAGGGGTCAATTCACAAAGTGTCACAAGCACCTGAGGCTGCGGGGGATTATGGGATGCTGTTCATCCCACCCAGCAGTCACCACTCCATGCTAATTAATTATCAGTCTCAGCTGAATGTAATATTAGGCGAGGTGTTGGTCACACTTTGTGTCTGGGTTCAGCCTACAGTACCCAGAATTCACCCCTCCAGGGCTTTCTGTGTGCTGGTGTGCCATACTGCAGCGATGTTATCTGTCTGTACGGGCCGTAATATACCTGTGTGTCTGTGTCCGTCTGGGTCGTTGGAAAGAGTTCAGGTCGATCTGTGAACCAGAGGCCATACTTCTCAAACTTTTAGGAATCACAGCTCTTAAGAGCCGACTTCAACTTTGCTGAAAGTGAAGAATAAAACAGTTATCATGCAGCTTTGAGCTGCAGAAACCAAAATGCTGCTCTCAAGTGATTGGGAATTAGTGAAATTGGAAACAGGAAGAAAACCAAACAAGAGAATGAAAGATGTTCTGCTGCTGGTAGAGGTACATCAGAGAAATCATACAATGAAGAGAATTAATATAACCACATTGTGGATGCATGGAAGTGACTGCAGTAATTGCAACTAAATCAGTGCCAGGTTTATTCTTGCTGTTTGTGCACCTGATACATGCAGAGGAAAGTTCTGTCGTGTATGATCATATCAAATGAAAATAATATCTCTTGCTCTGTGCTGCAGTCACCTGAGATCTACTCTTAATCAACTTAAGAGACCTCTGGAGTTTAATTTAAGTTGTAAGAAATGTGATTTTACAGGCTGAGATTTTAGCCAAGTCTTAAATTAAAAAGTCTGAACTTCTCTTATACCCAGGCTCATCAGAACACAGTCCATATCTGAACCACTAGCAACAGAAACAAGGCCCACATTAGATCCTCATATCCTCACTTAAATCAGTGTATAAATGTAAATTAGATTCCTTATGTGCTCTGTAACTGAAGCTTCACACATAGGAAATGTAAGAATAATATATTGGTGGGAAGTGGAGAGGGAGGATCACAAGGCGTCGCAGCGAAGAGCGTAACAGGCCATTCCAGGTGGATGACTCGATTAGCGGACTAAAGTGAGTAGAGCTCCTCAGTGCACCAGCCTGTGAGCCTCTAACAGGATTACAAGTCATCTGCTCCAGCTCTGCCGGCTCAATGGTTGTTAACCTGCTCTCTACTCTGCTCTGTGTATTCAAAACATAACCACCTCCTCTCGACAATCACTCCCCGAATGCTCTAAATAAGCTCTTACACAGTCATTTCTTTTGTTCTTTTCACTCGACTTGCCTTTTAGTTCATGATTACTCTTTTTTGTTTTGAACCTTCATTCAGCCACTTTGATTTGAGGTGTATATAGAGCTGGATATGCAGAGCTTTTCTTTCTGAGTTAGCTTTGATAGTTTGGTTTTGAAAGCGTCTCCCCAGCTTGTCTTGTGTACGGTATCTGCCTCCATGTCAACGTATGGATCTGCTAATGTGGTACATGCTTTTGGCGCCCTCTGCTGTCACTTGCGTGTCACCGTAATGGCAGCAGAGAGGGATCAAGAAGTAAAGGGTACATCCCTCCCTGTCGCACTCACTCTCCCTCTACTTCTTTCTTTACATTTATTTTCATCTGTCTTCCCTTAAGTTTTTTTCCTCATTCTTTTACTTCATGCTTGTGCAGTAGGTTGGCTCCTTTTTTTGCCAACGTATTTCTCATTTTTCATTAATCCATCATAATAGAAATGTTAAACTTCACCACATTAGAAAAGAGTGGGGGGGTCTCATAGCTGAAACTGTTACTCAAAGAGCTTTTTTATGACACATATAAATCCAAAGCTGTTAAGTGATATACCCTCTTTTCCTTACATGGTGAAGTTTGGCAAAGCATTATCATAAAACACATGTAAACTAGTTCTGTTGAAAGGAAAATGACACAAATGGCCGTGATATTCTCCTGATGTTGACTTTTGTCTGTTGTCTCTTTCTCTCTCCTGCTCCTCGCCATTTCTCTCTCCTCTCCCTCCCATGAAGCTTTCTCTCAAGCTGGTAAGCATGACCGTATAACCGCACGACCAAAAGCGGCATGACCATAGCACGCATGTCACGTCCTCCCAGTAACACACTGTTAATAACGTTCTGTGCGCCGTTGTGTTTTTGCTGTGCTCTTATTTTTTAATTTTTTTGGATTTAAGTTCATAATTTAAATTTGGCTGTGACGCAACGATGGACCCTCAGACTCATGTCGTTGTCTCATCTGTGTGTTATTTTTGTTGTTTGTGTGTTCATGTCGTGGTTGTGTTCTTGTCATGTCTCTCCCAAACTGTGTCTGTGGTCTCTATGGTGCAGATCACACTCAATTCCCACGTCCGGAATCTCATTGAGGTGATCAGATTTACTCTATGTTATGTATGTCTTAGTCTGTCTGGTAGTCCTTCTTGTCTCGACAAATTGTATGTCCTTGTAACAAATACTAATCTGATCTCATGTAGCAGTTGCTCACTCATGTCCTCACTGCATGAAGACTTCATGATATTTATAGAATGATGGTCTGTAAAGCTAACGAACTGTAAGAGAACTGTATGATGGCAGATGGCCACAGAATATCAAGTATTCAATAGTATTTTGCTCAGAATGCACTCAAGGATCAGTTTAAGATTTTGGAATGTAAAACTTTAATAAGAAGGTTGATACCACTTTCATGCCTGTGCGCTAAATATGAAGCTGCAGCTAGAGGATGTTTAGATAAGTGTCAGAAATCTCAATGTTCTGCTTCAAATCAGTAAATTACTGAGGAAGTGAGCAGGAAGTCACTGGTCCTGGTTCACCTTGGGACACACTCAGGTCAGATGTTTCCTCCTGCTTACAGTCTTTATGCTAAGCTAATCTGACTGCCAGCTGGCTTAATATTTAGCGCACAGACACGAGAGTGTGTTTCCCAAGAATGTCAACATGGGTTTTTCCCACAATGTCGAACTAAGATAACTTTGTAAATTTATTATTAAAGTATTTGTAATTAAAAGATATTTTAAAATATCTCCAACAGAACAATCAAACTGGAAATTCGTCCACCCCAAATTTATCATACTACAAACAACAAATCACTAAATAGCTGCTCATAGTTTTAGTTTGGTTTTCATTCTACCTAGATGATAGTGTCCTCATTTGTCTTGGGGTACATAGAGAATGTAAACACTAATACATGAATGCTGTACTGTAAACTGATCACTCAGAAAGGAGCATGTCCCTGCATGATGATTGACAAATCTTTATTATGTTGCATGTCTGGTAAGTGTTGCGTGCTGATACAGGGAGACGGGGTAAGGCTGCCGTTGAAACCTAGCTACTGTGTTTGACCTTGCTGATGTGCAGTGAATCCCGACCGCAAGTCTGTAGCTCCTGCAGTCACGTCCTGTGGTGCTGCTGTGACCCATCTCAATGAGATCCAATCAGGCCTTCACCTATTCAGTCCGGCCACTTTCTTCTGAATTGATAGGACTAAAGCACCAGTACAGTTAAACTTTTTCTTTCTTTTTTGTCCACTCAAAGTCTCAATGACTGTGTATGGAGCCCTAAAGAGTTCAATATTAGATACAATAATGTGTTTCACTTTTTGTCATATCACCTTTACTCTTTCTAGTAGCTATAACTTCCAGGGAAACACTAGATGACACATTAAAGAGTGAGGAAGGAAGCTTGCTATGAAGACAACAATTCCCATGATCCCACACTACTTCATGAGCCGTCAAACCCTGTCTTTTGTTATTGTTTTGATTGAGAGACCCCTAGTGGCAAAAATGACACACTGCGTGTTCATGAAATAAATACTTCATATTGTCTTAGTGTACGACATTGCATTGAAGTGAACTATTAAAACTCGACTCATTATTATGCCAGTGTTATTTCATCATCATGATTATTGCTATAATAACAGCAGGGTTTTCACCAGCTGCTCCAATTTCCTCCCACAGTCCAAAGACATGCAGGCGAGTCGGCGTGAATAGGTTGTCTGTCATGTCTTTCACTCAGTGTCAGCTGGGATTGGCTCCAGCCCCCCCACGACCCTCAAGGACAACTGGGTACAGCTGATGGATGGATGGTTATTTATTTAATTTTGAACTCTTTGGGCCTCCATACAGAGGAGCTAGAAGGCTCCAGAATGCTGATACAGTACGTCCACAGAAAGTTTGAGAGCCTGCCGAGAAGTGTGACTCATCAGTTCAGTGTTATGGACTGGAAACCTTCTCATCAGGAAATATGACCCTGAGCCAGCCAGAAAACCTCTCACTCTCACACCCTCCATTTTAAGAACACACAGTCCTGTTAAAGACCAGTCAGGCATCTTCAGGTCCATTATCCAGCTCACAACGAAACACTATATGAGTGATGATAGGATGTTGCAAATACTTTATTACATTTCCGATTCATTCACAGAGAGCACTAGATTAGGTGGCTGAATAGGTGAAAGGCTTTGAGTCTATACACAGACAAACATCCCAACTCTCAGTGAGTTTGTGTTAGACAGAAGCTGCAGTGTCTCCTTCAGGTGAATTAGGTGGTAAAAACATTAGAAGAATTTGTGAGGATGATATACATTTATCCCCGAGTTTTGGCTCACAGGGTTTACAGCAAAGGGAGATACTGCACCTAACTAGAAAAGACCCCTGTTAAAACAGCAACACAACAAATATTTCATTACTAATTAGTTTTAAAGTAAAGTTAAAGTTTTCTCTTTCTTTCCTGCTTGTTTCTCTTTTTCTTCCTCCCTTCTCTCCATTTGCTCTCTCAGGGCTCTGGACCAGAGGACTTCAGCCACCTGCCACCAGAACAGAGGAGGAAGAAGCTGCAGGGCAAGTTAGACGAACTGAATAAGGACATTCAAAAAGAAATGGACCAGAGGTATCTTTTGAAAGTTCTGAGTTTGGCATTAAGGAGCTATTCGTGATACAGACATGTGTGTATCTTGTACTGACTTTAGTAATGTGCTCCTCCCAGAGATGCTTTAACTAAGATGAAAGACGTGTACGTGAAGAACCCTCAGATGGGAGACCCGACCAGCGTGGACCCCCGGCTATCAGAAATAGGCCAGAACATCGAGAAGCTCCAGTTTGAAGTTCAGAAGTTTGAGGTTAGTCCAGTGCCAGTCTGAACTCTCATCTCTGTGTGAGTGTTAGTGTTGGCCAAGCTGTGTTTGGTTTATGTAAGGCCGTAAATAATGAAGAGTTCAAACACTCGTCTCCAGCTGCAGTAGTTCCAAAGAAGCCCGCTGCTCGTCCATATTAGGAGAAGATGTGATGCAGCCGGGGGGGCTGGTTGCATGTTCCAGCTCCGTGCAGGGAGAGAGGAGTCCCAGGAAAATGGCCTGGTTCAACCCTGCCACTGTAAGGCAGAGGTGTTCCTCCTGTGAAGGCCATCTGACTCACGGATAAAAAGAATTCCTCCGTGCCTGAAATAAATCTCAAGTCGTCACGTAGGAACAAAAGCCGAGTTGCAGCCAACTCGTGCATAATGACTGTGTGTGTTTCAGGGATGGTTAGCAGAGGTGGAGGAAAGGATGCCGTCCAAAAGCGATACACACCGGAGAAGTGGACTCTATGAGACCCAGAACAACACGACAGTGGGCAACAACTGTGCGCAGGACAGAGAGAGGTATGGTATACTGTACAGACGGCCAGACGTCGCACCCCGGAGCTGTTCCACACCTCATGTTTTCGGAACAAAACTATGTATGTTTTCACAGTATATTTACTGTGTGTGTGTTGGCCCTTGAGCAGCCCGGATGGCAGCTACACAGAGGAGCAGAATACAGAGACTCAGGTCAAAGCCAACATCAACCCCAACCCCAACCCCACCTCCACCACGCCGGAGTTCGACGATGAGTTTGACGATGAGGAGGTCCTGCCCACCATCGGCACCTGCAAAGCCTTGTACCCGTTTGAAGGTAACAAGGAATGTTTTAAACAACAAAAATCAAACTTAGTGCGGCTGAGGATTGAACTCAATAATTTCTACTGACTTTGCTGGTAAGGTCCTGTTTTTTCTGAAAACAGGTTTTTCAGGGACTTCTATGGATGAAGGGTGGGGGATTTTGATTCTTCTGAATGAGGAGGAGTTTGGGTTGTGACCTTTTCTGAGGAAATGTGTGGAGGAGGAAGCTGGATAGAAAACATAGTTTTTTCTCTGGTACAATATTATCAAGGTCAAATTTTCAAAGGCTGTTGACAAATCAGAGCCCAGTTTTTTTTTCACATAATGTACTACTTTTTCCTTTGTATAGGAAAACAACACATGAAGAAAAGCAAAGAAAACAAAAGGGCATCAGTAAGAAATGAAAGTACACACAGGAGTAAATAATGATACAAATTAATTAAAGGGCAGCAAATTACATCACAACCAGAGAGCATGTGACTCTGAGCAGCCATGTTTCCTTGTCAACATTATTAAAGTCTGAACATTACAGTCAGGAGAAAAGGAAAAAAGTACAGACAACTAGTCCAGCTGCACAACGATATCACAACAGTGGTTCCCCACCTCCATGGTGACTTGTGACCCCTTAAAATAAAGCCCCCAAGACCTCTGTCATGATCTCAGTGTGATGAAGGGTTGCGAGCATGTAAAGGAATTTTAGAGGCCTGAAAAGGTGAAAGTATCTTGGATCTTAGTTGAAGGACTTTTAGAGGCCATAAGAGGGAAAGGCATGTAGACTGTTAGGTATGTGAAAGATGTTTGGAGGCCTTGAGAGAAATGCAAGGAAAAAAAGAAAAATTTTTGTTCTTCATATCTTTAATCTTCTGGTGACCCGTCAGATTTATCTTGGGATCCCTTCGGGAGGTCCTGACAAATGTATTAATATTTGGTACAGTTAGAACCATGCAGTCTAATTCAAAACTAAAAATATCTACAAACACTATGATTAGATTTGAGACAATCATTCTTTTAGCTATAGTTGTTCCCATAAATAACAAATTTTCTATATGGGACAAATTATAAGAACATCAAGTAGTAAGACTGATTGTGAACATGTGATAGTTATAGTAATATGATAGTATAGTATCACACTGATAGTATAGTATCACACTACATGTGATAGTAATAATGTGATATTTAGATATATAGGTTTTGAATCCCAGCTGCTCTTGCTTCCTCTTTATTTTCAGGATATCTGGTTTACAAATTCAGCCTTTACCTCCATAAAGTCTCGATGTTCCTCTGTGTACAGGATGGACTTTTCTTATTCGCTGTATTCATGTATGAAATGTATGTTATCTTACCTTTTCTCTTGTTTCGGTTTCCCTCCTCCAGGTCATAACGAGGGCACTATCGCCGTGGCCGAGGGCGAGCTGTTGTACGTCATAGAAGAGGACAAAGGAGACGGCTGGACACGAGTGCGCAGGAACGAGGACGAGGAGGGATACGTCCCCACATCCTACGTTGAGGTCTTTTTGGAAACAAATGCCAAAGGTGCTATGACATACATTTAACTCAGAACAGTGTGTTTTATGTTCCTGTGAGTTTCCATTCACTTCTTTAAAAGTGGGGCGATTTATGGAGATTAAAGATTCTAGCTCAGATAAGAGAATACCACCCATATACACACAAACACATACACGCTTCCTGTCTCTCGCAGAGGGAAGGACCAATCAGATTTGTCCATTGTGCCTCATGACATTTGGGACAGTTCTGGCAGATAGTTCTTGAGCTCTGGACAAAGCATTTGTTGAGGACTTGACACTGAGTGCAAGCTGAGCCAGGCGGATGTTGTGCACAACAAGTGTGTGAAAAGAAGCTTGTAGTCCATTCACTGCAGTGCCACCTAGTGGTCATACAAAGTAAAACATGACGGTCAGAGCTTAGCATGACGGGATGAATCACCCACTGACAGTGATCACATGTACATTTCAAATCACTCAGTACTTGATTTTTTTTTAATATTTTTAAAATGTCAGATTACTGTGCTCCACTGAAATTAACAGGCTTTTAATCAAGAGTCTCGGTCAAACGTTGTATTTGAGTCAGTATGGTGACAAATCAGTGAACTCAGCCAAGTGAATGTATGCACTCATCCGAAGTGACAATGAGCATCAAGTGAAAGTTGAATCATCACGCAGGTTATTGTGTTTTGGTCACTCGTCGTACCTTAAAGGAAAGCATGCTCCATGTGCAATCATGCAAATGTAATTTAAATCTGCTGTAAAATACAAATACATATTAAAAAGATATTTTTGTAGGTTAAACAAAAAAAAAAGAAAAAGAAAAGAAAAAAGTTGCCCCTCAGATGTTGCATGCTGTAGATTTATCATAGTGCTGTTACAACATGACAAAGTTGTGATTAGGGGTCATTTTATAAAACATATTGATCAAATTAGTAACAAATAGCCCCCTAAAAAAATGTCTTTCCTTTTTGATCCACCTTTTGATAATGATAGTGTCGGGCTGTTCTGGTCCTTTTTTCCAGGCCAGTGTTAAAGGACTGAGAATTAGCTGTACTAAGCTCTATGGTGAGACTGGGCTGAGATATGGAGCTGGACGTGACTTTAAAAGCTTTGTGGTTTTCCTGCATGAGTCTCTGAGCTGCACCTCTGTGAACGGTGCGTTTCTGCTGTAAAAGCATGGCGTGTGCTGCCTCTGCGTCATTTCACCGCTGCTACAATGAGACGTTCTGTGCTACTTTTCGAGATTGGCACTGACACAGAAATCATCTCTTTCATTATTTTAGAGCCTTTTTTTTAACTTCCTTTCACACTTTCTAATTCTAATGACTCGTTGCTGGTGCAGCATGGGGTTCTAAAATGCAGGTTTTACATCGGCACCATAAAGACACATTTCACGCCTCGTGTAGTTGTTCTCGAAGAGCGTTTGAAATGTGGTGCACGAGGCAGCTTTTTGGGAGTTTTGTCCTTGTCATGACATGATTTCAGCATGTTGTGACAAAGCAAAATGGCTGATTCTAACATGCATTCAAGCCAGATGACAACTCAATTGGAAAGATAAACAGATGCTTTGGGTTAATGGAGGTTTTCACAGAGACAGAACAAGCAGTTTTATTACAGTATTATGTTTAAAGTAGTCTCATACATGCAGTGACTTCTCTCTTCCTCTTCTCCATATCTGAATATTTGGGTTACTGTCTTTGATTTTTCCTTTAAAGCTATCTAACTTTTCTTTTTGTCGTTCTTTGTTTTTTTTTTTTTTGTTTGTTCGTATTTTCCTCTTTGAATTGCAGATTCCTAAAAGTGCGAGGCTGGCTGAGGAATGGCAGGGCAAGCAGCCTCGGAGACAAAAACCACCATGTTCCTCACGCGCTCACAGAGTCAGAAAGATGACCTGAAACTAAACGAGACAGAGAGAGACGGCCGATTAAAAACGCATCTCAGTAATTTTCCAAAAAAAAAAACCAACAACTTATCGGCAGTGTTGCGCTTCCTCTGCAGAAGATGTGAAGCGACGATAAGAGAAATCCATCTAAATTTTAGCGCTCATAACCTTTTTCCATTCTTAACACCCATCCAGCCGTCACAACCACAGTATACGATTTGCTTTCTGTTGTTTTTAGCTTTGCTTCTTAATGTAACTAACTCCGCTTGCAACGCGTGCGGTCATCAACGTGGCTGTTGGCTTCCTCGCTCTGAACGCCCCCCCCCCTCCCCCTCTTTGCCCCCATTGCACACACACACACATGCCAGAGGGTGTGGTCAGAGACAGGACGGAGACCAGCAGGGAGCGGACGGACAGCAGACCACCTCCATCCAGCGGTGTGTATGTGTGTGAGTCATGAACTCCTCGCCCACTGAAAACAGAATCATCCGCCCACATCTGGAGCTCTAAACACCTCATGTTCACCCCCCTCCCACCCTCTAAAACCAGCTCCACATTTGCAGGTTTTCATCCCTCTGGCACTGGAAGAAGTGACGGTGCTCATCATCTGTCTGTATCTTCTGTGCTTCTGGTTTCTGTTTGTTTGAATCTTATCATGTGATGTAACGTGTGCTCACGTATCCAGGGCCAGCAGGAGGGAACAGAGATGGATGAAGGGTTCACTCCACATCACTCATCCACCAAATTCTTGTCTTGTCACTGGTGTCTGCTGTTCCTCTCTCTGACCACCTCCCCCCCCTCACCTCCACGGCCCCTCCCTCCTCAGGCGGCTCAGGCTCTCCCTCGGCTGCTTTGAGCGCCCCCTCCTTTTATCGCAGCAGCTCTGGGCGGGGGGGCCTCTCAGCGTTGTGGTGTGCTGCATGCTTGCCCTGTCTTCCTCCTCGCCCCCCTCTGGTGGAGGTGGCGGGGGTCAGCTTACGCCACCCTCCCCTTGCCTCCAGCCTTTCTGTTCAGTTAACCCTCATTGCCTGGTCGTACTGTTTGAATTAACCTGAATGCTACTGTTTGGGTTCAGTGCCTGTGGTCCGTTTTGTTTTTCAAATATCTCTTTTTCTTCTGTTGGTTCAGAAAGCATGATTTCCTGTTTTTAACAGCGAGTGAGTGATCTCCTCCCAGTGTTGCCCAGTTTAATCTCAAAACTGTCAGTAAAGGACGATAGGGACCTGAAACATTGTTTGTCTGAACGATCTCATGCGTAGGTAGGTCATGGATGTCTTGTGCATTTGTTTTACTGTAAGTCCACAGTACAGTATGTAAAATGTTAGTGTTTGTTTTGATCAGAGTGTCTAACGCAAGTTGTTAGTTTACAGTTAATGGCCTTGTGGAAACGTCTCCACTCGGTCCAAGCAACCCAAAAATAAAACCTATCACGATATGATTTTTTTTTTAAGGATGGTCCACTTTGTCTACTGTATATGAAAATATACTGTGATCCACATGTTCCTGTGAGTTTGTGACTGAAATGTGACCCAGAATCACCTTTCGTGGGCCTTAACTGGGTTTCTGAGAGACAGAATGACGCTGATGGTGAAATGATTAAGATGTGATTATCTCAAATGTTTGGGGGCAAATTTGAGAGTTTTTCTAATCAGACGAGTGAAATCATGTCCACTGATTCTCCCCCTCTGCTCGACGGCACATAATGTACGTGATTTTAACATTTTTTTGTTTTATATTATTGATGATGTTGAGATTCAACTTTCTTTTTTTTTCCTTTTTTTTTTTTTTTAAAGCTGGAAATCTATGTTGTAGCTTATCTGCCTGAATGGGACAAAAATCCCTTAACTGCAAATATGAGTAACAGTTACATTGTTTTGGATGAAGCCATTCTTTGAATATTCAGCTGATGCATATTACGAACACTCGTTAAACGGAGGAGTGATGAACACGTTGGATGGAAGGAACGATCAAATCCCGGCTGAATCAAGCGCAAAAGTTTGCTTCTCTCCACCCATCGCTTGATATGTCAAGATATCAAACAAGCCACTTTTTGTTTGTTGAAATGTTTTAAATGATAATTGACGAGATGAATCCCACGAGGCTCAGATCACCGCTTTGATGCCACTTTGATGCCACTTCTCTGCAACGAAACCACCACAAACCTTTGAGTCGACGCCCCAGAATAAACCTGCCTGTACAGTGGAAATGGCACGTTGGAATTAGAGAGAATATATATGAATATATAAATAAAGTTTAAAAAGGAAAAACATCTATTTTAACTATTGAGAGTCTTACCATTACTTTATCTGCTTTGCAAAGTAAGACTTCTTTTCCTTTGTGAGGTCTACCAAATGGTGTGTTTTGCACTTTTTCGTTTGTGTTCCATTTGGTAGCCCATGCTTGTGTTTTGGAGCACTGAATACTTTGTATTGTGTTTACTGTGCCAATTAAATATGCCTGGAAAGATGTGTCTTTGTTTTCCTTCTCTTGGGAATTTAGATGCAATCAACAGTCCCGCGGGGTCAATAATACGCAGCAAGTGAAAGCTTAATTATCTACAGTTATTAATTCTGTTTATGAGATCACACTTGATGGATGAATGTAGAAAGATTAGAGATTTTATTAAGTGAAGATAAATCTAACACAGTATTAGTTGTTTATGAAATGTAAGTTTTCATCCAAAACTCAAAGAGAATTTAAAATAATTTGAAACACAGAAAATCAGCAAATCTTCATGTTTGAGAAACTGGAGCCAAATGATATTTAATATTTTAGCTTGATTTAACACCTCTAATAATGAAAAATTGCTACCTACGACCAGTTGATTAAATGATTAATTGGTAGGATTATAGACTCACTTTATTGTTGACAGGTTATATAAACACATCTTCCATTCATGTGATGAAAGGGTTAACCTTGATACAACTAGTGCACAAGGCTGTTTCCCACTTCACTGATTGTAAAGTCACAGCTGTCTGCAGCTCATCTAATTTTCACTGGCAAGTCAGCAGCTTGAATGTTGTTGCTGCTTATTCTGAATTTGATGCCAGTTTCAAACAAGTTGTGACAGGAGCAACAAAAGACTGAAAGTTGTGGACTGATCCAAAAACACCTGTTTGGATCCTTCCACAGGTAAACAGGTTCATTGGTAACAGGTGATAGGATCAGGATTGTGGATGAAAGGTTCATCCTGGAAAGACTCAGTTGAGAGAGAGGTTCAACACTTTGTGAACACATTGTTGGATAAATTATTGTATGAGTGACAAAATGCTTCTGGAGATTTTGTTTTGAAAGCATCACTTTGGACATCACTGATTTCCTGAATGATTGAAGCAGGTGAAACTGTGGAGCATGATTTGGCTGCAGTTGCCACAGTCGGCCATTAGATGGTAGTCATGTTCCACCAATGGTTAAATTTAAGGCAACATCCAAGAGTGTTTTTCTTTTCTACTTCTTTTTATTGCACTATTTTTCACTGACAAAGCAGCACTTTTTCAGGGACTGACATGAAAAAACCATCAGAGGTGATTGCTGAATTATGCAAACTGCACCTTAAGAAGGCTTTTACCTCTGTGTTTGCTTTCTGCCTACCTTTATTTCACTCTCTTAGACTCATTAAAGGTCTCCTTCAAGGCTGCCTCCTCACACACGTTGTCATTATTCTCACTAACTGTTCTGAGTTTCCGTTCGACCGTCAGACGGTGCAGCAGTCACATGTATCGATCTGGCCCACGGACAGATCTGGATTGCCAATTGATTGCGGCCCGCTGAGCTGCAGCTGTGATCACTCCCAGTTGCCCCACAGAAATATGCAGCCGCATGCTGTGTAGCAGATGCAGCGTTCGCCCTCCTCCAACACGCTTTCAAACAGCCTAATTGGCCTTTGCTCCCTGGGACCCGACGAGCTGCACTGCGCCGCCGCTCGGAGTGGCTAAAGAAAATGAATTGCTTCGGCGAGTCCTGTGGGGCGAGCGAGTTTCCCTTTCCAGCATGATTCACAGCTATTTTCACTTTGCTTTCTTAATTGGTTTATTTGGCAGGAAGCATTCTACTCATCAATTTACATTACTTGCAGGAGTGAGTGTAGAATGGGGAAATGTTTATCTGGGCTGTTCTTAAACAAATCAAGGGTGAACTCAATATTTAAGCTTAATGAAAATTGTGCTCAGAATCTTAACGTTAAAAAGACATTTGTGTACGTCATCTTCGCAGGCATCAAAAATAGACACCAAAGAGGACGAAACAGACAGGAGTAAATTTAACTTGGCTGCTTCCAACTTCACTCTGAGGATTGATTGAACCTGCCTCAGACCGAACCATCATCTGTCTTTGGGCCGGGAGAAGTCAGAGAACAACCTCTGCAGACTCATGAGTGAGTATCATTCAGGCGCTGATGAATCATTCACACCTTTGCAGAAGGTCTTTCAAGTATAAGTGGACCTGCAGAGACATGTTGAATCTTCATTATTTTAATTAAAAATGATTTATTACTCGAGGCAGGTAAAAACCAAATTAACAATCTTTGGCCTTTAGTCGTCAGATTGAAAACAGTTTCAGTGTCTGGATTTGAGCAACAGGCTTCACGTCACAGTGCTGTTCTTTCCTCGGTGAGCAGGGAGGGCAGCGCTGAGACCGAAGGCTTCAGGCAACATGAACATGCAGGTTGTGTTTCGCTGTGGAGTCTGAGCGACCTGCAGACAGCGAGAGGAAGGAGGACACTGAACTCCGCCTGAGACAACACGTCTCTCTCCACCTGACAGCCATCGCTCAATCCAGCCTCCACGTCCAGAAACAGAACAAAAATATCTGAAACATCCTGGAGAGAGGGAGGATAAACTTTACTTCATGATTGTTTTTGTTATAGATGAATCTGCTGGTTATTTTCATTGATGGGTCAATTGTTTAAAAGTGACGTCTTCAGTCCAAAATCTCCATTAGAGATAATAAATGACAGGAATTTAAGAAGCTGGAATCAGCAAATGTTTGACATCTCTTTGAAAAATGACTGAACTGATGAATTGATGATGACAATAGTTGGTGATTACACGTCTTTCGATTGGCTAATTGTTGAAGCTCTACTTTACTTGGGTTCATCTGAGATTGAAGAAGTGTTGATTGAAAGTTTTACTGTTTATTTTACTACTGTGAACACTTGATAACAGAGATGGGTTGCTGTGCGCTCTTTGTATTGATGACTAACTTTGTTGCCATAGGAGAACTGATGTCACATGACTTGAGGTTCAACTCAAACCACAAATTTGATGACATCACAAAAAAAGAATCTCAACTCTTCATTAAGACTTAAGGTCCTTACACACTTGGAGATTTTTCGTTTTAATTTGGACGTCAATTTTTTTTTAGAACTTGTATCCTGTCAATACAAGCGTTCACATCAGCGATGTTTTCTCGTCCGGCGATATTGCGGCATTTATTTTTTCACATCAAGGTCGAATTTTCCGAAGTTTCGCATCCTCTGTGTCCACTTCTGACCAATCAGATTGCGTGTTGTTGAGCCGTCACATTCACTGGTGTATCCAACATGGCCGACTGGCTGATTGTTTACGTGTCGGAGAACAGAGTGCTTTTTAATAAAAAACATAAAAATTACAAGGATAATGACCTGAAGGACAACTTGCGGAGAGTCATACCGTCGGATCTCGCATATGACGATGGTGTGTGTGCTTAAACAGTTTGTTAAACGTCTTTGTTTTAGCTTTCATCTATGCTAACTAACTTTAGCTCGTAAGCTAACCTGTTCAGATAGAACATACTATTTGTATTTTCACTGTCTCCAACTCAATCGCGTTGCTGTCACATAACAATTAGGTCTCAGTTGACTCCATTTTCGTCCTCTCGCTTCCTCCTGCGTCTTTTTTCCCCCTCAAAAAGTCGCAAAATAGCATTGCGCTTGATATGTATAGTCAGACACGTCAATATTCGCCTCCGAATATTTCGCAATTTCGCGTCATTCCCGGTGTGTAAGGACCTTTATACTTTCATTCGCAAGGATCTTGGCCGGACCGGCAGCGTCTTCAAGAAGTTATCTTTCCTCAAAAACAATTCCTAAAAAGAAAACAGAGGAAAGTCACTTTTAGGATTTTAAGTAATGAACAAACACAGTGTTGAGCAAACAGCCTGAAGTAAACACAGCATGCTTCTGTTTCATTGTTCAGGTGTGTGAGCGAATCAATAAAACCTGGGGCATAAATTCAGCGCCCTGTTCTGAGGTTGTAATAGTTTTCTTGGCCGGTCACCGCAGTGTGTTTTACCTGCTGCTTTCAGTCTGTTCCATTACTGCTCTGTTCCTGTCTGGCCTGGTGTGGGAGCCGGCGGCCTGATGGGGAAAGCACACCTCTGGAGATCGGCCCAGTCTGCCCCGTCATTAAGGGCCGGTGGGGGCCGGCGTCTGCCTGTGAAACGCATCAACCTCGCGCCCTGTATGTGTGTGTGTGTAATGGTAGAGCAGCAGTATGGCCTGTATACAACTTGTTTTTGTTTTTGTTCCTGGGCTGAACTTCAGATTCGTAGCGTCCCTGAATGTCTCTCTGTTAAAGCCATTTTGATGCACATATTCATTCAGGTTAGTTCAACAGGGAGCTGCGTGATCAAACTCTGTTATTGATGATATTAATATACTGTTCATGTCCTTTAAGCAGAGTTAGCCAGAAACCCCTGAGAGCCTCGTGGACCTCTGTTCCAGTGCTTCTGATGTTACAGCATAGATACAGTACAGGTGTGCAGAATGAGATTGTTATTCACAGTCTTTGTGATGGCAACATCAGACGAGGCCTGGAATGAATAAACATCTTTCAACACTGAACAGCACTCAGCTGCCGGCCCCGTCGCAGCTCCGTCGTCCTCGCTCGATCTTCGTCTCCGGTGAATGTTTTCAGAGCCAAAATGGGTTGAATCCATCCGCAAAGTATGAGAACTGTGGGAAAGGAGGACGCAAGCCGCCGGTCAACAAAAGACGAAGCGGCTTGGCCACCTCAGGCTGCCCGCTCGCATGTTCAGCTTCACGTCACGGTGGCAGACAGCGGCGCTATTAATAGGCCCTGCTTTAATATTAGAGACACAATGGCATCCACAATGACGTTTTCCTCGAATGGAAGCGCAGACGTTTTGCCAGTGCAACAAAGAAGGCCTCTGAAAACCAAGAAAAATGTGAAAAACGAGGTCAGAGGGAAGCTGGTTCCTCCATCTGGAATAGATGTGCTGTCAGCAGGCCGAGTCCTGAGCCGAGCTGAGACAATACTTGGACCCAGGCTTCGGTTTTCGATGATATTCGGCACATTATGGTCCCGACTGACAACTCAGCACTGTACAATCCACTCACAACAACAACAACGCCGTGACCTTGTTGGGCTGCCATCTGGCATTACGTCCTCACTACCATCAGCTAATATTAAAAAGGCATCAAGGATAACACATTAGGTTCAAGAGAGGGGAGAGGACGCACTAGGTGGCTTTGAATGTGCTCTTGCATTGATTCACGACTCACGTCTATTTCGGCAGTTTCTCACAGCAGCAGGGAGCTAAAGCACCGCAAATGTGTGCTATATGTTTGCACTGAGCCTGGAGGCGGGTCGGCAGATACTTTTCACTTTCCCCACAGCAGCCGGCTGCTACCAGCCACTCATCTGTGCTCTTTAATTAGCTGCTGCTAATTAGAGACAAGGACGTACAACCGTGGGTCAGAGACCATAAAACACCTCACAATGTAGCAGAAAATCTCTCTTGCTCTCTGTGCCATCTCCCTTTCACTTTCCTTTTTTTTTGTTCTCCAGATTTACAGCTGAGGTTTTTACTGTTTCACTAAAAACACTCAGCTAATCAAGAATGATAGTACTGATAAGACAGTCCCCTCTGATCCCTCCCACTCGCTGTTTCATTCTCAAACTAATCAGCGACCCATTAATCTCCTTCAGTTCGATCCAGTTAATTCAAACACTCGCTTCCCAAATTGTCACCAAAACCGACCGCATGTGTTCTGGATCCCGGTCCTGGCCGCTTCATAAAAGACCCGCTCTCTGTGATAGGAAACCCTCTTCACGACATCTTCAATAAATCCCTCAGTTCTGGTATCGGTCCCACTGCTTTTAAAACAGCTGTGGCTACACCCTTCCTGAAAACCTTGACCCACAAACTCGAAACAATTATAGACTGATTTCGAATCTCTCAAGTCCAAACTGCTGGGAAAGATGGTTATCAGCCAACTCACAGTCCATCTATCCAGTAATAACCTTCCTGATGAGTTTCAGACCCAAACACTCGACTGAAGCTGCACTAACTAAGGCAGCTAACGATCGATTAATGGCAATGAGCTCTCATCTGTCTTGCAGTTGCTTAATTTAAGTGCTGCCTCACTGAAGACACTGTGGACCAAAAAATTATCCCACAATGCCTTGAGAAGGTACAGACACTTTCTTTTGGTTTTGTTCATACTGAAGCAACAGAAAACAAAGCACACATAAAATAATACTATGTCTATGTGTCTATGTGCTCTAAGGTCAAATACGGGGTTCACAGGGATCAGTACTCTGTCCTCTCTTGTTTTATGTTTCCTTGTTGCCTTCGGCCACATTTTCAAAGAACACAACATCATCTATCACTGCCAGAAAGTCCTGTATTTAAATGCACATGAGAGCAAAATGTTGCTTGTTGGTCACTTTTTACAGATTTTCCCATTAACCTTAAGATAAGATAAAACTTTATTCGTCCCACAGTGTGACTGCACAATTTCTCACAGTCAAGAATCTGGGAATAGTATTTGATCCCTCTCCTACATTTGAGCCACACATCAAGTACATAACACAGACCGTCTTCATAAGATAATCCAAATACGCCCTGTTTTATCAAAATCAGACTGAAATCCTGAAAATCGGTCCAGAATGCTGCAACCTCACAAGATCTAAAAACTTGGATAATTTAACACAGGTACAGCTTTGTTACCAATAAACCTTTAAGCAGACCGGCTCCCTCATATATCTTTAGCCTTTTTTCTCCACCTACTCCATCACGTTCTTCGCGTTCCCTTGATGCTGGCTCCTTAATCATTTGTCGATTTAATAAGAACTCTTTCGGTGGTCGAGCTTCACTTCTCTGGAACAAACTACTGCTGCACATTTGGGAGACGAGCTCTGTTGGTACTTCCTAATCTTGCTGTCATATTATTACCTGTGTGTGTGTGTGTGTGTTTACTTTTACATATAGTATTGTGTGTTTTCTTTCTGTTGTTTTTTCGTAGAGACTCTCTGGGTGATGTGCACTTTAAATAAACTGAAGCTGAAGTTCTCTCCCGGCATCAGCAAAACCATGATGGATCCCATTTATTCTTTGGTGCAATAGTGGAAAATATGCTGCCACTAAGTGGGGAAAACTTGAGCTATGAAAAGCTCCCTACCCGAGTGGCAAAGTCAGCACTGCTGCATTTGAGTTCAAACTTAAACTTATTCCTGTGAATGATCTGAATGTGCTCGATTAACAGAAACTTGTTCAGTTGGAGAAATAGAAAGTATCACAATAATTAAAGGAAACAAAAGAGACCAAGTGATACAAAAACAGACACATTTCATTTTGCTGGTTTGGTGGATTTCAGACATGCTGATTTTCTGGGGTCAGTAGCCTGATGACTTCCAGTCGTAGCTCGCTGGATGTTTAAGTTCTCTGTTTGTGTGAGTTGTTTGGGAGTTCGTGTGAGAAAGAAGGCGACAGTGAGCTTGTTGTCACTGTTAAAAAACTCCCACCACTCGTAAAAAAACCAAAAAAAAAAACAAGAGTGACCAACAATGAAATTCCTCCGCTGACCTCTTCACCTTGAGTTGTAATTTGGTTTCGGCAGCGGCTCCGAGCCACACGGTCGGATTGCACAGTGACATTTTCACCCGAGGCACGGTTCGTCTCTCGGTGTCATCATCCTCTTTTAGATCCCACAGTAAATCACACACACATCCATACACACCACTATGGAAAATGACATTTGGAAACAAACGTTAGAGCAAATACCACAGTGCATGAGTGTAAGGAATGGCTTCACCGCAGGACAAAGAAATGTCTGTTGCTCCAGCCGCTCTTTGTAATCTTTGGACAATTTCATAAGGTCTTTTTTGACCCAGTGTGACTGCAGCTGTAGCAAACATCCAGACCAGTTGACCACCTCACAGAGGACTCATCTTATGACCTGAGCTCGTCCAACTGCGCTAATGTGAAACCAGCAATGAATCCAGTGTAATCAAGAGCACAGACCTTCTATAAACCCTTCGAAACCAAGGAAGCACAGGCAGAACACTAATGGAGATGAGGGTTTTGCTCTACAGAACTGAAATACAAATTTAGAATTAGTTTCACTGCATCGCAATAGATTCACATTATTGTGTCCGTCCTCGTAAACTGAAGTGAGCGACTTCTAATTGGCGTTTTAAGCTTTCACTTAACTTCTCGCCGACGTTATTTTCCTTGATATTGCTCCAATTATATTCCGTTTTCTTCCCAAGAAAATCGTTAACAAGTCCGTTGGGTGGACAATGTCCTGTATTCAAGAGTCCTCTGGGAAATTATATTGGTGTAACAAAATGCCAAAGAAGTCAACGTGACCAAATAGGTGCTTTTAGAGATGACTCAGGCTTGCTGTTATGACTCATACACTAACGCTGGAAGTGGGTCCAGCTTCTGAGGGAGTCTCTGTCTACTAAATGGCCTCCACCCTGGATGACCCAAAAACACGATTTAATTAAGAGGCCCTGTCACCAGTGAAATCCCAGGGTGCCTGTAGGACAGCAGATCTCATTTCTTCTCCGGTTAATTCGTGAGGTGACTCTTACCGTGGGGTTTGTCTCATTTCTGAACTGATTACCAATCACAGAACAGATTCCCCGGGCTCCACTAATGAAAATCTGGCTGAAGGCAAATCAGTGCACGCATTTAAATGAGGGATTACTATTATTTTTTTTTTTTATGAAACTCCGTCCTTCGAGAGGAAAGGCTGGATGTATGATTTGGAATGTCTAAACGTTATCCTTATGTCTGACAGCCCCTTTGGCTCTTCACTCAGAGAACTTCCAGTATTCTTTGGAAATGGTCTCAGACACATATTTCTCAAGAACTGGGGACTCTTCAAGCTGAATTATGAAATTAGAAACACTGCAGCCTGCAATGTACACCATAATTTCGTACAAATTAGGTACCAACAAAATTCTTTCAGGATAGTTTATACTGGTACCTAAAAAGGATTGTAGGTACAGTGGAGGAAAACAAGTAAATCACAGGCTGAAATATAAAGTGTTACAAGTGTTTACTATTTCAGCTACAGGTCAATATGCAAGGTTCTTTATTTAATTTAAAGCTGCATCAAATTTACCAGATGTAAAGTGTCACTGTTCTGTTCTGGACCCATCTAAAACTGCTAAATGTTGCATCAGCTAGTTGCAAACTTTGTCTGCTATTTAGTCCTGGTCAGTTGGGACACAGTGGATATTTTTTTGTAAATTGATTAGAGCAAAGTTTGTTGTCGAAGGAAAAGATTAGCTTGTATATTCTGAGCTTTCGATTTTCACTCTTATATTTCGTAATCTCATTCATCTCATAAATTATCTATAAGGATTATCTTCCATTCTTATGCAGATGACACTCAACTGTACACAGCAATAACTTCTGATAATATGACATTGAAATATCCCCAGTCCTTTATTTTGGATATCAAAACAGAAATGAAGCTTCATCTGAGCATCTCCAGACTTGATTATATTTCTTCTTTGACAGTCACATAAAGACAAAATCCAAAACAAGCACATTTTTCCATCTGGGAAGCGTCTCCGGGATTACATGTTTCCTCTTCTTTGGTGACCTAGAAAAATTGATTCATGTTTTTTTTTGTTGTTGTTTCTTCCAGAATCACCCAGTGCAAAGTCTCTGGCTGAGCAGTCGTCTGTGTCAGAAATGTCAGATCCAGTAAAGATTTAACAGCGTTGTGAGATTATTCAACAGTGCAGGAAACATGGATGCATTTCTCTCCGCCTCAGTCAGAACAACTATTTAATCAGTGGGATACAACAAACATCCACCTCGTCTTCCGCCGGCAGTATCGCTGACTTCGCACTGTCTTCCACTGGCAACATGCAAAATTGAACATGGGACGAGTTAGAGGTTAAAATGGTTTTCTTCATTCATGATTAATCCATAAGCACTTTTCTGTTTTCCACTGGAGTTCAACATAGTGACCCAGAAAAAAAACGAAGCCTCTCTTTGACTTTGCTCATGGAAGTTTAAAGGCACCCTGTTACTTTTTTTGTCATTACATTAAGTTATATTTACCTTCACTGTTTCTCCTCAAAACACAGTGTTTATATTCCTGAGGTCATGTCAAATGCATTTCTGTCCCCATAAAACATTTGCAAAGCTGTTTTTTGTGGATATATTTGGACGAGCATTGTTTACATCCATGTTTATTAGCGAGTGGTTGACCTTGTCTCTGCCTTTTGTTGCCACATTGTTGTGTTTCTTTGCACGTTAACACCACAAATGATCAATCAGTGGCATAGCATAAAACCATGAAAAGCATCAGAAGGAATGTGCGAATGTGCAAAAGAAACAAACAAAATGGAGCTGCTGGAGAAAAAATCCTCGAGGAAGCTTTAACTCAACCAAAAATTAAAATGAACTCTGTTGCTTTATTCTTTGTTTTCTATAAACATAATGGGGACAAACGTGGTTATTTCCCATGAGCGAAAAACAGAAGCATGTTATTATTACCAACGAACTGTTTCCAGGTCTACAAAGAAATTCCGAATCACCTGAAAGCACACTGGATGATGAGAATACTTAGAGGAGGCTGTAAAAAGTTAACCTAATGGTAAAAACCGTTCCCAGCGCAGGAGCGTAAGACTCATGAATGCTGCCATTGTAACACTGTAATTACAATGTGTGGTGAATGTGATTCAAGTTGAAATTCAAAAACACTGTAATTGAAGAGTGCAATGAGAGTAAATGTCTTTTTAGGGAAGTACGAGAAAATATTCCATCAGGTCCCGGCCTATTGGAAAAAGTCAATATGTGAAGTATTGATATTGGCCCGAGTCTCGAAACCGTCGGAACAAAACGACTGGCTTCTTATTTTAAAAATAGTTTTTTCTCCCTCTCTAAAAATACAGGCAACTGATATTAAATGGAGCTCGACTGGCTACTCGAGAGTGTTTGGACGGATTTCAATAATCGATCACTCAGACGAAGCTTGCTGTGGTTGCGTTTGCTCAAAGGATGGTGAAAGTGCGGTTCTGCAGCTCATGGTTGATGCAATCGCTGGTGTAGTCGTGATTTTCTTTTCTCAGCCTGGCTCCATGAGGTTTGAACTTCAAAGGCAGATTTTGGCCGGCGCTTGAATTCACTATCACAGGAAACTAAAGCCAGGTGTGAGATTCTCCCCTTTTCTTTCCATCTTCCAAACTCTTGGCCGATAAAGCAGGCGTCGTGTCACAGGGATTCAGAGATTACATCTTAAATCAATTGAATAGCAAAACATCCCTCGATTATGAGAATAACAGAGCACCCAAAGGTGCCACACAGATCAGGACAGATTAGCCTCAGCTGGGAGATCCGTCACACTGCCTTTGTAGTGAAACCACCCAGCAGAGAAAAACAGTGAGGGGATTTGGATTTAGATGGGAATTAAGCCAAAATTTGGTCTTATTTTTAATCACAACAGTGAATCAAAAGCAATTGTCTGTGCGCTGGTTGAATCATTTGCTCTGACTTTTATGTCCTCAAAGGATCTTTTTATAGCAAAAGAAGAGCATTTTGAGAGCGGGTTGTACGTGGGTGGGCCGGGGACCCGAGCTTCATGGCTACAGTGAAGTAATCAGATTAAAGTTAGCAGCTAAATTGATCTACTCAGCTGTTTTAAACACATTGGGCTTATCCAGTAAAGAGTCATGTGCCAATGCTACCTTGCATTGTAAACACTGTGAGCAGAAAGTGATGCAGGATCACATCTTCCTCAGAAATGTGAAGATGCTACGCTAATATTAACTCAAGAGATTCAACACTCAGAAGGTGGAGGGAGAGGATCAGGTGGAAACAGTGATAGTGATGATTGCTGAATGAACTACAGCGATCGTTGATGGCATTAGTTTTCATTTTTTATTGGTTTGTCAAAAAAAATCAATGCACTTTTACAGGAAATGAACCAATCTGCGCACTGACTGATTGTTTAAACCACAGATAATTAAACTTCACAGAGAGAAAGCAACATGTTGTTCCACAGATTTAATAGTTATTTTTTGTGGTCGGAGGTGTTCCTGGAGCTGTCTCACCACCACATTTTAGTTTTAATGTTCTGCAGCTGTGAGTAATTCCTCCGTCTTCTTGCGTATTGCAATGTGGGAAACACATTTAGTCCTGCAGTAACTGGGTTTTTGGCCACTTGGGGGCAGCGGAAACAAGCTAATGCATATTATATTATTATTATTGTTATTATTATTATTATTATTCTCTTTCACAATTAGTATTTACATGTTTGTGTCCACCTAACAAAAGCCCACCCCATTTTCGCTCTGTTTTGCTGTCCACCAGCTCCTGTTTCGGTAAAACCCGAGTCAATTTTCAGAACTTTTTAAAAAAAAAAACTTTTCTGAAAACAGCTTCTTTTCTGCCACATTTGTAAACACCACTGATGAAAATGGTGAAATGAACCAAACCAGTAAAATCGGAGGCCATAAAATCAAAACTATGAGCCAAAGGACACCAAGGGTCTTTTTCCAGACCTGACAGTTTGAACCAATCATGTCTTTTGCTGCATTGTAGACATTCAATCCTGTTTGTTTTGCTTCCACATTATAGGAGCACACTGAAAAACATACATTAAAATCCATGGTTCAATTTCTTCTAGACCGACACCACCTCTTTTCTTCAGACCAAGGTTCATCCATTTGCAAAGTTTCACACCTGTAATTTTGGTTTGGATCCATCTAAAGAGTCAGAAACTCGGGAACAAACAAGGTAGATATGAGAGAGGCCTTTAAAAGCCGACTGAACTGCTGACGATCGGGAAATAATTCTCAGTCACTTTGTCAATATGAGTAACCATTTTCACATTACGCATCCCATTCCACCAAGACCAACAGTGTTTCTTTCATTGCTTGACCTATTTCTTGCACTCGAGTACACAGTATTTGCTCTGATGTCCTGCTTTAGCCTCCTTTTTTCCATGGACTTGTTGTGAAAGTGTGACAGGATGGTAGGTGAGTTTCTTCCTTCCAGCTGGTGTCTGAGGCGCCAAATTCCGGTCCAGCTGGGATGTGCAACAGCTCATGTTATCCCTCACTAGCCACAACCCCCCTTTTTCACGATCCCCCAGATACCTGACAGGCTTCACACTGAGAACCAGAGTTTACATGGCCCCCCCTTTTTTTTTGCTCTTGCAATTTATTTACGCTGGAGTCGTCTAGCAACCGCCACAACACTCGCCAGCTCCTCCTCCTCTTATACTCTCTTATTGGTACTTAACCCCGTTTTGAACAAAGCCACATCTGCTGAGAACTGATGCACACATGTTTTGGGATGTTCAGGTACCCTTGGTAGTCCAGGGGTGTCATATGCACCAAAATACACATGTGGACAGACTTTTCCAGGGTCAGATGGTGGATAACCCCAGAGGGAGATCAGTGACAAACAGGCTGTGAGTCAGAAAAACCGAACCCACTCGACTAATCAGAGGGAGATATGTCGGCTTTGAGCGCCGCTAACTCACAATGTTGTCTGGGAACTTATCAACGCTTCGCTCTTCCGCCTCGTGCTCCCTCGTCTGCGATGAATGTTTTCTGGAGAAAAAGAAAAAGAGTCCAATGCCTCCGGTCTGCCATGACATCATCCCTGCACACATCTGGAAACGCTAAAGTGTGTGTGTGTGTGTGTGTGTGTGTGTGTGTGTGTGAGAAGGGGGGAGCTGCAGAAGAATAGGGGGGCTGGTGACACATCAGCAGTATGGAGAAAAAGGGGGACGAGCGAAGGAAAGGAGAAGAAAAAGACTGTTTATCTGAAGAACATAGACAAAGATCAGACGTATAAGCAGTTTGTGTAAACACATTATCTTCTGCGTGAGCACTAATGAATCAGACACCGTGACCTGTGAGCAGAAAGTCGAAGCCAAACTCTGGTTCACGGTTCCATTGAAAAGAGAAAGAAGCACATGATGTTCTTCTTCGAGGAAAAATACTTGGGGGAGTTTTAAATTTTTAATTTATTTCCAAGCTGATGCAGGTTTTTTAAAAAAAGATTTACACTCAAGTTGCAAGACGCCTGTGACCGAAGAGACACCATCAGATTATCTGCTCTGTGTATTATTCATGTTGTTGTTTGTTGAATCTCAAGCATTTGGTTTGTTGTCTGTTCACATGTTTTGCTTCTGGAAATTCTGTGATAAGAGAGCGAAAGGAGATCTGGCGCCATCATGATTTGGTTTCTCATTCTCGCCGCTAGGGGGCGACACTTTACTGATTGTGTCTCCCAGTTGGTGATGTGAAATCATGTAAAGTGACTGCCTGTCAAATCATGGGAGCTGGACCCTTTTATGACTGTTATAAAACTGCTAAAGAAGAGATCAACTTAATCAGACCTGGTGATTTATGCTCTTGTTCTATTGAATGGGAGGACATTTATTGAATCAGTTCAATAAAGGCAAATAAAAAGGGAGTAGCCCAAAAGTAAAGTATACACAGTTAAGTTGCACTTCACATGCATTTAGAGCTGCAGAGATGTGACAAGAAGGAAACACAAGGAAGAAGAGAAGATGGTTGAAGGGATGTGGAGAAAGCTGTTTGCCAGATGTTTGTTCAAATGCTGCAACATGCTCTGGCAACCGAGACCTGGAGGAGCAAACAAAATCTCAACCTCTCATTTGCTGCTCCCCATCGATGCAAATCACTCAAACTGACTCCAAACTATCAAATTATCTCATGTCCCGTCAAAACCACCCATTATTTCTCATTCTTTGCTTTGCTATTGTCTGGTTTTATGCCCCATTTTCATGACTGACATGGAAGGAGGGGAGAGAGAGTTGAGAGAGAGGGGGGGCGAGTTGGAGAAGTCCAAATATGTGACGCAAGAAAACATGAAGTGGAAGGTCAGAAAAAGAGAAAGGAGGGAGGGAGGGGGGAGCGTGTTGGGTGTACAGTAGTCTCCAGAGCCCACGTGTACTGTAGGTCCAGGAGATGATGGAGGAGCTTCGTCTCTCAGGCTGAGAGCACCACTAATCGGAGCACGGGAGCCTGCGATGCTGTCGTCTCCAGCAGGGCCTGTGGAGCACAGCGGACCGCAGCAGAGCCCTGCTCTCCACAGCCCTCATCCTGAACTCTGCTGAGCTGGGATGCATCACCACCAGAGCCACAGACACTGCCATGCCACATAACCAGTCTATCTGTCTGTCACTCCTCCTCCTCCTCCTCCTGCTCCTCCTCTTCTTCATCCTCCTCCTTCCTGTCTTGTTTGGGGTACCATCGCATGAGATCACCGCCTCAACCGCCGTCGTGACGAACTTGTCCACAATGTTCCCGTGAAGCAGCAGCAGAGGTGTGCTCCACTTTTGATGCTCACGTTTTTTCCATGATCATCATCTGCTCCACTTGGTCATGAATCTCTCCTGGAGGAGGGGGGGGAAGCAGAGGAAAGACGCCGCAGCAGTCTGAAGAAGGGGGTGTTGTGGTGAGTTAGCCAGCTCCCACCCCCCGCCAACAGTCAGAACAAGGCCTCCACCCCCGTGGGGTTATCCTTCCTTTAGTCTCGAAAAGTGGAAAAAGGTCTGACTCACAGGGTGATAAATTCCTTTCCTATGTTGAAGGATTCCCCAAGGAAACCATTACCAGCACGAGTCACCACAAGTTGCCAGAATCGATGAGTTAAAGTAAATAAAACCTGCTTTTAATGCTTAAAGTAAATAATCAGCAAATGTCAGCTTATAATATTTTTGCTTCAGAGGTTTTGAGTGTGAGTCCCTGATCTGGCAACATGTGGGATCCTGCTCTTTTCTATATGTCCTCTTTGAGACTTTAAGACGCTCTCATACTTTCCATGTTGCTGGATTTTATTCCTGTTGATTTATCACTCTTCAGCCTGTGTTGTAGGCTTTAAAACACTTGTGTCAGAGCTTGGCTTCTGTAGACGCTTCGCACAGTCGTGTCGTGCTGGACTCAGGCGAGGTTCATCATGTTGCCTGGCTTGGGTTTTCACTCGTGGGCGTGCAAGTTGTCGATGGCGACTAACTGGCACTGATAGTGACACTTTTCATTATTTATACTCAGCAAATGAGTTTCTTTTTGTAAATGTCCTTTTTTTTGAGTGATTAAACAAATAATATCTTGAACATGACAGTGCTCTGTCAATCCAAGAAGAAACGTGTCCAATGGCGAGGGAGTTATACACACAGCTGTGAGTTTATAAATCATCTCTGAGAATATCAGCAAAGGCTGTGGAACAAAATAATTTCCAGCTGCAGTCTTAAGCCAGCCTTGCCTTCATCTATTCTCCAAAACATCATGGTAATGAAGACCAACAAGCTGTTTTCAATCAAACAACACAGTCCACACTTTGCCTCCGCCTTTCTGCTATTTCCTGCTATTTTCCACTCCTCCATTCATATGGGGGGATTGTGAGTTGTAAAAACTGCATTTTCTTGTTGATAGAGGGAGAAAATGTGCAGAGGCAGTCTGGTGTTGAAGGTTGAGTCATGCCCAAAGTCAGTACCAGGAGAGGGGGGTCTGCTAAGACTCATGAGGTGACGCAACCAGGTTTGGCAGAAGAGGCTCGAGGTGTGAAAGTCCATTACTTCTCCTTGGACCAATAACACAAGCCCTGAACCACAGAGGAGCATTGTAATGTCTTAATGGTACTTCTTAAATCCTCAGATATTCATGAACTGATTTTACAATCTGTCTCTATTTGATTGAAAATAAAGCTGCAAACAAATAAAAGAAATCAAGCTAAACCTTTGTCTGCAATGTTTTTATCAGTATGATATAAAGGAAAATCAGATTTTTGTTCTTGATCTGTCAATGTTATGATCAAAAGACAGAGGTCACGATACCGGTACAGTTTATACCTAAACAGCCAGTTTTTGTATTTTAAGACTGGCTTGAAATGACATGTGGACACGTGCATTAATGTAGAGCAAACAGAAGGAGAGGGTTTACAGTAAAAAGCTGAAGTGAATTTGTTGACTCAGACTCTTCCCAAAGTAGCTGTTTTTTCCACCAGGACGATCAGATTTTCCCTTTAATCATCTAATTCAGACAGCTGCTGTTTTACAGAAGCTCACGTTTCTTGTTCTCCTCGTGTAGCCATTGTCTGAGCGAACCTCCTACAGACTGAGTCAGTATCAACAGTCAGTGACCACAAACTGCAGGAACTCTGCACACACTCTCGACCACTGGTTTTCAAGCCTGGTTCTCAGAGGCCTCGTGGTTTTCCTTACAAGCATCACATCAGGAATTGATTTAGACATGGGATACCTTTAAGGTCAGAAAACAGCAGTGTCCTCCATCTCAATAACAAGAAGAATGACATGGATTCAAATGATCTGTTGTCTAGGTTGGCTGACCCCGTGAAACAAATGTCTTGCCAAATGAGGAATTTGAATCTCACTCACAAGAGACAAACATCAGAAAAAGTTTTGATGGCAGACAAACACACCTCAGTAGTGTGTATTAATTTGGGTGTCATCTGCATAGAGGTTACTCTCATATCTTCAAAGGATTCCGGCGCGTTGATAGAGAGGGTGAGAAGGGTCATAAGTGCATTTACCGTAGTCACAGATAGTTAAGTCCCTTTTAGACCTGCGGCTCTTGCATTGCATTGCATTGCAGTCTCACTCAGTACTAGTAGCATTTCCATGTCACTTTCAAAATGTCACAAGTCTGAATACACTGAGGGAAATATTAATTTATGTCATGTTCTGCCTCCTAAGATCATTGTAACACATTTATTATCTCAGTCATCGTCTCCCATACACAAACAAAATGAGATCAGTTTATTAAACTGGGAACACTGAGCACGAGACAGATTTAAGTTGTTGAGATCAGCCTGTAAAAACCCTTTTTCTCAGTCCAAAGTTAAAAACACTCATGCGACCACAGTAATAATCAGACCACCACTCCCTCCCAGAAGTGGTGACAGGCAGTTATTCATTAAGGCTTCGACTGAAAGATATCTTTTGAAATCCATCAGTGATGCAGCCTGTGAGAAAACAACCGTCTTCCTCGCTGTCATAATATTTCGAACTTTCTTTAACTCTATCGCACAAGCATTTTCACCTTAGCTCTTTTGATGAATGTTGAAAGCTGTAATGTAAAAGACACCTTCTGTATGTCTAATGATCAAAACAGATAGATGAAGACGCAGACGTGTTAGAGAGCAAATAAAGTCTGACTGGAGAGAAGCATGTTTCAATATCTCATAGTTATTGGTCAGAATTAAATGTGTAAATTTGAGTGTCATCAGCATAACAGTCAATATTGACGTCACTACAGAGAATTGTGCAAGAAGAAAAAAGAGTAAACATGCAAATTGTTAACTTGTGTTTACTGTACATTAGACCAAGGTCAACCTGGAGTTTTCAAACGTGAATGTGGAGAGAAATATTGAACTCAGTCACACAGACAGGGTTCCAACAAAGAGGTGCTTCAAATTTCAGTGATTTCAAAAGTGTTTTCAAAGACTGCGATTGTTTGTACCAAATACAGTGGGAAGTGAGGAACATCTGGACTGAAGGACAAGCACTTATTTATTTGCCATGGTTGAAAGTGCAGTATCACACAATGGAAAGACCTGCAGCCAGATTGTGAGAGTTCAAATAAATGATTTGTGGAAAGATGATCAGTTAATTATATCTTCTTTCCAGGACTTTAGAAAGGAAGGAAAAAATGACATTGGAGCTTTATTTGTAAAGAATATCAAGATCAGGCTTGTTTTTTGGTGGTTTTAATCAGTATCCCTTTATATGGACGCCAGAGAAGAGGAAGTAGGGGCTTTTCCTAGAAGACAGTTTTATTGAACTTGGCAGGCCGATGTGAATTAATAGATTTGTTTATGTCGCACATTTCATTACAAGTGAACTCAATGTGCTTTAGGTTGCAAGACAAAATATAAAAATACAGGCATCAGCATGAGAACACAAGCAACATAAGCTCGATAGATATAAAAATATAAACATGAACGTATCATCATCATTAAACCCCTGACACTTTACTTTATGTCTTGTTGGTCATAATAGTTGGTGTTGTGCACTCATCAGGTCGACACTGTGCCTCAAATGTGCTGTCAAAGATATGAAAGCTCTTCTTCTGATGAGCTTAATTTTAAGGATGAAGCAAAGTTAAAATGTTGTTTGTAGAAAAAGGAAGCGGAGTACATGATTTTAATGCTTTTGCAGCAGTTTTGTTTTGGAGACACAGTCGTCAAACCACCTCTATTTAGCGCCCTCTGTGCCATAGAAAGACACATGGCAGCAATTATCAATCAACAAATGTGTGGAGGGAACAGAATCCTGTAGGCAGCCAAAGTTTTATAAAGTCCCTCCTGTGTAATCTCCCGTGTTTCAGCGACTTTTGTTTTTCTTCTCTATACCTTCACCCCCGCAAACCTGTGGGACCTCGGAGCTCGGAGACATCTGAACCAATGTTTTGGGCCTTTCAAGGACCACTTTTGTTCAGGCTTTTCTCTTGGATTTGATTTCTTTTGAAAATAAACAAAAGCAGGGTATACCTACTCTTAAAGGCGAACTACTGTTTTAGTTTTCCCATCGTCCTACAATCACAGTTCACTTGTGTAACTTTAAACAGTTTGGGTCGGCAGCTCGATGCGTGTCATTCAACTCGCGTGTGTTATTACAGCAAATGATGAAGTGTGTGTTTGTTTGAGTGTGTTTATGTCTGCGTGTAGATTATAAAGACTTAAAAAGCAGGAGAGAATGTGGAGAGAGACGGCACGCACACTCTCTGAGATAAAAGGCAGAGAGAGGAACTCTTTCTCATTACCCGCTGATTTCGGTCATTGCTTGTCATTCACCTCCTCCCGACTTCACCCTCAACCATTTCACTTGACGGTGTGCACCCCTGACCCCTCGCCATCCAGGACCTCAGGCAAAAACAAATGAGCTCACCCTCTCCTCTCTTCCATGCTTGTCTCAGGTTGAGGCCTTACAGAGCAGTTTAAGTTACCTCAGATATCAGCCAGGTGATCTGACCCTCACTCAAGCGGCAACCTCCGCCGCTGAAAAATGAAGCCAATGCGGAAGTGCAAAAAAGCTGCAGTTCCTCGAATAACCTCTAGAGCAGGCCGCAGAAGGGAGTCAATTACATTTGAGCCCCATGTTAAAATGTCCGATTTTACGACAGAAAAAAACATATTTACAGCCTGGTTCAAAACATGGCTCTAGTCTCATAAGCTGTTTTTCTACTCCATGACAACTCTGGGGGGGCGAATTTTTTTATAAGGCGTTCGTTTAAAATATACAGCATACATCATTATCCACAATTCATAGCTGTCAATCTAAGTGGCGCCACTTTGATTGACAACTAGCCACTGACGGTCTAAAGGGCATCACCCCGGCTAATTCTAGTCACTGAGTTTGGGAAAGAGATCGTCGTGGGGTTAGCCGGCTAGCAACGATATTTAGCATTTAACCTAGCTGGTTAGCCGTAGCTAGTTTGATTATTTCGAATAAAGCGGCTTTTTTCAGCCGATAGCGTTCATTCGACCCGATTTGCTTCATTTTTGCTCTTCAGAAACCTATGGGTGACGTCACGGACACTACGTCCATATTTTATGCAGTCTATGCCCTCACTGCACCTCAAACACCCTTCAAACCATCTTCACCGTGCCCCACAGCTCTCCCTCTGGGCTCCTCGAAGTCTGGCACCACACATCGACTCGAATCATCTCGACCGAGGTGCGTTTGAGCGCTTGTTCCTCACGAACCTCTCTCGAGGACGATGAGTTCTTCCAGGTTGATGGATCATTTCACTGAAATACGTGTGTCGTGACCTCACCGCGTTGCCACATCGCAGATTCTTGACCAGCTCGTCCCGTCCAAAAACCTAATCTAAACCATGTCGTGGAAAGTGTAGAACAGGTCGCAGAGGCTTTTTCCACTCTCCCACAGTATTTCGGGTCGAGGGTTCTTGCGATTGCTTCTGCGCGGCAGCTGTTGGATCGGCTCTCGTCAGGATTAGTCAGTGTCTGTGCTTGTGTCCATGCTGGTGATTACTGGGGGTGACGGGCTGTTTAAAACCCACAGTGAGGGAAATGTCTCCTTAAGTACCCTATGACTCACCGCTGTAGCACACACTGTACAGCATGTCTCTATTTGAAGCCTCATTACGGCTCCAATTCTGCAGTTTTCTCCACTGAAGGGAGCGACAAAGAGATAACCTACTTCTAATATAGTAAACAAACCGGCCTCACAGACTGTACAGATGTTAACATCAGAGACGGTCAACACTCTCCAGATCTCATCTCTCAGCTGCAGGAGGATCTGTAATCTCATTTGGGAGCATGTGTTGTGTTTGTGCACGTGTGCGAGCGCCAGAATAAGAGAAGGATGCATGTTTTAAAGACGTCTGCGTTGATCTCGTGAGCGTTCGCCATCTTCTCCTCCGTCCCCACTCTTTCCATTCTGACCACATCTACAGTATCTCCCCCCCTCCTCTTTATCCTGTGTCTTGTGTTTTAGCTGGCAGACATAAATCAAGTGTCTGGAATGGAAACACTCACGTTACTGGTGCCACATATGTTTATATTTAAAGCCTTTTCCTCTCTCTCTTTTTTTAACTCTTTCGCAGAGAAAGAGAGAGAGAAAGAGAGAGAGAGAGCACCTGAAAAACACGGGAGGGGGAAACCGCTGGAAAGTGTGATTCAACTGAAAATGTCTGCCCACCCTCCGACCTCCCCCCCCCCACCACATCTGAGGCTCCCACTCCAGCAGCTCAGATCAGTGTATTAACCAGGGGGGAGAGAGAGGGAGAGGGGGAGAAGAGGAGGTATGGTTCTGCTTGACCCGCGAGGCCGACAGAGGTGGAAAGAATGTGCTGTCCAGCCGGTGAACACGTTAACACAGAGGGGGAAAAAAACTTCCTACAAGCAGCTTTCCCACCATCCCAAACCCCCTCACCCGCCATTCACACATGGAGGGAAGGAGANGCACTCCTGCAGTTGCACACATGTGTAGGTGTCAGGCCTCCTCTGGGGGTCTCTGGCCCTGTTAGAGGCGGTTTATGGGGAACAGACGCACACCTGTCTGCTGTTTCCAGCAACAGCCAATGGTCAGCCTCCATCTGCCAGAGGGGAGACCCTCTCGAGTTCCACACGGAGCCAACTTCCTACTGGGGGGCCAGCCCTTCGTCATGATTCGGGATGACCTCCCAGGAGGGGTGGCATCCCGTGTATCGGAGTCCCTTTGGAAACGTGGTGCAAATGAGAGGCAGAGAGGAGGAGGCCTGGGGGAGAACCAGGGAGGGGTCAGAGGGGCCCAGCCGGCTCAGGATATGGCTCCCTCTGCCTGGGATGACTCAACTGCAAAGCATCTCTTTCCAGGCAAAACATCCACGTCAGCACTCTCCCACAAGCCCATTGGGTCTTTTAATTACAATCTGGACCGGCTTTCCTTATCTGCGAGACTCATTTAATCCGATCCACATCTAAGAATCTTATTTATGACACTTTATAGTGTTTGTGTGTGCCTTAATATTAGTGAAGCACACGCTCTGGTTCTGTGAGTCTGCGAGTGTGTGTGAGAGCATTAATTTGACTTGGCATGATGGAGTTTATGCATGAGCGTTCCTGGAAGCGTTGATGTCTTTAGCAGACTGTGGGTTTTGTAAACAGGGCCTTTCAGGGCCCGCTGACCCTGCAACCAGCTTCCTGTCCTCCTGTGGGACCCTCAGTCATTATTACCCCCTTTTCTTTTAATCTAACGTTTGATCCCTGTGTGCTTCTCTTCCTGTTGCCAGCTGATCAAAAAGAGATTTTTTTTAAAAAGATGATTTTTTAGTGTTGATGAGCAAAGTCAATCTTCTTAAACTTCCACATAAGTCAACAGTCCAACTTTTTGTCGCCTTCAACTTTCCCTGTGATCACTCACTTTGTGCGGCCGTATATCTGATCACACAAAAACAGGATTTATCATCGACATACATCATTATCACGCAGTCAGACGAGTGAAGAATGTCACATTGCCTCATTTCGCTGCCCTGGAGACCAAAGGGGCATTCGGATTGAAAACAGCCCTTCGTTTTAATAAATGCAAGTTGTTGGTGGGCGTGCTGCTGGAGGTGCCAGCGAGATGTGAAATATGATCCAAGACGTTCAGTTTGACTGACAGATCCATGAGTTTGAAAGCTGCACAGTTAATGGCACTTTATAGTATAAAGAGATGGGTTTTAGATCTGTGGAAAGTTGTCGCTCCAGAAATTATATTATCATTCATTGTGACAAAATACTCAACACAAAAAGACAGTTTGGCAAAAAGGCAAACAAGGGTTGATGCACCCAAAACCTTCGAGATCATTAGGTCCTTATCAAGGAGCATGATTTCCAGTGTCTTATTGTGTGCTTAATTTTGGCTCTTTCTCGTGTTTTCATGCTACCTGACAACATAAAATTTTACCTCTGCACTCGGCCTTTCAGTGGGCACATCTCATATTGATCAGATGGAGAAGTCCTCAACAAAAAATCACAGTAATTTTCATGCAGTATTTTGTCAACAAAAACAGAAATATTTGTCAAAGAATACACCTGTATTTTGTCAATGGCTTTATCTAAAAACACAAATGTTGAAGTGCGCTGCAGACGCCAAGTATTCAACCACATTTCTCCAAAACCAGATGATGCTAATAAAGCAGGATTTTGTTGTTTGCCAACCAAAAGTGGAGAAGAAACAAGGAATCCTACTGTTAGAATGAACAGCGAACTTTCAACAAAATGACCCAAAACCATCAGCGCGGAGGGAATCTTGTTTGGCAGGATTTCCTCAATTTATCTTCATTATTGTGGCTGTAGCATGCAAACTTCCTTCTTTCCCGGTTATATAATAAATAGATTTTAAGCCCGTGCATTTCAGGAAAAAAAGCACTAATGATGTTGTATTGTTTGGCTTTACGGCTCGCTGTAAAAAGGCAGCTGAAGCCGAGGCTCATTAAATGGTGCTAAAGACTGTGTCCTGGAGCTTGGGAGAACTTCAGGGTGAGGGCAAGCACGGCTTCGACAGGCCACATCACACGACGCAAATATGGGGGAAATGCAGCCGCGAGATGCCTGTCCCCTCACGTCAGAGGTGCAGCGAGGTGAATTAGGAACAAAAGTGCAATAATGACTTTGAACACTTGGCAGGATTTTACAGTGGAAGCTTCAACCTGGAGTGACTGATAGAACTTCGTCCCTTGTTTATTTTATTGAAAAGTTGCATGTGACCGCTGTAACTGGTTTGTTAATGGAAAAGAACCGGGCTTGCTGATTCATGGAAGAAAACTTATTGTAGGGTAATCGCACCCCCTCAAGAGAGGTTTTCCACTAAGTGCAGGATGGTTTCCCGAGAAAACCTTTTCAAATGGTCTAAAACGTAAAGTAATATGTACTTTTGTCGACACTGGGAGAAAAAAAGGGAACATTTTCTGCATCAAGGCAATTTCTGTGGACTTGGATGAGGATACCTGATGCTTCTGGCTGAACTGCCTGATGAACAATACACTATGGTGGAGTTTGGTGTAATGCAGGAAGGTGGTTTCAAGAAGCACGGCAAAATGAGGCTAATACAAAATCCGACTCTCGCAGACCTGCTGTGCTCTGCCGTGACCCGAGGCTCGGGGCAGGACGAGGTGGAGCAGGGACAAGCTCAGGAATCCAAACATCCACCTCAGCTCAGACACAGCAGAAGAGTCTTTACCATGAAAACCATTCTCTCACGGCTTTCAGCGAAGAGACTCTCACATGACTTCTTTTTTAACGCCGCGGTCGGACCCACCGAAAAAAGAAATGTTCTTGGCAGGCCCGGTGTTTCCATAAGTCAACTTTAATTTGATATCACCTGACACCTAAATTGAGTGTCACCTACAAAAAGCTGTGGCTCAAAACAAAACAGGCATCATCCCGGCCACATCCATCCACTGCGACCACAGCTGCAGAGGAGTGCTAACGGCGAGCATCCACAGGAGCTTGATTTAGAGTCTCAGAGGCCGAACGTCATGAAGCCTCAACCTCACACATCTGAAGTGTTCCCCTGTCATTTGCTAAATTTGATGGAGGGTGGTTGTTCTTTCTTATCAAAGGTGGATCAAATGTTTTTTTCTCTGTAGCGCTAACACATAACAATCAAGGCTAAGTTTTCAGAAAAACAACCTTTATTATTTATTAGTGGAAAAATCAACTCATTGGCTTCATCCGGACTCTGCGGGTGTGCGTTCTTTTAATTTGATTGACAGCGGTTGCAACGTAAACAAACAAGCCACCAACTGTCATCACAATCTGATTACATACGTGTCTTGCCACCTCAAACCAGTCGGAGACAAAAAGACAAATATCCATCAAGTGAAATAATCAAAACAGTCGCGACTTTGATAGAATATTGTTTGTTCGCCGTTCACAGTCAGAGGCCTGTGAAGCCCAATTTAAGTTAAATTGCATGTTCATTTTTGTCAGCAAAACATCTGTAAATCACATGTCAAATGTTCTCCTATAAACAGAAACCAAAACCATGTTTGTGTTATATAAATGTATATTTGTTCATGATGGTCAAGAAAAAGACACAGAGGGGAAAAAAAAACTTCACACTGTTTAGATTCTAGTCCTGCTTTTGAAAATCAGCAGATGGAAAGATAAAAAGTTTGAGTGTCAGTAAAGGAAGGAAAAAAAAGGGGGTAAAATAAAGAGGGGATGGTTTACCATCAAATTAAAGCAAAGCAGTCCATCACTAATATGTGAGGGGATGTGCCACAGATATATTAAATTACAGTAAGTTTCCTAAAAACTTATACAACTTATATAATAGTTATACTGTGTAAGTCGCTATGCTAAAATCAAAATCATCAAAAATCTTTTACTTGAATATTTTATTTTAGTTAATTTCAACTCCAAATTTTTCTTTATCTTAACCCGTATGTGATTTTTTCAACAGGTGGACTCACACATTTGGTTCATACCAAAGACAAAATGCTAAATATCATATAAAAATATAATAATGTCTCTTGTTCCCCTGCCGGAGCTCAGCCTGCCAACTGCTGTCAATCAAACACAGACTCTCCAGCAGCCGAGGGGTAACTGAACATTTATAACATTTAGACCTGTTTTCTTTTAATAATAAAAATATTAGCTTAAGAAACACTGGCATCATTTCTCACAGTGTGACATTGTTCTGATCCCAGTTCATGAAGAAGCTCAAAACTCTGCCATTCATCTCATTTAAACATATATTTTAATGCATCAGTCATGTGGGAAATTTTTTCTCACTCCCATTATGTTTGACTTCATTGAGAGGAAGTCTTGAGAAAATAATGACATACTCTTGTAAAATGCTGCTGTTTACATTCCCCCCTGGAACGAGGGCATGTCTGTTTCTCATCCTGGAGACCGGAGTCATCCTCCCTTTTTCAGTGAACACCCAGTCGGCCGGAGAGAGAGAGCTCATGAGACGAAACCTGACAGAAAAAGAGCTGCCATCAAGCTCTGTCAGACAGAACTGTGACAGGAACTACTCCGACTGACTGAGGATCTCTCCGTCTCTTTATGCACGTCTGTCCCAATTGTCTGTCCTGATTGTTGATATCTGTCACCTCCCTGCTTTCCCATGGAGTCACAGTCTGCACCACGCTTCACCCCGATTGGTTTAAATCAGGCTGACAGCAGGATATTGGATCATGGTCACAGTAAATGACAATTCTGTCGTCCAAGACAGAAATGGAAGCAAAAAAAAACCAACCTTCAGGATGGGCTGCGGAGGGGGGGGGGGGGGGAGAATGAGAGCATTTCAAAAAGAGAGGTGAGAGAAGTTGGGAGGAGGGATCTGGAAGGAAGGGGTCATAAAGTAGGGGAAAAGAAAAGAAGGGAGAGTTGAGGGAGGGAGGGAGGGAAAAGTGACGGAAAGAGAAAACGTGGGAGCTGTGAGAACGTGAGGCAGACGGAGCAGTGAGTGATGCAAAAGGGTGGGATGGAATTTGCTCAAAAGTCGGAGCCAAGGCAAATGCGCAGCTGTCAAGGACTTTTGTTCTCTTTAAAAAACATCTTTTGGTCTTTGCGCGACTTGTTTCAACACACACGTTGAAAAATGTAAGTCGCGGAGAGGAAAACAAAAAAGTGAGGGGGGAGAGCAAAAGGGAGGACGGAGGGTTGTTAAATGAGCAAAAAGAGAGAGAGAAACAGAATTAAAGTGAAGATGAGAAAGAATAGAAGAAGCTCAAAGTGAGGAGGGGATTGTGGGGGATATTGTGCACCAAGTGAAAAAAAAAGTGAAAAGAACAACACGGCCCGAGAGGAAGCTAAAGGAAAACAGGAAGAAAAAAGGAAAAGGGGGAGAAGAATTAATAGTATTTTTTCAGTGCACCATGTATCCCTCAGCCTCCCTGTGGACCCAGGGCTTGCGCACATGTCAGCACACCAGTGCGCATATGTTTCTACTATTACATGATAGGCTGCGGAGAAAATATAGGAAAAGCATATCTGTGTGTGCATTGGGAGGGGGCAGGGAGAGAAGGGGGTGGAGTGATACAGACAAAGCTGCCTTTCCAACAATGAGCTCCACCTTCGTCTGGTGAATCTGTGCCTGAAGTTTTCCAGCCTTGGCTCTGGAGCGCCGCCCTGTCCCACCTCCTCCCCTCCCCGCCACTTTTTTTTTTTTTTCTCTCTCTCACTGAACAATGACAACCTCAGAGAGAGCCAGACACATCAGAAGCATTATCTCCTTTTCTGTTTTCGATCATGACAGCTGTCTCCCACCTGTCCACGCCGAGAGACTCACTTAAAGGGATATTTCTCTTTTTTTGTGCTTATAAGTTAAATGTGGTTTCAGTTGTAATATCACATGTCACCAAACTGAAGTCAAACCTGCATCACCATTCACACCTCATTACACATACCAGTGTGGTGAGGATGGTGATGTCATGACACGGAGGTCTGTCTGGTACTCGGCCGCCGTGTCGTCTGCACGTTTGCCCCGTGATGCTGACGTTTGGCAGAGCGCTGGCTTTTTGGTCTGTTGAAGTATGTTGTGGTAGCAGGAAGGAAAAGGGGGCTCACCAAGGTGCTGCTGTGATGTCATCTGATGAGGTTATCTATGACCTCATGAGATGGTTTAACGGTTGTGTTATGGAGGCGTCCCGGTGGTCCAGCGGTTACAACGCGTGCATGACATGTATGGTAATCGCCCTCTGTTGCATGTAATTTCCCCTCTCTCCCTACACGCCTTTACATCTTAGACTAAAAGGCAAGTTATGTCACGGCCTATTAGGATACATTAAATCAAGACTGTATAACTTGTATAACAGCAGGCACGGTGGGTGCAAACGGTAATTATGGCATAATGGTAAAAAATGTGGTGTAACAGTAGCACATGCAGAGTCACAGAGTCAGTACACATACTCATTAATGTGAGTTAGTTAAAGCTAGCTCTCGTGTGTGTTGAATGGAGATGAATGGACTTGTCATTTGTGAGAGGACAGATGGGCCTTTTCTGCTTTTCTAAATTACACTGTCTTGCTTTAAGTTAAGTTAAGTTAAGTTAAGTTAAGTTAAGTTAAACTTGCATTAAACGATTTTTCCTTTCTTTTTGCTTGTTTCCTTTTAAGATTTTTTTGGGGGGCAAACTTTTTAGCAAACAGTTTATTTATGCATTTATTAGATGAGCAACATTAATTATTAGTTTGAGTCATATTTCTGGTCACATGACAAACACAAGTTTGATATTCATTATGGTCTGATATTCACTATCTGATGTTTGGTGGGCAGGGGATTACAGCCTGTTTCACTGAAAACAGTAAAATCAAAACATCAAGCTGAAAGATGCTAAAATGCTCTGTAGAGATGAAACTGTCCAGAGAGTCCATCACTAGAAGATGCTCCCATAGATTGCATGTATATATACTGTAAAGTTAAGTTATGGTGCCCTCTTACTTTATCTTATGTTATCTTATCTTACTGCATCTTATCTTACCTTATGGTTTGTATAAGTTAAATCATTAGCAGCAGCTGATCTTTAAACTAGGAATGCCTCCTGTAAATCCTCTAATGTTTGAATCCCCCAGAGGCAGAGGAGAGGAAATACTTTGTTAGATCCACTCAAGGCTGATGAGCCTGTCAAACAGACTGTGTGTGGGACTGAATGTATATGAAAGAGAGAAACAAAGAAGACAGCGAGCGAGAGAAGGGAAAAGAGAGATGGAGAAATTCCACAGCTGATGAGTTTATGTTGTCACATTTTAGAATCTGTGCGCAAAAGTACATATTTATGTGGATTCATAAGCAAAAAAGATCATTTGTCTTCGTGTCTGTGCTTTCAAAAATTCATGTGTTATAAACATACCAAGCATTTCTGTGTGTGTGTTTGTGTGTCTATTTGGGTGTGGGCGTGTGTACAGACAGTAAAAGGAGAGAAAGGTTATGTGTGTCTCATGTCAACAGACTTTAAATTTAGCTGCTGCTTTGTATATATAGACAGGCCATCCTAAATAAATCTGCCCCTGTCGTTGTCTTTATCTCTGTCTCTCATCAGAGGACCAACATGCACAGGTGGCACTTAGAGTTAACACACAATTCTTAGACTACAGGGCTCGTCCGATTTGTGATTGTTGCCACAGATGTTATGGCTGAATATGGTGAATCTTCTGTGTTTGCAAAGGCGGCTTCTATTTTCTTCGACGTTCGAACAATAAGTGTAGCCCTGACTGCTATGTTTCTGGGTCTGATGAAAAAAATATAATAAGAAGATGATGAAGAAAATGTTCACATTAAAATGTAAATTTTCTGTGGTTATATTTAGGCACTGAGCCAACATACAAAAGCAATGTTAACATACTGATGTTTATAGTGTTGAGGCCCAAGTATTGCCCAAAATCAAAAGCTGATCTGACTCAGAAGTTGCCAAACTTGGCTGTGATTCATGCAACAGCTGTTGAGACGTTTCACTGAAACACAAAATGACTGATGGCGGCGCTTGAAGAATCATCAGGGATCAACAAAATGGCTAGACTTCATCCTTGTGGAACCACGAGGGCTTGAACAAAATATCATGGCGATTCATCCAATAGTTATAGTTGGATATTAAAAAAACCCAAAAACAACACTCAGGTCCCAGCAGATCGTGGCAAAAGAATTAAACCTATGATGCTTTTTGATTCGCTGTCCCGTCAGAACAATAAAGCTGTTCTCACAAGTACATCCAGTCCTCAAAGTCATCAGTGGTAGAGACGATCATGGTGGTGGTGAATCAGCCGGTACAGACGGACCACAGGACGGTGAGTCAGCCAAAAAGACAGATAGATAACGTGAAGACACGCAGCTGTTTTTCATGACTTTTCTACGGTACGTGAATTGATTAATGCATTTTAATGACCGTTTCATTGGGCCTTGAAACAAACTGCCTGCCTTTACTTACTCACTCTCTTTCTTACCAAGAGATAAATGAAATTGATACCATTCTCTTATACAGTCACATTATAGTCTATTTTAGAAGTAGGCAGATGTTTTGACCTTTAAACAACAGGCTACTTTTCCCCCTTTGCTTCCATTCACTGTGCTAAGCTAAGCTGTTGCTTCATATTATTGTAAAAGTATAAGAGTGATATCAATCTTCTTCCACAACTTCCACTTCTTTCTCTTCTCATTGGCTAAGAGCATTTCTTCCTTGACCTTTTCCATTCCTATTTGCATTTTTCCAATGCAAAGATTCGCTTACGTAAAATGACAGTTTCACCCCTCCTCAATCTCTCATAACGCAAAAATGTCGACTCTGCATTTACCATTTCGGGCTCCAAAAAGCTAAAGTGAGATGATGAACAGTGGAAGCCAGCGGGGACAGATGGATGCAATAACTAAGACAAGAAGAAGAGAAATGGTGGCCCCTACATATCATCGTTGTCACTGGTGGTCTACGTCACTCACATTTGGCTTACGGCCTGTGATGATGTGTTCAACCATTCGGACGTGGACTCCACTCTTGAAGAATGAAAATGCCGACTATTTCAAAATAAAAGGCCCACCTCCTCCAGCTACAGCAAAGCACTGAGAATATTTTGATCCTGCATTGATATATTGTTACCAGAATCAGATTTATGTTTAGAAACACTTTCAGTGAAAACCAGTCAGATTTTAAAAAGTCTCAAAAGTGAGTGGTTGAGAGGCTGTGATGCCAAACATATGGTTTTCTTTTTAAAAATGTTGGACTGGGAGAAAAGGAATAAGCCAGTTGGCCATCGCTTCCTTAATGACACTATCTTGATGCCTTTATTGATTTTCGTCGACGCTCGCTCTGTCTCCTGCTGCGCCCATCTGCCTCAGCTAGAGACTTTGGCTTTGCCTTGTTATTGCCTTCACATAAGTAGAAACAGCGCCGATGGCTATTTAAGGACGTTTGGACACCTCTACAAATGAGCGCAATTGGAGTGGCACTTGACCCAGCAGTTTGTGTTCCCATCAAGAGAACACCAAACGATGCCACATCCTGTGGAAGAAACGGGCTGCATTCCTCCACTAGAGGTCCAGATGGTCGCGGCGTCCATGCCAGCGTGTGCTGCAGGTTCCTGGCAGCCACAGCGGCTCGCACTCTTATTAGCACACTTTTTTCATTTTGCGGCTCCGTGTCTTTTGATGGCTACCTGCCTGTGTTTAGACAATATGGTGGAGTCGCTCGGTTCACTGTGCTCAAGCTGAGTTCAATATTACGCCAGTTCGGTTCCACAGAAAAATGTCCAGACCACTTCACCGGAATTTCACGGGTTAGTCGTGAGTCAGTTGATACAAGATGAGTCAATGAACCACGTTAGAGTGTTTAACTTTTCTAATAGTGCAGACCAGACGTATTACAACACAGATGTCCAGCTGGAAGCACGAATTCAAAGCTTTATTGTTCACATATTACCCAAATGTTGCTATTGAACGTCTGGGATTTGTTGAACAAGAACAAAGGTCAGAAACAGGAAAAGTGTTTGTTGCTCATTCAGCAAAACAAAACTGAATTCTCCATTTTTTTGTATTTTTTGCTTTCAAAGGCATCATCGACCAGCATCACAGGCTACAGTCTGATTTCAGCATTCAGCCCATAATTTGACATGTGATGCAGGTGGATGTCTGCGAAGCTGTGAAGTGGGTGGCAGCAACACTTCCCGTCCTTTGTCCATTGTTTACCCTCCAAAGCTGAGACTTTATTTGATGATCGCTCACAGATGTCTCGACTCGTGGGAGGTCAGGTGCAGAGCTTTGTCATATTGCGTAAGGACACAGCAAATTGGTGGTTAATGTCTGATGGGACAAGGATATTGGAACAGATGTATCATCCAATGGGCAGACAGTAACGTGGACCAGTATCAAGAACTATCAGTATCACATATGTTGAACTGGATAATAAATAAAGTTGAAGGTCAAGACCACTCAAATCACAACATTTCTGATTTCCCAGCACCAATATTGGATGAATTTTGTACAATCTTTTTCTGTTTCTTTACTTATTTCGATTCTCTATCTCAACAATATCTGATAAAGTCCAACTTGCTACAGGTCATGACCTCCAAACCGGTGCAGTCCACCTGTCTACATATTGTAAAAGGAGCGCTCCTCCCTGTGTTTGTACTCAACTGTTGGTGCTGGATATAAATCACGGACTGATTTAGACATGAGATGACAGATCAGCGTCTTCCTCTCAAACAGACTTATATCTCACGTTGTGCTCATTCTACTGCAAAGCCTTTTTTTTTTATCCCGCTCTAATCTGGCTGTTTGACAGGCTGATGAAAACGTCGGTGAGGAAGTTTTCCTCCGCTGGGCTGAGCCTGGACCCGCTGGAGGTGGTGGTGGTGGGGGGAAAAGGATGTCAGCAAAAAGTACGTGCCACATTAGACTCAATGACCTCCTCCCTTCATGCCATGCTGTCAATGTAATGAAGCTCATTCGGTTACCAGCTAATTCCACTGAGGTGTGCCAACGAGCACTTGAGGCACCGGTTTGTGCCAGAAAAGATTATTGTCTCTCTATCTATCATCACTTTTATGCGACTACTATTCCATCACGTTTCGAATAAAGAACTTGCAGTTTTGTCTCTCTGAAATTCTTCTTTAATTCTCAGACTAAACACAGGTTTTAAACGTCTCTTTGCCTCATCTGTCCTTCATTTTGACAATATTCTACACGGTGTTGTGTATTAATTCCTTCATCCAAAATCCCATCTCTCCAGTGTGTTCTGACTTCAAATCCCCTCAGCTGTGGGACAAAAAAAAAAAAGAGGAGTAGACGCCAAACTACAACAAAACTGACCGCAGAAAATGTTAAGTCATCTTGTTTAATTCACTTAGCTCATTATTTCTTCCCCTTTCTTTCTCAACGTGCAGAAAGAAAGACACACACTTCGCCCGCCGCCGCCTTTTAACGAGTTTCTGGGTGTACATTTTTCTCAGCGGGTTGTATAGCTTAATAACTGCCAGCAGCTCTGCGTTGTGAAGACAAACCTCCCTGGTCCCTTCCCTCCTGTCTCCCCCCCCCCTCCTCTCCTCTGGCCTCCCTCCCTTCTTGTAATTTTCTGAAGATTCTGGAAAGTGCTACCTCACCCTTTCAATAAACCCCCCCCCCCTTTAAACAGGGCAATACTTTATGTGTGACTCGCTGAAATGTTTCCACCGCTGCTAAAACGGGATCATTAAAGACCCTGTTTCATTTGTTCAGCTACAGTACTCTATTCTTCTTCTGAGCTTTGGTAGAGTCATTACCACTGTCATGTTTTCTTTTGAGAGGAAGTGCCTGACTTTGGAGTTACAGGCCTCACGGGAGACCAGAGAGAAAATCAATTAGAGCATCCAGGTACGAGTCTTCGAGTCTGATGAAACGCGCTCACAATCTGTCTTTCATGCGCTCTCGCATAAGCGCGCACACATCCAACATCTGCTTGGAATGTGGTGGGGGCCGGCGCTGCGAAGAGGATGGAAAATGGCGTGAGGGAAGGCAGAGGGAGGGAGAAGAGAAGGGGGGTGGGGTGGGGTGGGGGACACAAAGGGGAAAGAGATCAGTGGAAGGAATATGAATGGAAGGGGAAAAGAAGGGAGAGCGAGCAGCGACGGTCGCAGAGACTCTAAACCCGGAGATGATGGTCTAAAAACAGCAGATCTGGAGTAAGCCTCGTCAGAGCCCTGCACACATGCCCTGCGAGCGCAGCACGCATCAGCAGCGCACACATCAAAGAGCCCAGCTCAGGCAGGCCAGGAACCGTCTAGACACGCTCTTCCCATCGCACCATCCAGGCCCCCTCCGCTCGTTTTTGGCCTCTCTCCACCTCTCTTAGTTTATTCTTTCCATCGCCGTGTCCCCCCCCCCTCTGGACTGTGTCGCTGCTTTCTCCACAACAGTAACAGATCTTAATTATGTTTATGAGCTTGCTTTGTGCTCACACGCCTGAACTGGTGGAGGAACGAGACTCCGCAGCCACGCTAGCGTCTCTGTGAGCTTGTCCTTAGGCACACTCGGCTAAACGCGCACATCAGCATGTTAACAGGCTGATTCTAAAGCAACGGCAAGGAGCTTTGAGTCTGTGTTGAATTTGAATGTGAACATTTCCCATGAGCACCTTCGCCTCGTGTTGTAAAGATATTGATCTGGTGGGGGTTTGATTTTGTTTTAGAAGTGAGTGAACTTTTTAATGATGTTTTTCTTTTTTTCGACACAGTTGTTTGCTGGATGCTTAGAGATGAGATCATGTGTCTATTTATTAACATCAATATTAACTGTAATATGTGAAACGAAGTGAACTTTGTTTAAACCAAGGTCACATGTAGATCTACAACTAACAGACTCAGGTGCTCAGTAATTGTAATTTTGCCAAGAAAGCTCAAGCAATTTTTACATTTGTTTTACATCTAGAGTTAACTATATCAACATTAATCCCCTTATTGATGGAAAACCATGTCTTGTAATATATTTCATAACTAAAATACACACCAGATTTAAATAGCTTATAACTGTTCACTCTCCTCCTACTTCCTTTTATCAGGCTAATATACTACCCACTGTGAAACTTTGCTTGGGAAAGTGTAAACACAGGATCTTTTGGTCTGCGTGTCGTAAATCGCTTCATCTGATTGGTGGGAATCTGACCAGGTGACATGACCATAGAAAGAGCTCCTTGCTAATTATCTTGTCTATCTCATTTATCTACTTATGGAGCTAGATGAAAACTAAGGGCATCACCAAAGCCTTTAGGATTCATCCTCTGGGGAACATGAATATCTGCATCCAACAATGGTGGACTGACTGACCACCATCACCATCCTCTGAGCTGATAGCATTGCTAAAAAAAAACAAAAAAAAACCTAAAGTACAACAGTTAAAGATGTAAGAACACTTGAACACGGCAGGATAGAGAATGTTAGAATAAAAAAAAGAGGGAGCAGGAAAGGGGAATGAAATGTACACAGAGCGGATGAGTAGCTCCCAGTTGGAAAGTCCCCCTTCGCTGCCTCCCTTCATCTCCTCCTCCTCCTCACTCCCTCCCTCACCAGTGGTTCCAGTCCACAGGGACAAGGTCTGAATGGAAGCACTGGACTGAATCAGGGATAGACAGTGAGCAGACAGTAGGCACAATCTTCCACTGAGCACCACAGAAGCGCTTCAGGATGGTTCCTGTGTGCCCATCAGAATTTCTGCACCGTAGTTACGTCTTGTTTATGGAGTAAATCAGTTCTGTCTGTTGGAGTCTAGAGTCGTATTAGAGGAAAATCTTTACAGACCTTTTTTTGTTCATTCAGAGTTTTGTAGTCTGGTGAGTGAGTGTGTCATCAGCCACATGAAACGCTGGGATTTCTGACGTGCTTTGCCTCCTGGTACCGGCCTTTTTTTTTCATGACCTGAGGCTGTCTGCATATTTTAGACATCATCTGTGCTTTAAGTGGTTTTATACCATAAGGGTTTTCCCACTGAACGTCGTCCATCTTCACCAAATTTATCCCCTCATGACCCCACAAACTCCTCTCTTTCCTCTATCTTTTTCCACCCGTGCAGTCACCAGGAGACATCTGGATTTCCACTGCACACCATTACATGCTAACAGCTCCAGCTTTTATGATCTTACACAGCGAAGTGGCAAGTAACAGCCATAAAATGACAGACATCCAAGGAGGGGCATCACTGTGACGGGGCGTGTGATAAATGGGCAAATTGTGCCCTTATGTTGCTTTTCATCTGAGCTTTGATAAAAAAAAAAAAAAAAAAAAAAATGTCGATTTTCAAACGGCAATAATTTCACAACAAGGAGTTAGAAGTGTGCTGCGCGTCCCCCTTTCCAGACATCGTGTTTATCAAGAGCAATGAGCACTTTGGCATGAGATGCAGTGTTAAGATTTTCCACAGGAGCGCTGCCAAGCCTCAATGAGATGTTTGTGATGAATCGCGTTAGATGGAAAGTGTATTAAACAGGGCTGAGCAGGGAGATTACCAGTAAAATGATGAGCGATGGAACAGCCGTGCACACACGTATGCATTGTGTATGTGTGTGCGGTCAAGTGTGTGTGTAAATGCAACAATTCACAGAGGAGCAGGGATGCTTGTATAAACATATCCTCAGAAATCCACCACTATTTCTATGTAAAGCCTTGAAGTGAAGCAGGGGAGGAGGTGATTGGTGGATTTACATCAAGGTTGTGTAGTTCGGGTCCGCCTGTGTGGAGCTCCACCTGGCTGGTTATTGGGCCTCTTTAATATGCTCATCCATGCATACAATAAACATGGGATTTTCTTAACCAGCGGAAAGGAGGACTGAGGTGAGAAGGATCCATCCCTTAGGCTTCAAACACCACAGGGAAATAGTTTGAATGTTTGAGCCGGGTGCTCCTGGAATTTCAGAAAGACCCATTAACTTCAGCAGTACATAACTGTATTGTAGGGTGGGTCTTTTTTTTCTGTGTATGCGAGTGTGTGAGAACATCTGCTGGGCAGATCTGGGATGGGATTGAGATGAGAGGGAGGCTAGGGTCCATCACTTCTTGATCTCTGTGACCTTTGCACCTTTGGGATGGTTTGTTTCTAAGAGTTGAGCCTTGTGATAGAAGGAAAACGTCCCACGTGCTGGACTCGACTGCAAGAATTTCTTCTGGTGAGAAACACGAGAAAAGGACAAAATGTCTTTCTGAGTGTCTCTTTTCTTTGAGGGGATTGTTTTGTTTTTGTGTGAGCTCGAAGCCAAAACCTCAGATTGGCCCTCTTAGTCAGAGAAGAAACTGAGCCAATGGCATCATGACCAGTTAAGGGAAAAAAGATGACCACAGGCTGGTTGACTCAGCACATCTCACTGTTTCCAGCATTTCCTGAATATCTCACAATGCTTCTTACATAGAGGTTGGGATGAAACTGAGTAAAAGGTTAAACCCTAAGAGAGGAGTGGAAGGACAACCCAGATGAATACAACATTTACACCTGGCAGAAAGATGAAATCTGCATCGGAATACGTTATCTGGATAAACAGGAGTTGAAGCCAGGTGTAAATGCACTGGGATCGAAATGCCATGGAATCAGCCAGACCACATTTGGAGGTGGTCAGGATCATACTGTGATCGGATCTCAGCCAGGTGTAAATTTGCCCTGAACACAAAGCACAGTTGAGGATGTCAGTTCACAAAGTTATAGGATCACCAGAGCTATTTGAAATGATCCTGACGGGAATTGTTTGCTCCGTTTTCTAATGTACTCTAATGTTTGGAGACGTTTCACTCAAAACCACAAATGTAAACCTGATGGTGGCGCAAGAGAAAACCTCAGGGGATCACCGCAGTCAATAGGAATCATTCTCATAGAACCATAAATCCCTGCACACAAAGTTCTGTCAATCCTTCCAGCACATATATTTACTGGATGGCTGATCATTTTGACCTGCCTGTGGAGCTGGAGGCAAGTCAGGGGATCATCAAAGTCAAGAGGATTCATCCTCTGGGGACAATGCATGGCCAATATTAACTTAACCTTAGAAGTGTAAACTGCAAGATTTAGGTTTTGTTGGAGCAAGAAACCAAACTCTTGCTTCAAGTAAAGGAAGCGAGTTCGATTTCTTACAATCATTGCAATAAATACAAAGAGGAATTGTTCTGAAAATGGGTTTTCTTTTTTCCCAATGCATGTGTCGACCAAATGTCCAACTGATTGGTCACTTAGCTCAACAAATCAAGCTGTGCAGAAACACTGTTTGCTCATTAGCACATCTCCCAGCGCGTACTGTACGTAGGTTAAAAAGTCCTTTTACTAATTTGACGAAAGTTATGATGAATGTTCGCTATGTGCTTCGTTGCACATGGGTCGCAGATGAATCAGTCGGCGCTCTGTCTGAAATTAAAACAATGCAAACCGTGACGAACACGAGGGGCCGCTTCAACCACTCCCAGCGCTTCGTCTTAAGAATACAGTGCAACCACGGAATCTGCTGGGATGATGCAATGTGGCTGATATCAATGTCGATACTGTTTTAATATCTGTACAAAATTTAATTACATTAAACCCGGTGTCAGTTTGGATCAAAGTTGACTGATGGCTCATATTGCCGACGACACGAAAAGCTTTTAATTGCAAAGATTTTCTCTCTTAGTTTCCATTTGTGAGAGATTCTACCTGCTTCTGCATCATCATCTGAAAGGCCATTGGTGAGGAGGATCTCTCCGAGCATCCAAGTGTCATCAAAGCTACAACAAACAAACAAGAAACTGAGATGCGATAAAAAAGATTTACCCCTCGGTGACACTGCTGATGTTTCAACCCCACCGCTGCAGACATGAAATGTGGGCATATTTGCTCTGAACTCGGGCCACACCCTCCACGACTCCAGCTGGCCTGCTTCTCCATCTCCACTGTTCAAACTCCACTTCTATTGTGGAGTTTCTGATTAGCATATCCTGCTGGCGCTTAATTATTACAGCCTGTGTGTGATGTTTAATTTATGACATCAGCTCTCTAAAGAGTACAAAAAAAATAACAAGAGTGTGGGACAGAGAACAGCAGGGCCGGCGCGAGCCAAGAGCAGAGGCTGCGTGCCACATGTGAAACCAAGGTGGTGTGTTCGACTGGTTGGTTGCCTGCAGAGTTGAATGTACAGTCAGACCAGAGGCAAGAAGAAATCCAAGCTGTTCCTCAGCTGCTCACAGAGTCAGCGGGTTCATGCAATTACATATAAGTGATGCAACACGCTTACATCCAAGGTGCAGTTACAGGTAGACTCAAACCACATGACATCAGCTCTTTTTCATATATTTCAAGTGAGTTTTTTTTACATATTGTTCATTTCATGTAGAAACCCACATGGGCTCAGTGTATAAAGCACCAAATGTATCACAGTGGTGAAACAGAGCTTGGAACATAAAACATTACACTGCAGCTGAAGAACGTAGTCTTGTCTCACAGGCTACATATATTCTGCTACAAAAGACTCTTTTATAACAAACCAGCCAGAAGAAATAATGCAAAGGACATTTCACTAAAAAGTGACTCAAGGGCTCATCTTTTTATCATCACATAATGAGCACCACATAAAGACTGAAGTGGCTCCTTCATAGAAACTGATAATCAATCTAATAACTTAGATTCATTATTTTTGGCTTTTATTTCTTAAACGTAATGTTTTTATAACCAGAAACTTGTGAGTAAAAATCAGATTACAGAATCAAATAGATTCAAGATTCTGCTGTGGTTTGACCAATTATACTTTTTTTTTTTTTTTTACTTACAAAAGCAGCAGCTGATCTGTGTTTTCTCATTTTTCTCCTCCCTTTGATTGAAAGCGTTTTGTGACTTGTGTCTTCACAAGAGGCCTTCACTTACTGTAAACTGTGAAGAGTAAACAGTGTACAGTGTCCCTGTAGCAGGAAACACAACACTTTATGGATACGCAGCCAACATAGAGTATACATAAACATAAAATTCTAAAACATGAAAAGATGAGACATAAAACTTGTTTGACAAAGGTAATGGGTGTATTTTTTAGGGACTGCTTTCAGTTTCTCATAGTTGGTGCATCCAAGATTTTTTTAGCTGCCAGACAGCAAAATTTTTCAGGCAACAAATCTTTTGGAGAACATCCACTGTCGAAGCATCACTGAATGTGCCACGAGGGACGATTTTTGTTCCCAGCCTGCAACAACAACTACTAACAGAACAATGATGGAACATTATGTGAAATGTATGGAACTCAAGGGCCTCTGTTAATAATGGAAAGCAATCTAAAAATTTAGTTTGCAGGATTCATGTGCAAAAGACATATGGATCTTTATGACTTTTAAGTAGCTGTGTGCATCTAGAATAAACTAGACACAGAAATAATTAAGAATTTGGAAAATGTCACTTTGTAAAAGTTCATCATAAGTTTAATGTGCTGATGATTTTCTCCACGAGGATCTCACTCCTGACTCGAGGGAGAGTTTTTCCTCCACAGTACAAACATGCAGCCACGGGAGCCCTGCCAACGGGGGATTTGCACTCAATTGATAACTGGCAGCTGGTGAGTTCATGACAACGTGTCAAGTGTGTAGTGCATACGTGTGGAGATGTGCTGTGCTTGCGTTCATTAACGTGTGTGTGTGTGTGTGTGTGTGTGTGCATCCACGCTTTTATGCTCTAATCTGATGTATGAGTCTCTTGCGAGCAGCCGCTGAAGACTTTCACATGTGCCCAGGTTTTATGCACTCATGATAATATTTATATGAGCTCAGGTCCAAACTAAAGGTTGATGGAAACTCTCTGTGTCTTCAGCACTCACATCATCATCATCAAAACAAACAGCAAAAGAAGGGGGTGTGCTGTGAGTTTATTTTTGTCTGTGTAGGTGCTTTTAAACTCCACAAAACTGTCTGTCTGGACGGACACAGGACGAAAATGTTGAAGCTTAATTCCTCCTTCCCCCTTTTCTTTATTTAATTACAAAGTGCATATTTTGATAGACAGCATATGCTTTATAATTATACCGTAACATAAAGAAGAAGTGTCCTATAATAATAATAATCTGTGAAACTTTTTTTTTTTTCATTTAATTCCACAGACGATAGCTGACAAATACCAAGACCACATTCCAGGTACTAATCCCCAACGGTACCTAAAACCATCCCCACAGCCTCCAGCCTGTCACATACTGCTTTTTAACAGCAGCCAAGACAGTGAGAAAAAAGCCACTTATCTCCAATAATAACTCATCCAAGTGGCTAATTAATTACCTGAAGATGCCAATACTTTTTTTTTTTTTTCATTTTCAAGTTTCCCTGTCCATGAAGGGTTCAGCTTCTCTGGCTCTGGCTGCTGCTGCTGCTGGGGGCGACTTGGCTTTCATCAAACACTCTTCAGATTTTTGGATTTATTTCCTTTTTGAGCAGGTGTTTCCTCAGGTTAGACAAGTTGCCTGGGCCAGATTTGCATTTCTAATTACAATCACTGCGGCGAGCGTTGTCGAGTCTAATCACTCGTGTCACTCGACTCACTGTGCAGAGGTGACGTGGACTCTCTCTCTCTCTCTTTCACTCTATACTCTAAATTAATCTCTGACCCAAATGTGTCCTCAGCTATCACAATTTAGCACCGACTCATTTAGCACAAACAGGTGCCACCACAAATTTGATTGGTACTCTAACATAACCACACACAACGCGATGATTGTAAACTTTATTTTGGAGAGGAAACACAAAGGAGAGACAACACACACTAATATAATCTGCCAATTTAATATTGTAATATATGAATAGATTCACTACAGGGAAATAATTTTCCCTTCATTCACAAAGTGGGTCCAAAATATCGAGGCCTAGAGGAAGGAAATACACAATAAACGCTATATAATCTTGTGGACAAAGTTATGTTTTATTGTGGCTAAAAATGTTTCTGCCAGTTTTTGTTTGATTTTGCAGAAGAAGCAGCCAAATCTCCAACCACTGTGCTCCTTGCATCATAGTTCAGTCTACAGTTGTGTGTAGATTAAACCATGACGTGATGGTTGGGGTGACAGGGCGCCGTAGATGGGCCCCATTTGGGGTTTTTAAAAGGTTCTGATTTCAGCAAAAACTTGAGTATGTTTTATTCATTAAGTCAGCTGTTGTGGCCAAGTTGTCCTTTTCGTTTAATAAGAAGCTCAGATGACTGTGGAGTTGTACTTCCACAGGGCGGAGATCCTGAACTCTGTGTGTTGCCCACACAATGGCTGGTGGCGTGTTGGAGAGGCAGCAGGCCCCATAAAAGATGACCCTGACCCGAAGCTGTTTCTTTTGAATGCACGGACAATTTCTGCATCCTGCAAGCAGAGAATGTGAAAGGCCTGCGAACTAATGATATATTGGGATGCCATGTTATGTAATGCCTCACAAGTTGCGAGCAGTACTTTGTAATCAACACATTTACAGGGAGCCAGTGGAGAGAGGCCCTGGCAGAGGTTATATGTTCTTTTTTTTTTACTGCCTACTGTGCCATACGTACAAACACATACATTAAAATATATTGGCATTGCTTTAGATCCACTTTAAACATAGTTTGTATTGAGTTAATGTATGATTTTAAAGAGATTTGAAGAAATGTTTTTCAGCTTTGGCTTTAGAACTAATATTTTTTTGTTTAGTTGCATTATCAATGTTAAAGAAAGTGGGTGCTATATGAGTTAGGATTCATCCTCTGGAGACCCCAAATGTCAGTGCAAACATTCTTGGCAAGCCATCAAAACGTGTTGAGATATTTTAGATCTCAACCAAAGTGTTGGACTGACCGACCGACATTGCCATCCCTAGTTCCCTGTTGCAAGTATGGAGTTCAATGGAAATAGAAGGAAAGCTTAAGCGGACATTATAAGAGTAATGAGGTCTGATGGAGGAGATTACAGGAGGTCACAGACAGTAAAAAGACTTCAGGTGAGCTGCCAAGTCTTAACCTTTATGAGTGGATTTGGATGGAAAATGGTCTGAAGAAATGAGGATTAGACACTAAATTTCTCAGATTCTCCAGAGTTGACTTTGGCCTTCTCTGACAGAAATATGCTTATTTCCATTTTTAAGATGTAGGAACAATATTTCCATTTCAGAAACACCTCAGAGTCTGACTGGAGTCTAATTATTAATCATTTGCTCTTCCAGGTAATCAGTTCCAGGCATCAGTCTCAATGTGCTTTATAACAAAAAACAGTTTGACAACTTTCGAAATGATTCACTCATAAATCAAATATATCATTGCACCTGTAATAAACTCCAGTTCAAACCTCAACAGACATAGACAGGCAACTTGTTTGCACAGTGTCACTCGTCAGACCTTTGCAATTATGTGACGAGCCGCCTTCAGCAGTGACACAGGAACATAACGAATGGGTCTTGTTAAAACACAAGGGTACGAACTGCCTTCCATAATTACAGTCACCACTACAAACGGCCGACAGGGCGGAGCTGGGCTCGCAGGGCCGGGGAAGGAGACATGGTTAGTTAATTCTTTAGACGACAGGCGACAACTTTGCCACTTTTATTCTCTTGCGCTTTGGTCGACAGATTTAATTAAAGGGAGTGCTGGATTTCTTCACCGCTCCGCCGTGCGCTGCTGTTTGTGTTTGCAATTACATGTGAGATCTCTCCTCTTTGCATTGTTATAACAAGTATAATTTAGTCAGCCAGGAAATAATGGACTTCATAGCTGTGCATTTACGATGCTAGACAGCCCTAAACTAATTAACATCTGCATCAAAGCAAGTGTAATGACTCAAAGTGTAATTTGTTAAGTGTTCCCCTCTCTCTTCAGAAGAAAACATGTATAGGCCTGCTCTTTTTTCTCATCATCATCTTGAATGTTTTGGCAACGCTATAACTCCTCTTGTTCATCCTTATGAATTCCATGTGTCAGCGCTCAAGGCTTTATCCATGTAGTTAAACAGTAATATATTTTTACTTTTACTGCTAAATAAACATTAAACAAAGCCTGATGGAGCCCAAACAAAGAAGGAAGTCACCTGAGGTCACCTGGGGTTATTTGTTTGATATAATTCTGTGGAAAAAATTTTAAATTAGCTCGGGGCCAGTTAGCATGGGGCCAGCTTAGCATGGGGCCAATTATATTTTATAGTGACTGTGAGTTTGGGAGTTGCATTAAACATCTGTATATCTTTGTATTTATGTGTGTAAAAAATTTTTTAAATACTAAATAAAAGACATGCAAAGTGGGCAAAACCTGTATTCTACCTACTGTGCCTGTTGTACAAATGCTAACAGAGGAATGATGATAACAGGGAAAACAGATGTCTATGGGATTTTCTACATCCTGTGGAGATAAATGCTGCTGAATGAGTATGTGTGTTGAAGTACGTAGCTGACAATACAGCGTGGGCTTCAAACTAAAATTACACCACCCTTCTTCCTTAAGGACACCGACGTGCCAAAAATATGTTGCAAAACATTAAAATGAGCCACAATGTTACAATAAGAAAATCTGTAACAGTGAGTAATAACTGGCTGATGATAGCCCCAGAAGCTAACACGTTTGATGAGTGTGAGCAGATGTTCTGCATTTCTTGAATAGCACAGGTTGGATCAAGCTCAGTATTGTTAAAACAGGAAGAAGGTCGCAGCCCTACTGAACTCAAGGATCGTGGAGAAAACAGTTTGCCACATGCAACATAATAAAAATACGGCAGATAGCGCTAGGCCACACGTGCACGGTTGTCTTATTGTGTTTAATCTAGTTAATACCTACATTGATGGATTTATGTCTGGCATCAATATTTTTGGCCTCCGCCCTCATACAAAAGGAATTCTGTGCTTTCTTTTCCAATACATCATGTTGAAAAAGCATGCACAGACAGGTGAGACCGACTCATTAAAGGTGACATATTAAGCTCATTTTCAGGCTCTCACTTTTATTTTGGGTGTATACTAGAATAGGTCTACATGCTTTGATGTTGAAAAACAAATTATTTTTTCTCATACTGTCCATTACTGCGGCACCTGTATTCACCCTCTGTCTGACACGTTCTGTTTAGGCTCCTGTCTCCACCACAGCTCACAGGTCCACAGGTGTTTTAAGCTTCCCCGTTGCATGTCTATGACCGTGAATATGACCACAATAACTGCTTCCAAATCAAAAACTTCACCACTGCCCAGCAGGAATGTGGTCTGTATTAGCCTCGGCCTCAATACCTAGTGGGCCACACACAGCTTTGCAATGGTCTTTGTATGGTCTGAGCAACTAGCTGCTGGGTGATAAACAAAGTGACACAACATTGGCAAACAAGTGAGTTTTGGTGAAACTTACAGCTTCCAAGTTTGAAGTCAGGTCACAGACAGCCGGTATCAATTCATCCTTGAGCTTGAATTGTTAGTGGTCCTTGTTGAGAAAGGAGTCTGGGATGAAAATACATTGTTGTGAGGACATTTATGTCACATTTCCATCTAAAAATAAAGTAAATTACATTCTTAGATGGTGATGATTGTGTTGTTTGCTGCAGACACCATCAGAGCCATTAATGTGTTTTGCTTGGACCTTTGACATCTTCATGTTACCAGTGAGTGAGCAGTGAGATAGAGTCAATGGACCGAATGGTCATATGAGAGAAGATGCACTGTTCTCAGATTTTGAGGTTCCATGGACACATCAGAGACACGTGGAGCACCATGAAAAAGTGCATTTTGCATAACACATGAACTATAACCAGCAGCATGTTTTCTTCACTGATGACAGACATTATTTTTGTCATCATGCCAAGTGTATACGTATGTACTCTGTCTTAACAGGCAAGTCTCTTAAGGCTCCACAATTTCCCCACGGAGTGTTTTGGGAGCATTGCCATGATAAAATCTGGCACGGGATGGAGTCACACATTGTGGAATGGAAAATATGGTGTCCTGCCATGATGCATCACGCCAAACAGGCTTTAACAATGCAAAAACAACACCAGTGTGCTTCTGAAAGACAAGACATTAGGTTAATGTTGGGTCAAAAACTACTACTTTCTTCAAGATCATAAACACTACTTTAAAAGTTCTTTTATTTTATTTTAAGAACAGCTTGTTCTGCAAAGTCTTGATAATCTAATAAAGAATGCAACACCACCACGCTGAACAACACGTCTGCATTACGACAAGGACACATTGCACATTTGTGTCTCAGATGGCTGTCAGAATAAATTACCCTTTGATTGTCGTCTGAAAAAATATAACTGGTCTCTGGCTCACACTGTCATTTTCTTTTTTTTTCTTTTTTTCTTAAAGAGAAAGTCAGCTCCTGGGTTTCCCCCTCTCTCACAGTGCACGTGCCTCCTTTGTATCCAGGATTTGCTCCTGGTGCCAGAAAGCACAGAAAGCAGAGAACAAAACATGCAAGCTCACACTGTGAAACTGCATTTCAGATACACACTCCTGTTGTGACTCCCAGATTCTTGATCTGCAGCACAACATCCTACATTGCGTAAAAATCTAATCTGTGTTTGGAGCTGCCAGGAGCCGCTCAGTGCCAGGATCCACAATTTATCTAGTCTTTTGGTTTGCTGTATTTGAGTTTCCTGCTTCTGGCTCCTTAAGAATCTATCATTAAAGTGAAACCACAGAATCAACTCCATTCTGTAATTCATCTGCATCACAACATTGTAAAGCAATGTTTTGATGTAGGGTTGGTGAAAAGTTATTGGGTGTCTGAAAAATGATGGAAAAGATCTCAAAGTAAGGTTTAAACGTATGTAATTCACCTTGTATAAAGTTTACGAGTTCCTGACAAATGAAATGCTTTGGTTTACAGGGAACCTGAGGAGGAAGAAGACATGCAGATGCAAGCTCCTGTCTGTATATTCACTTCTTTACAGTCTGGCCCGTAAAGATGTCCTTCTAAATTCTTCCATGTATTTTAAGGTGCCACTGTCTAAAACTTTGTTTATTTGTAAAAAAAAAAACCCCACAAAGAAATCCATTCAAACTATTGCAACATTTCAAAATACAGACAACAAAAGTTTTCAAGTTTTAAACAGAAAATAGTTACCACATGAACCAAGTTTGGAGTATTTCAAGAATGTGTCCTGTCTTTACTTCTATGGTGGCTTTTGCAGGTTGTTTTACACCAGTTTATTTTTTCACCAATTCAGGTCTTAGATGGTTTCCAAACTATTGGTTTACTAAATCAGTCTACATGACTAAAAGAGAAATGTTTTAGCAAGTAAAGACTAAATTCAGTCTGATCCTCCGTGTCTCTGTTTACACCGGTTTTCTACATCTATCTATCCATATATGACAAATGGTGATGGAACATTCAGAGCCTTAGTATTGTCCAAAATGTATTAATAGAGAAAATAAAAAATATATTGATTGGCAGTATGAAGAAAACTATATTATACTAACATTAATTGATTCATCACTTCTATTATTATCTTTTGTCTGACAGATATTTTGGGGATCTAAACTGTGGAACTACAGCTCCCATCATTTGGGGACATTGAGGATGTAAACAGGAAGTACCAGGTTGCCATGGAGCCAACTAGCTAGCTGGCTGACTAGCTGAGGGGAACAACTTGAGCCCAGTTTTTAGCCCAGTATTTAGCCGATATTTGTGTACACTTTGACAAATTAGCACTATTAAAAGCATGCCGAATTAACTATTAGCAGCCCTTGCTTACAGAAAACCCACGAATGTCCAGGTAACTGTCCGTGAATTACTTTGATACCGAAGAAAACCTAAAAATGTGATTATTCTAAGGGAAGTTCTGCAGTTTAAAGGAGCGTTTTTTTTCTCCTGATTTCTAGGAGGATGAATGGACGTTTATTCGCAATGGGGATCTGGTATCATTGGAAAGTAAGTCACACTGACTCTAGAAATGTCTGTATCATGTATGTGTGTTTAGGTTTGACTGAGTTATGACTGAAAAGTAGATTGAAAGTAGAGTAAAAAGTATGAAGCTTCATCATATTGGTGATGCCATAACTAACGTTTTTAAAGCAACATGTTTGTTTCCTTAAAAACCTGGAAACCATTATTAAACAGCATTTTAATGTTAAGTTTTAAGTCAACCATATCCCATGAACTCTCTTACTCTCAAGTCTACATTTGTTGTATATTAGCAAGCTAACATTAGCTTTGCCATTTGGTTCAGTTAAGCTAACAGCCTCACATTCATATTTATTCCCAACTAATCTTGACACAATAACTACTTTGTGTGGCACCGATGGTTTCATCTCAGCAAACACTTCTGTTTTAGTCATCCAGCCTTGGTTTGAACTCGTGAACAGCTGGCGAGACCTGCTCCTGATGTGTGTTTATACTGAGTTAAATGTCAAGCAACAGTTTGGAAATTCACAGCTGGTTTCTGAGTCTTGTCATCTGTAGGTGTTGCTTTTAAAATTTGGATTGAATTAGGTTCTCTCTGGCTTTCATTTCCAGCCTGACACTCAGTGAATGTGGAGGTGGAAAGTAGGACAAAGAGAAGGGGGCTGAAGAAATGGCTCAAAAACTCAATCACATTTTTCACTTCTTTGTCTAAGTCTGTCTAAAAGTCCTCAGATGAAGCCGATGGTTGAACTTGAACTATATTAGCATGTTTTTGGTCAGAAGAGAGTTCAAGGGAACAAGTGTGGGCCTTGTACAGGAGTAGTTTGAGAGCTTTTAAAATGAGTGTGGTGTAGGTGTAGAGCCACCCTAAATACAGGGCCCAGGCCATAATTTGAACCATATATCTGACCACGTAACCATTGTATGGCTAAGTGGTCAGTTTAGAAGGACCCGTGTATTCTGGATGTAAATATCTTCTCCCCTTTTGAAGGCTCTTCGTGTAATACAAATCAAAGGCAAGTAGAAACATACTGTATGGAAAGAAGGGTTACATGAGGTAAAACTGCTTTGAAGGCTGAGGGCAAAGGTTTAATATGATTATGCAGCACAAATAGTTACAGTCTGTGCATGGACGGCGTTTGAAAGGGGATTCCAGGTGTGTGTTTTTGCTAAACGCCTGTCTGTCAGTGAGTGTGGTTGAGTTTTACATAAAGGCCTTTTCAAATGTGAATGCAGATATAAACCAGTCACGTTACAGATGGAAATCTTCAAAAGCTCTTTTTAAATTTCACTAACCACACAGCAGGATATTAAATCTGCTCCTCTTCACAGTAATGTACATGTTCATGTTATTGCATGTTGCAGACTGTGACATAAGAGGTCACTTGCGTGTTATTCAAGATCTAACTTTACGGTGACGACTGAGCATCCACACTCAGACTCTTCTTTCACACACCTCACAATGAGACACTGTGTCAGATGTGGCCACAACCACATCGCTGTTTGTTTGCTATGCTTAAAACCAACTTTTACTGGGCAGTTAATGGAAGTCTGCCCCCCACTGGAGCTGCCAAATGATAGCTTATAAAACACAGCTGCCATTTTTGGCCTTTCTTGAGACAACAGCAGCAAAAGCTTGTGTTTGAATCTCACTATAGCTCCAAAAAGGTTTTTAGATAACATTATGTTCTTTTATTTATTAGGAATACATTGTTCTTTGATTAGGTCACATATGAGTTGCTTTTTCACAGCTGTGACTATTATCACTATATTGAAACACAAGATTGTGCTAACTCTGCCTTCAGGAACGATTTGTTTTAAATATTAGGTAGCTAGTTGATAAACTGTTTAAAACTTCCTTTAAATTTTGTATTATATTACAAGGCAAAAAAGTACAATGTTTCACGCCCAAATTGAATCAGCATTAGGTACAAAAGAGCCACACTGGGCTTAAATGTTGGACTTTCTCTGATGTAATAAAACACAGTATAGTAAATCCTTGGAGGTAGAAATCACAGTTAGAGTTTTTTGAAGTCCACTTGGATAAGAAATATATGTTTTTATGTTGCAAACAATAGTCCAGGACTCTTCATTTACTATCATAAATGATAAAGGCAACCATCATCGATCATCAAAATAGTTGTTGATTCATGTTCTCTTAATCAACTAATTGTTATATGGTATTTCTGGTGCACTCTAGTTGTCCATTGGGAACCAAGGCTTCACATCCTCCAGCCTCTTGTGTAACTGGCAAAGTAAATAAGCTTAAACTTTTGTTATAAAACTTTATTAGTTTACTTTAGATGCTATGAACACTGGCTCCATAAGCATGTCTCTGTTTGTACTGTTTCTACATACTGTAAATATTATTTCTAAAATTTTAACTTTTAACTGCCAAATGTCAAAGTTTGAGCAGCAAATCTTAATCTGGAGTCAGCAAATTTTTCAAAGCCAAAAATGTACATTCACACTCCTTAGTCCTGTGTGGGAGTTACAGTTTATACTACCTGACCCTAGGTTTTCTGTGTGTCATCTGATTTGTGGTAATTTGATTAAACATAATTTGATTTAGGAATATGCTGTAGAATAAGATAATTTAAGTCTTAAAATTGATTATGACTTAGGGCCTAGCCAAGTCAGTTTTATTAAAAAAGGCTAAAATCACCAATCACAAGTTTGCCTCAAAGGGCTTTACAGTCTGAATGGCATTCAATGTCCTGTATCCTCAAACCCTCATTTGATTTAAGAGAAGCATGTGCGCACAGTATCAACTAATATAATAAACAGTTAAAACACATTATTTGATTCAGGGACACATTATTTAATGTACAAGACCTGACTTCTTGATATCATACATTAGTTGTGCACATTCTGAAAACAAATTTCCAATTAGTCAAATACCAGTGGGAGATGAAGTATTCAGATCCTTCACAAGTAAAAGTACTAATACAGACTGTAAAAATACTCAGCGACATATAAATGTCCTGCTGTGTTACCTAAAAATGTAACACGGAAAAAGTGTGACTGTTTTATGTTATATCAATTGATAATTCGTCCATTGATATAAAAGCAGGATTTTGCTGTTGTAGTTGTTTGAACTTTTCTGTATAGGTCTACAACTAATGATTCATTTCCAATTTGGATTAATTTGCTGAGTATTTTCTCCAATAATTGATTGATTGTGAGAAATAATTTCACAATCCTCTTCAAGCTGGGGAGTTTAATTCATAACAAAATATCATATTCTGTAAGCTCCTTGTGTGTTTCACATGCACAAATCAATGAGCAAAGAGTAGAAAATGGAAAGTTGCATGAAAAGGAAATACTGAGCTTTGTCCACCTGTTGATTCAGCCTAGTTCCACTATGATTCAGTCCCTTATAATCTCAACAGAGTCTTTCATATGAGAGGACATGTCTGTGTCCATGTCTCTGTCCATGCACCAGTTTGCTTTTCCCGCTCGGGTTGATCCTCTCTGCAAACTTGCGGACTCCCTGCAGAAGAATCCAGAGTCGGAGGCGTGAAACTTTCCCCTCGAACTTTTCCTCCCGCCCACTCGCCAATAACAGGGCCGGCTCTCCTGCACGCGCTCCTCTGATTGGCTGTCGTCGGAGTGAGTGACAGCGCAGGAGGGGGAAAGACTTTGCCTTGTGCGTGTTGCCCCTGTCGGACTTGAAGGGGCTTTACGTGACGACTGGAAGAGGGGGCGACACTTCTTGCAGGACGCTTCAGAAGAGCGGAGAGGAGCTGCGGGACAGACGGGGCGTCCATCCGTCAACCAGCTGGAGGAACGCACACCAACAAACCCTTATGGCTGCTTGAGACATAACCATACACCCCCCCTCTCCCCCTTTCTTCTTTCTCTGGGACTTTTGGCTTCTAGTGTTGTCCTGACCACAAGTTGTTGCAGGTCTAATTAGTTGCTCCAGGTTGAAAAGTGAACCCACTTGCCGTGGACGTCTCTGGCGGTCATGGATACCCATATAAGATGGAAAGTTAAACGGAAGATAAGGGACGTCCAAATCACTTTAGCTGTGATTCTGCTTTTTGTCACATCGCAAGCAAGTTCAGGTAAGATGCAACTGTGAGATGTGTGGATCCAGATAAGAGCTGCAAAAGATTTTCCTCTTTGCTCATAGTTGTGATGTCTTTTCTCCCAAACTCATCTTACATTGGTGCCTTAGTGTTTTCTTGGTCTGCAAAACTATGAGACTTCAAAACATTAAAAAAAGTTGATTTTTTTGATGTTGAGAAAAGCTGATATGCAACTGGCCCCTTATTCAGGATCTGGTCTGCAAAAACCTCCAACAGCTCATGAATATAAATACAGGCCTGAATATGTAATTAACGGCTTGCTGTATGTGTATGATAGTGAAAGGAGATGCTCTATAAAATGCCTTTTTAAATACAAATAAAATGCATGAATCAGATGTCCACTTCTATTTTGCATTTTGTAGACTTATTATTTCCTAATAGTAACTTTTCTGTGGTGTAGTTTAGTTTAAAAAAAAAAAGACTTTAAATAGAAATAAATGTATTTTTCAGATGTCCAATCCTGTTTTTATTTCTGCAGACTTCTTACTTCCTGTTGGTCACTTTGCTGAGGTTTAGTTCAGTTTCATGAAAAGTTCCTTTAAATACAAATAAAATGTGTTTTCCAGATGTCAAGTTCTGTTTTGCATTTTGCACCCATTCCTTCCCAATAGTGACTTTGCTGTGGTTCAGTTCAGTTTCGAGAAAGTTTAAAGAGACTTTTTCCATAGCTTTTCTCTCTCTTAATTTTTTTTTAACTGATGAGAGGGATGAGCATGATTTTCATAAGAGGGAGGGGCTGTAGCTTGTCTGAAGTGGTAGGGTGGAGCCGCCTTAAGGACTCCGACATCAGGACGCACAGTTTTTAAAGCACAGGGCCCTTTGCGGAGGCTCAAAGCTCCACATATTCACCTAATTGCATTCTGCGAATTCTCCTCATGCTTCTTCATAACAGTTATATAACTCTGACAATATGAATGTAAAAGTTTGGTATGTCACCTAAATATCAGCTCAACTCAGTCCATGTATAGGCTTGAAGGATGAGGTGATTTTTGTCATCATGAGAAAGTCTTGTGCGGCTCTGTTGTGTCCCGTGGGTGTTCAGAGGTCACGCCGTGCTGTGGCAGTGGGGCTGGGGTCTGGCCTACATGTATTATTAGCACCTTAAGGCTGCCTGGCATGGTTGGTGGTCTACAGTCTGCTGAGAGGCTGTGACACAGGACTTTGAGGTGAACAGGTGGCTTCTTCTGCATGGACACTGAGAAAGTGTCCAAGATTGTGCTGATGGTTTAAATGTGATGAGCCAGATGCTTAGTTTAGAGCTCAGAAAACTTAAATCATTATTATAAAAAACAGATGGCATTGAAGTGTTTTAACAAGCTCATATGGGCTATACTTTAAGCACATAAAGGAATTACTGCTGCCTGTTTATTTTCATGTTGCCTATAAACACTGGTTGTTAACTGAACACAACTTAGGTCACTGTATAACAGTTGGAACCAAATCTAGATCATTTTTGATGAAAGAGGAGGAGTTGGACTCGAGCTTTGTTGGGTTGTTAGAGAACATGGGACTGAATCCATTTTGATGCTGCGGGCTGGATTTAATCAGCTCTTAATACCGACAGAGACCAACCAGAGTCTTGTAACTAATCCTCAAGGGTGCTGGAATAATTCCTGAAACGTGACACTTGACACATGCCGAATGAGCAAGACCGAGTGCTACATGCCAACTATATGCAAGTTTTATGTTAGCTAATTACCCCCTTCTTCAATTTTCATTATTAATTAACTATTCTTGCTGATTTATGGTCAGTAAAGCATAACGTATAGCATCAGATTAAATTCAGTTCTGCTTCAATATTCACACTTTATGGTAACATTTTTTGCATGTATCTTCCCCATCACATTTGACAAATGATAATTACAGACAATTAGCTTGTTTGTCAGCGGTAAAAGATCCATCTTGACCAACACCAGATGACCTCCTTGCCTCAAGGGGGACCTGGATATACATCTATCTGAAAGCTTGCAGAGGCCTGCTCAGACACACCATCACTGGCCTTCTGAGACTTACTTGAGACTTGAGTTACATCTTGGCATTCTATTCATGTTTGACAATTAATGGAATGATTTAATGATGCTAGTTCATCATTAACTGATGTGGATATGAGCACACATCTTGGATTTGATTCTAAATACCCCAATCTGCTCAGCTCAGAGTCTAACAAATCTTTAATGAAATCTTTTAGGCCTATTTCATTTATAATCAATCTTTTTTTAATCTAATTAAGATCGTCAGTTAGCTCATTAGCATAATGTAATCCAAGATGCATTACTTTTTCCACCACCTGGAGGCAGCAGAACAAGCTGAACACACAACACTCACACTGACATATGGCATTATAAAGTTGTTGTGGTGGATATGTCAACTAACAATTACCCATTTACACCTGGCGAATTTAAGCTTAATAGTCACTTTCCTCTTGATCTCCACTACCTCCTGAGGAAAGTGTCCACGTCTTTAACTTGCAAAATGTATGACTGTGCCAACTGGCTTTGTCTGTGTGCTGTTGGACAGGTAAGCTACAGTACAGGTGTTGTACCTGAGCTCTTTCACTGAAAACCGCTGCCTGCTCCTGCTTGAAACAAGGTTTGATGAGGATGCTGACAGTGAACAAATAAAAGTTACAGCCTGTGAAATCAGAAAGGTTAGCAGGATGATGCTAAGTGCTCCCTGGAGCAGAGACAACCTGCTAAGTCGGGTATTAATTTTTCACACAAGAGATGCTTTTCACGTTACACATCGTCCTTTGTTATTATAAAAAAGTAGTGAATTAAAAAGATATGCCTGCAGTCAAATATAGCTTAGCTTGTAAGCCTGTTCATGGTGAGCCTCTTAGCCTCAAGTGTTATCATGGAATTGCATTTAGTCATGTCATGAAATAGCATTTTAGCTGCTGACAAACCTAATAGTGAAGAAAATATTGAGATATGCCTCAGGGTTTGCAGCTTATTCTCAAAGTGTATAAATTTTTTTTGCACACTACCAAATTGTTTGAAGTCAACAGCAACCTGAGGTCAAAGAGGATCAGTGCACTGAATGTAAGTCAAGCTTTATTAGAGAGAGCGAGTGAAGTCATAGTCCACAGTTCTTAAGGGAGGTCATCTTGACTTGGCATTAATGAGGAGGCCTTGCTTTAAACCCATGTGAAAAGTGGTCATAACAGAAGGCCTATAAAACATAGAGGTTAGGAATGAGAGGAGGGGTCAGAGTTCAGAGGTGAAGGTCGGGACTTTTGGATTGCTACTGCTGTCAGGTTTACAGTTTCACTGCCTGAAGAAAGGAATTCTTGCTGTTGAAGCTCCACTGCTCCTTGTTTCAGTATATTCTCCTCTGACTGTTGAAGGTCAAAGAGAAAGAGTTTGCAGTGATATAATTTAGGTCAGAATCGAATCTGCAACAATCTAATGTTTTTTGGACTTTCAGATGTGTGACTGAATAGCATCCATTCAACCTTCCTCCTAGCGTGAGACCTCAGTGGTTTTGTAGTTTTATGATCAGCATGCCTCCTGTAGACCAAATCTACTTCTTCACCAAATGGTTTCCTTTGTGTTTCTGCTGAGTTGCCTTTTTCCTACTTAGTTTCCTCACTCAATAGACTCTTTTCACACTTCTTAAAAATTCTGTTTATACTCTTTTCTCTGTGGTTTGTTATCATTAATTAACCAGAAGTTTTTTAGGATGGTCTGTGTCGGTAACAAACATTCACACAAGACCAGAACCTACTCGTGCAAAGTACTTTAGTCATCAAAAATACTGAAATAACATTCTTTGAATACCTTGTGCAAATGAAAACAAGGATGGATTTTGGCCAAAGCCACCGAAGGTAATAGAATATTTTAAAGACCGGCAGATACGCCAAGGAATCAAGAAATATGATCACGATTTGGAAATGATGCTATATGTTGGGCGCTGATATTTGTTTTATCCTTATGTACATTTGAAAGGGATAAACAGAAGAAGGCCTCGCTGTTTCACTGAGCGCCTTCACATCTGGAATCGATAAGTTCCATTGTGCTGTCTGCTAAGCCCTCCAAAAAGCCAGAAAAAATGTCTTCCAGATGTTTTCTTCCCATTCGTGATGGAACAGGGGACCAGGAAAAAAAAAATACTGTTGCATTTTTCAAAAGAAAATACACCATTCTGTGCTGGTTTTAGAGAGAATTCCTAATCGAATAACATCTGCAGCCTTAAAGCCCAGTTTATAAAAATAATAGCAGTGTGCCTGTGTGTTGCAGCCAGGTTTGCATATACACATCCTGGGTCATTAAAAGGTTCTTTTTGTTTAAGTGAACCAACTTTATGACAGGGTTAAAGGTCGAGTACAGCTGGTCCGCAGCTGTCTTTCATTTACAGTCTTTTTATATCTGGACAACTCGTCTTCTAAAGGAATTTATATGGATAAGTCCATTTTGACTTTATTCACCAAGTATAAAGTTCTTCATGAGGCTAATTAAAAAGCACATATAAGTGATTGAATCCATGCAGAATTAAATAAACTTCATAACTTCCAATGTGCTTTTATTTCTAAATTTTACAGCATTCTAACAGCTGCTTGCCCTGAAGGATGCTATTGGACTTTTCCTATTGCTAATGTCATACCCATTTATGTGATGAATGAAAAGACAAAGAAATACGCGTGTTTTTCATTTTGAACAGTTGGTTTTTGTTGCGACCTGTCAGGAACAAACTAACGCAGCTTGTTCAAGGTGAGAGGCAGACACAGATTTTCGTTATCGCCGAACTGCATGGCAGCCAAGAGGCTTTTGGACTCCAGACACACTGACATCACTCGCTCCTTTTAGTAATCATCTTTCAGTCAGACATGTAACAGTAGTTTTTTCCGTGGGTTGTTTCTTACTCACCTTTAAGTGGCAATCCTGAGGCCGTGTCCAACTCAATCAGATAAGTGGCGGTGAGAAAAATGGCTTCTTGTGTGTGCCTATTGCCATGGCGCAGGGGAAGGAATCTGAGTTAGTTGGACTGTGGAGGGAAGCAGTGACCCTGCAACTGCATGTGCCACTTCAGCCTGTAAATGCAGGCTTTGTGGAAAGGACTCTGTAAATCAGCTCTAATGCCTGATAACAACATGGGAGATAAAACGAAATATGCAGGACAAGTCTTTGACCCCGTGTCAGAGTTTAGGAGATCCTTTGTGCAGCACAAATAGTGCTTTATTTGCCATATTCTGGACAGTATACTGCCTATTCCTCTCCAGACTAATCAAGGGGCAAATAATTGTTGCTGCTCAGTGGTGCTCTGTACTAATGGCACAGCGTGCTTGATTTGAAGCCAGATACAAAGGTCTCTGAAGGTGTTGCGACCGAGGCTAGTTTCTGCTAAAAATACATGGACAAAGATGGATCATTTCAGTTCAAATTACAGCTGAAAGGGACAATGTGTTCTCTCTCCCTGACAGACAAAAGGGAACAAAATGGAGGCAGTGGTGTTTGAAATGTCAACACGAGTACATCAATGATGTAAAAGTTGGATGTGCTACCTCATGATGCAACTCCCACTCCTCCTGTATTTGATTTTTAACAGTATGCTTTGTTGCAGGATGTAGTGCATGGCAGAGTGAAAAGTTAAGTCTGGTCCAGGCTCAAAGGCCGAGTATTCACTTCAGCTGGGAAACAGTGCTTTTCTCTGTAATGGGGTATTATAATCATTGAGCATGGAAAGCAATGTATGACTCATCCTTTCCAACCCCATTCCCCCTTCCCCAGCCCAAGCTTAGCCGCAGCCTGGGCAGTAGAAATACTGAGTGTAAGCATTTCTTTCCTACTACGGGAAATACAATGGTCTCTGGTCACTCAAGAAGCTTCACTGTCGTCAGATGTATTCTATTTATACTTTATTAGGTGATGAAATTAGTAAGAGTTGGAATGGAAAGGGAGCATTAAAGTGAGACAAGTTCTGCTCGCTCAGCAGTTTTTTGTAATTAAGCCTCCTTGGCCTTAATTAATTTTGTTTTGTTGCAGCAAGGGACCAAGCTGGAGTTTGACCACAAACACGAGTATGCACCGAAGGAGATGTGTTAGACAAATGAAGCAATAACTCCAGCACTAATGAGTGTTTGAGCAACATTGTCTCACGGAAACTACATTAGCTACAACCGGTCTTTCATGTGTGTTTATCATCTGTGACGTCACCAATGCGCCATTTTGAGGCCATAGCTACAGCAAGGTGTATCGTAAACAACGTGAGATTTTAAGTTATCAAACCCATATTGATACATACATATTGATACTTACATATTACATAGATTATATGTCAACAATGACTTAAGACAGAACATGTTTTACCATATTAACATGTAAACGAAACCACGATTTTTCCGTAACCGTAGCTGAAATGCTTTTATTGCACAGACCTAACCACACACAGGTCTCTGGTGTCCTGCACAAAAAAACCCAAAAATGTTGCCAGGGATCATAATCTAGGCAGTAATTACGATTTCTTATGAAGCGTAATTGGCCAAACAAAGTTAGTAGTATATACAGTAGTTAGTACTAACTATAGTAATTACGGTAAGTTAGTAGTAATTTCTTGGAGACAGGGTTGTCAACTCTCCATCTTCTCTTGTGTTTTTTTTTTTTTTTTTGCTCGTTTTACAAAAACATCTCACTTTGGACATGAAGTCGGAAGCTGATTTTGATGATTCACTTAAAGCACTTCTATTCACCAATATGGTTGTTGTTGTTGAAGTACGACGCAGGTTGAAGCCTCAGATCATGTCAGAGATGAATTGATGCCTGACTTGGCTGTCACTGCGACTCAGGCAGATTGTTTTGCACTACAGATTCCAGTTTTCCTTTCCCCAGGCTGCAGATACAGTGTGTGTGTTTACACTGTCACAGGAACAATGATTGATAACCCAAATTTTCCTTTTGATTTTCCATTTTCCTGTTTCGTCACTCCACACCTCGCTGAAGCTGTGCCATTAGTTTTTCTCTCTACCCATCCTCTCACTGTGATTACCCTTTGTTGACACTTTTGCTTGTGCTCTATGAAGTGGCTGCTTTTGATATATTGCCTTTATTTAAATCTTTTTGTCTCACATTGTCAGTAATGACTAGATTTTAATTGGTAATTTCAATGCTTTTTTTAATGACTTTTTCCATCTACTCTTGTTGCTGGTGTCCATATATTGTGGACTGGGTAAAAACTTTTCTTTTTGCAGATGTTTATGGGTCACTGAGTTCAGTGATGATGATGAAACAGTGAGAAAACATTGCACATTTGGATTGACTCCCATCATTAGCTGAAGGGCACAGTACCTCAGTGAAGTGTTGGAAAATGTGCCACTTTTTGGTGGGCCTTACTCGTGTGTCAGTGCCGGATGGGCCTTAACAAAGGCGACAGCTTCACTATTGTGAAGGATTTCATATTTATTAGATTCAGTTTCATTGTTTTGAGACAGTGTGTTGGTGCTGGAATAGTGATCATCTGTGAACTGGGTGAGAGGAAATGGCTCTGTAATGTCAGTGCTGCAGGGCCGTCTTTTATCATAACTTTCTCCGCAGTCAGCCATCAAACCCATATCTGCTGCCGGTGAGACATAATGAGGAAAAGGCTACAGATAAAAAAGGCAGAGCGAAATAAAGTTGCTAATGGAGGTTTGAAAATAAACCTGAATGAAGCTGGTGCAAAGGGAGAGAAAACTGCAGAAGGTGGGATAAGAGGAAGACGGGCATGTGCCTGAAAAGTTACCATCCCTGTAGTTTCTTGCTGTATGAGCATTCAGAGGTGCACCGTGGAATCTTGAGTCAGTTTTTCCATCTTAGTCTGTGGTGGATGGCAGACAGTGATTTATCTTCACTGCTGTGAGCTGCAGCACGGAGACAGTGAAGTAAACCATCTGGTATTCCCCCTGTTAAAGCAATAAGAGTCCGGCTGAAGCACTGAGCCTCAGAGTACACAAGAGAAAGCTCTGGTCAGAAAAACTCTGTTCTCTGGATCATCTTTCAGGTCTGTGTGCTTGTGTTTGTGTGTGTGAGACAGTAGGTCTATGGGTGTAGAGGTAAATATGGCGTCTGTCTCTGCATGTGTTTCTGTCAGACCTGCTTGTGTTCTGAATTCATTTATGCTCGGTGTTTCTCATCATCAGAGACCAGGGTTAATTTTTGAGGATCTCATGATGAACGTCAGAATGAGTTGATCATGATCAGGGGAGTGAAGGTGTATAAACAAAAAGATCCCACTCTTCTCATTTCCTCCTCTGCCTCTTCCTCCCTGCTGCTGCTTTCACATGCAGCTCTCTGCTCAGGTCACTGGGTCAGTGTCCTGAAAAGTCTGGATGAACGCTGGCTGATAAAATGAAACATAACTGATACTGACGTGAGGTCATTTACAGACTTAATTTTGCTCATGTGGGTGCAAACACTGTCTTCAGCTGCCTTCGAGACACCCTGTCCTAGTCACCTACTTTCACCTGGCCTGCGTTCATACTTCCCCTGTATTCAAAACAAAGCTGACAACATAATGGTTGCTATTGCTTGTGCTAATACTTTAGCATTAAAGTTGTGACTTTTGCTGAACTGCATCTACTGAGCTCACATGTGGTAACAGACAAACCAAAGTAGCTATAAAGTGAATGAGTCATTTCTCTCAGTCACAGTAATATCTATCTAAAGTTAGCCAACGTTTGCTAACATTAGCCACCATAAACTTCTGGTCATGTCAAACCAAGTGAGGCTGCAGCAACAAAACCGATGTGTGGATTCAACTGAGAATGAGTGTTTTATTGCTCATAAATTCAAAGAATGAGTTAATTCTTCTCCTCTTATTGAATCATATTCTGTGCGAGCCCTGACTGCATATAAATATCAGTATTTTTAAAAACTTTTTTCTTTTTATTGTTCATAATTATAAACAGAAATGCATATTTTTTTATTATTATTAAACTAGATTTTCGGTCACCACCCAGCCCTTGGAAGGATTTTGCACATTCACACCATTCTAGCTGTGATCTTCTCTTCAGAATTGTGTATGTGTGAGTACAATGTGCTTTATATGTTGGTGCAACTTGAACCTTCATTCGAGTTGAGCTGAAGTGCAGTGGCCTGTGTGAGCTGACATCCCATTCAGGTTCGTGCTGGCAGTAGATGACTCGTGTGTTGCATGTCTGCAGTAGTGTGTGTTCTCTCACAGGATGTCCATGCAGTGTATGTAATGCGCTCAATCTAGCAAGCGTAATGCCTGCAGTATGATTCCCAGGTCTGGTCACATGAAACCCAGAAGCAACAACTTAAGGTCAGTTTCAATGGAAGTGTGAATTTTGTCTTTAGGATTTTGCTGGAGTTGTGTGGGATCAAATCTTCAGATGGACAAAGATATGACATGAGAGGCACTATTTCAAACTGAAAATGCCATATATTTAATGAGCGTTAGGACTGATTAGGCCTTGTGTCAGGATTCAGGTGGCTTACACGCTCAGTTTAACAATTTCCTGGAGGAAACCATCATGTTTTTTTTTGACTGTAAAGCGAGCCATTGCAGCTTTTGCTCAACAGCGGCGACTGTGGCCACAATTGGCAAATTCGGGATAATGAAAAATGTTTAATAGAAGAGTCATTTACACAGTCATGCTCCTCTAAAGTTTGCAGACATTAGCCAACATTGAGGGTTTAGCTGCTAAACCCCTGAATGTATTGAGCTCAGCAGGGGTGAGTTTTTTAGCTTATGAATTCCACTTTTAATTTGTAACAGGAAGACTGTCTTACTTCTTCCTTTAAAAGTTACTCGCTTTAAGTAATTTAAGTCACGGCCTTAATTGTAACCTGCTGTATTCACAGTGAGGCTCCATCCTCACAACAGTTGGCCTCAGTTAAGGTTTTATAACAGAATCAGGTGAAATAAAAAAAAAAACTCTTACACCCTCCCTGTCTGTGATGCGCTCTAGGAGGGGGAAGTCTCTCATTGGGCTTTCTTGTTTTTTCGGCTGTGCTGGTTTCCAAGAGAGGCAGGGTCCTCTTTATGGCTGCTAATTACTCCTTGTCCTCAGCGCCAGGTCAAGCATGTGCCTGGAGAGTCAGGCCTCACTTCGGGAAGGGCTGGAGGAGGAGGATGGGGGGCAGGGAAAGAGGGAAGAATGTTAATCTCCCCCCCATGAAAAAGTCCTAATTCACTGGTCCGGCACCCCTCCTCCTGTCAGATGAAATGGTGCCGTCTGGAGTCACTGAGTGTTGTTGCAGAATGTGTGTGTGTAGATGTGTGTGTGCATTTGTGGAAATGGAGGATAGATGGATAGGTTAGGGGAATGGGATCCACCACACTCTTGGCACTGAGCCGACAGCTGGATTATGAATCTAGCACTCAAGCTACTGTTTAGAGAAAGAAAGAGAAAAGAGGTAGAAAGAAAGTGTATTGAGGTAGGGAGGGGACGATATTTGCAAAACCACATCATACCCACTTTTCTCTCTAACACTTGGTTGTAATGTTGCAAGTTTAACCACACACTTTAAAGCAATTCACACTCGAACCATATACTTTTATGAATTCATTATCCTTTACTCTGCTCCAACCTCATCCAACTGGTGTCTGACGAATAAACCCCAGGCTGAAAATAAAGTTAACCGCTCCTCTTTTAGCACATCACATCAAACATGCAGCACTTTGCTTGCTAATTTGTACATTACACATACACGTTTGTACAAGGTTTGGGAAGAGCTAACTGTGGGAGTAGAAGTGGAAACTTCACAACCCATCCATCTAAGAGCTTATATGTGAAAATAAAGGCGTTAACAGAGAAACATTCAACATGAGGGCTTCATAGCAAGAAACAAGTTAGAATTTGAGGAAGACAAGTTGGACTAAGTTTCGATGAATTAATCATTTGTGAATCCTTTTGAATTTTAAACAACATTTACACTTTAGGAACTGCCCATTTTAACATGTTATGTCCTTGGAATGATGTTGTAAATGCATCTACTTGTGGACGACAGAGGCCCCTGTGGCTGATGGGAGCATTACAAACGTCTGTAACAGTGCCCAAGTTTATTGATGGAGGCGATGTATGGATAACAGGAGAGGCAGAGGAAAGACGTTGTTTTTATTTACACATGAGAAAGCTTCCAAAGCAGCGCTAAGACTTAAAGGAAGCACTGTGTTTAGAGTATTGCTTTTTTGTGTCACGCTCAGAAGAGCAGCAGAGGGACAGCAGACCGGCAAAGAGCAAATGTACACATGACCGTGTTGTATAAACAGCTTCTGTGTATGTGCGGAGAACCTGCCTCTTGGATGTGAGGGCCTGTGGTCAGGGAGAAACTTATTTTTAGCATCCAGTGCCAGAGGTGTTGGTCTCTTGAGGGATCTGCCATGCTAAGTGGGTAAACATCTCAGCTTAACAAGGTGGGACTGAGACCCATACCTGCGGCTTAGGATGTGGTCAGGACAGCTTCCGCTAGTAGGTCGACTGCCGGTGACAGAAATCCATGAATGAAGGTGTGTGAGAATGTGTCAGAGCGGGAGGGAAGTGGAGCTGATTTTGTTTGTGACTGTGTTTGAGCTTGCCTGACCGCCTTTTCACACTGCCTTTTTTACTTTTTGCATGAGGTGAGTCATCTGATAGGTTTATTATGTTGTGGCTGGTGTCTAGACAGAGATATACTACGCTGTCCTTTCACTGTCCTCCTCTTTTCCTGTGAGCTGCTAATTGGCCCTCTCCACCTGGCTCACCTCCAGGTGACCCAGCGGAGGCCCTGTGCTCCCTTTTAGATCCATCAGGGGATCTAAATCCTCGAATGAATAAACTAATACAACAGATTTTGCGAGAGGAAAAAGGAAATTGGAAAATGGAAATGAGAGAGTGGAACAGTTTGATGGTACATTGGACTGATTGATGGAAGGAAAGAGAGGTTAACAGGTATGGAATCAGGGGCATCCTGATGACAATTGTTTCCTTCCCAAAAAAGCTGCTGATCTTCATGGGATTACTTTGTGTCAGCGTGGATTAGCAAAAGCAACAGCAGGGGTCGTGACACGGTTAGCATCGACTGGATGCTCCTTACAGACTTCCCCCTTTTCCTCCTGTCCCCGCGGTGCTGAGCTGGCTGTTATTACGATGTTGTTATTGTGACAGCCATATTGTTGTGATGCACTGCGAGCGGAGGCTGCCGCTGCCTAAAGGAAATTCTTTGAATCATTTATCACTACTGTTTTTCTTTTATCTGTAAACTAATAAAACGGTTTGTCGGAAACATCTGATAAATGGGGGTAGTTTGGCATCAGCCGCTGCTTGTATTTATCTGTTTGGGTTAAATGCAAGAACAGCTTTTTGAGCAGAAAGTGACACCGAAATCAGAGTTAATGTACTGACGTATTGAGCTCTCTAACACTTATATGAGTATTACCAGGAAGGAAATAAGTTTTTATATAGATTATATGAGATATGAAGTGAGAGTTTTTACCTGTCACCAGGGTCTTTAGCAGCGGGTTATGTGCAAGGTTGTGTCCATGTAAGGAAGTGAGGATCCTTGTGTGTGGTAGGAAGCTACGTAAAGATTAATCAAGAGGAGATGGAAAAGGGAGGTTATGGCTGGTTGGTTATAACAGTCTGATAATCACAGACTGAACAGGATCAACTTGGGTTTAATCTGACATGGAAGTAGGGCTGCTCTCAACTGAAGACTTGCCCAGTTGACTCGTCACTGCTGTTTATGATTTTAATGTAACTGTCTAAATATATTTTGCACACATTTAGGACATGGTGCAGCTCCTGAAAGGAGTGTGGGGAAACTTTTTTTACAACTAACATACCAATGAAAACTTGGTCGACTAAGACTCATTGACTAACAGTTTAGTCGATATTAGGAGGAAGCCCTACATGGAAGCTTCATAATTTCGGTTATTGTGATGCCTTGTATGGACTCATTCTGTGCAACCGCCAGTGATTGATTGATTAAATCTCCCAAGGGACCATGTGCTGTTGGATGTTGGCAGGTTAGAGGGAATTGCTGTAGTGTTGAAGCAGACTGTTGTGGCTTTTACTGGGAACATTTGTGGCTGTCTGAGAAAAGTGTGAAAACTATGAGCTTTGCCTTTGGTCAACCATGATCCTTGTTAAAAACGGAATTAAATGCTAAATGCACCAGTTTATGTGTCAATTAATTCTCTTATATTAGTGGCTGAGAAACAGTAGCTCCCTATGTCTTTCCCACTGAAGCTGATTTTGTATTTAAGGAGGCTGTAACAGCATTTTCTGATCTTATATGAATTATTTTTAGCAAGATGTGCCCTTTTTTGTTGCCATGTTTGATTAATGCATTCTGTATTTTCAGTGCTAAAATGTAAATGTAATGATTAAGCAGCTATAAACTCATCATGCTATATTTCAACCCTTCATTTCAGAATCATTTTGCTGGAATGATGGTGAATAACGTAAATGCATGATCATATTTTCCCCTGTTATTTCATTATGTATCCTCTGACACCATGCCAACATTTTCCTAATCTTTAGTTTATTGTAGGCGTTTAAGCCCCTGAAGGCATCAGTTGATAAGAGACCAGTGAAACAAACTCTCCAGTTTCACAGGGATTTGCATCATGGGCATCACATTTTTTCAAATCACATCATCAGCTTTCATCATCTACCACTTATGGACCAATAAGTGACAATGATGTAGAACACAGCTAGAACAGAACTACATTTCCCATCAATCTGACAGTCTGACATATTACTGCACTGTTGCAGAGGGCTCAGAGACGAGCTCATTAAATGAACCTCTGTCATCATGGTGAATGATAGACATCTTCTGGCTGCTGGGTGAGTTTCTGCCTGTCTCTTCATTATGAGTTGATGACAGACAAAGCTGTCTTTTTGTTTAGACCCTTCACCTACTTAGAGGCTCTGCCTTACGTGGTATGCACTTCCAGGAATATGAATGTAGTTATCTTTTTGACGTGTGTAAATGCCGGCCTAGGTGGGTCTTGGAACAGATGGGTGTGGTGCAGGGATTTATATATTTCTCTTAGATAAGCTGCTATTACAGATCCATGTACCTCCGCCTAATAGTCCCCCAAAGCAATGTTACCGTCTGCAGGGTTCTACATTCACAATGTGTAAAAATGCAATTATAGAGTTTGGGAATGGATAATAGACTTCCTCCAAGACAGGTGGAGTGGGTTGGCTTAGGAGAGGGATGGAAAGAGTGAGATCAAATGAGGACATCCTGATGAGGAAATCATCTGACACTAAATCCCACTGACATGAAATCCCACATTTTCTCATCGAGTCAGAGTCTGCACAGACTTGCTCTAGACTGCTGTGTGTACATTTGTAGGAATAAACAGGTATAAACTGTTTTAAAGTGTGTTTATGTCTTCTTTCATTTGATGAACAATTGAAAGCATGTTAAACCATGACTGATGTCTGTACGGCAAACTGATCTTTGTGAGTTTGTGTTTTGTGTTTGCTGTCAGCCAGATGACATCCTGAACGCTCTCAGCGAGCTTTTTCATTAGTTTGCTCTTTGTCTTGTTGATAAAAAGATAATGTAAACAACATGCAATCAGACCTGAGCTGATGAGGAGGAAGTTTTTTTTTTTCCCACTGTACAGCTGTGGACAAACACGTGCAGCCAAAAAGCTTTTAAATGGAGCCCTCTGTTCAAGAATGTCAGTTTTTTTTTTTTTTTTTAAATTGATCTGTGCTGCACGTGAGTCATGTGTAATGACATTAAGCTGGAGGTTGTTGCAGGGTAACGCACAATGTACAAACACTCTCGCTCTGCCCGTTCCCCCTTCCACCTTTCCCAGCATCCCTTTCACTCTCCAATGGATGGGGCTATTGAAAGTTTTTTTTCCTGAACGGTGTGTGTGGTCTCTGTAGCCTGACACTAGCACTGCTGTACCTGTGTGTGGGTTGCCTTTGACTCTCCACATTCACTTAACAACACCAAAATGCATCCTGCAGAATACAACAGCGTGCTTGGTTTCGTCTTTGTCTCAGTTCTTAAACTCCTGTGCAATAAAATCCTTCTGTTGCCCCCTGTTTAGTTTGCTTCCTCACTTCAGTGTTTGTCCTCCTCTATAGCACCCTGACAGCTCCTGTCCTTGTGCAAGTATAACGTCCCTATAGACATGACCCGGTGTCCTTTTCTGTCCACATCTTTGCTGAGACATGGCTGCATGCTAATGGGTGTCATTGTGCAGTTTGTTGTGTGTGCATCTGGCTGCAGGAACAGCTGTTTGTCCTGGGTGGTTTTGGCATGTGAGCGTGCGGTTCAGGGTCAAACCCCATTTCACATTGTTCTGACCCAGTGTGCTTCTGTGGTGGCCTGGTTACAGCCGGGACGACCGGCCTGAGAGTGTGCTAATTGCATGGTTGTGGCCAAAGGGAGGCAGCGGTAGATTTAGCATTGCAGGGAAAAGGATGGAAGGATGGGTTTTGCTGCTGTAACCCATGATCATGGGGATCTATAAATGGGCACATCTCTGTTTAGCGCCTAAATGGATAACAGAAATCTTCTCTGAACCACAACAGTGAAAACTCCTGCTGAGTAACTAGAGCTTCTGAGTCAGCAAAGGACAGAAAATAGAGGCAATGGTCAAAAAAATTGGCCATAATTAAGGCTTATTTGATATGCATATATATTCTGGGCTTTTAAAAGGTTGCATTTATATATGCTCTGTATAAACAATATGATAAGCAGGCTGTAAATTTAGCAACGTATAGTATACTATAGAGTTAGGACAAATGTTGTGAAGTGCACTTTCAGCCGCCTTTGAAAAAACTTCTAACATCTCTCTTTCTTTATGTGTCTCCTCTTCCCTCTCTGCAGTGGAACCAGCAGACCTCTTGAAGATTTTAGATTTTCACAGTTTACCTGAGGGTGTTACAAGAACAACGGGTTTCTGCTCACATCGGAGGTCAACACAAGGACCCGATGTGGCTTACAGAGTATCCAAAGACGCCCAGCTCAGCGCCCCCACCAAACAGCTGTATGCAGGTGAGTATCCCACGAAACACTCACATCATCTCTCTACTTCTAAGAACAAACACCATCACCCTTTTTTGTTTCTCATTTCTTTTCATTTTTTCCATATTACACCACACTTCTTGTGGCTTCTCCCAGATCCTTAACTCTCTGCTACACAGTCTTGCCATCTGGTCAGCTCTTTGACCTTTCACACCGCATGACAGTAAACTGGGATTATAACATTTAAACATAGCTGGAAAGCAATTTGTATTTGCTCCCACCTGGCCTGTTCCTTTCATTCCCCTCAAGGTAGCAGTTTTATTGCCTCCTGTAACTTGATTATTTATGTCAACTCTATCTTTGGTTTATGAGATTTTAAGCAGGCTGTTTCTTCTTGCCCTCCCTGTTAACTTGTTTACTCCTTACAAACTGTATTTCTACAGCTTTTACAGTAAACCTTGTCTTGAAATGACACTTCTGTTAACTGGGTTAGTGCTGTTGCTTAGTCACACATGAAATGTTGAATAAAATGTAGCGATAAATGATGGTAAGGCATGCTAATTCCCCCCCTTGAAAGCACACACTAGATGTATGAGAAATCCAGCCCTGTAATATTTGATGTTGTAGGAGGAGCCGGAGGATGGAAAAGCAGTAAAATAGGGGTGGTAGAGGGGAGGGAAGTCTGGGGTTCCACTTTTGCCTTGTTCTATTGTGCTGACGTGGCTTTGGGTTACTGCTCTATGGTGCGCTGCAGTTGTACATTCCTCTCTCTCCTCCCTCTCCGGCAATCTTTCCTCACTTTCCTCCCTCCTTCTCTCTCTTTATTTTCCCTCAAGCGCCATAATTTTTCCCTCTATCATTTCTCCTAGACTGCTGCTGCCTCTCACTGTTCTTTCCCTTTGTGTTGCAACTAAACTCTGTCTGATGTGACATGCTGAGCTTCTTTTTCTGGATACCTTTTTTTTTTTTTTTTTTTTTACAGTACAGAAATTCAAAACCATAATTCTGTGACCCAGACAACCAGTTTCTGAAATTATTGTGATTGGATTCCCTGCAGCTTAAAGATATAAAAAGCAAAAAAAAAATAAAGACAAGAAAAGAAAAGAAAAAGGGGCAGTGGTGTGGTTTAGATGCAGAAAAGAGGGAGAAATAACCCTTCCTGTGAGCAAAGCTCCCACAAAGCTTAGATTGGATGACAGCCCCATTCATGGTCCTTGGAGACATTGCATTGGCCTTAGTGGACCTTTTGATCCATGTCATGGCTCTTCTTTGGGGCTTAACGTAGAGCCACAGGGTTCCTATGGCCTGCATGCCCGATCATGCTCTCCAATCAAACAAATACTGTTCACTTTGAAGCTCTATGACAGCAGAGCCCATATGAGTCTCTGTTTAGATACACATGCTATAATTATACACATGCTACTCGGGATCATCCAAAATAACAGTCCACATAAAACGAACCAACTTGGAGGAGTTCGTAACAGGCACCACATAGTCTTAAGGTGCAAACAGAATAACTGACTGTCTGTGGCTTGAACAACTTAAAATCTAGTAGAAACGCCTGTGATGTGGTCCCTCTCTCGCCTTGACATTAAGAATGTACAGCTAATATATTCCAGCAGGCAGCTAAACTTGTGAGATCATTTTATCCATCTCTGTTTTTCCCCTTTAACTAAGTTTGCTACTGAGTTATGGCTTTGGCTCGACGCCTGGACAGTTTTGCCTAAATTATCAACACGGCGTCAAGCGTCCTAAAGGTAAAAACAATGCCACATATAGAAAACATGCAGACATGCTCGTTTTGTTGTGACTATAATTTTGGCAATAAAAACCACAGTAGCTCCGAATGAGAACGCAGTGGCCCGTGACCCCATAGCCACAGACAGTCCGTGATGATGTGTCGGAAAAGAGCAAGTGCAGACATGCAATCATTAGGCAAACATGTGGAAGGGATGATTCATTTGAAACTACAGCAGCACTGAAAACAGAAGCGTCCTTTCTTACCTTTATTATGTGAATGGGAAGTGAAGGAACGGGGCAGTGAAGCCGTCTGCCCTATTTAATTTTTATACCTCACACTTCCCACGTCTCAACAGTCTGACCTTGTCTAGTAGCTCTTTATATATCCAGATAAACCTATGAGGAATACCATGTAGGAGTGCATATAATATAAATTCAAATCGCCATAAATCTCTGGCTGTAGCTTTGAGTTTTGGGCAGTTTTCTTCATCCTTGGTCTATGTTGTTTGTCATCATGGACAACAGCCAGCATAAGCACAAACAGCAAGGACAGCATGATGCAGTGGCTCTTACATTGTGTCTGAAAGGGCTAAGCTGTCACTTGGCATTCGTACTTGTGGTCTGGACTGCTGTGGCTGGATGGCACTGGCCGTTCAGCGTGGGCCCTCTGCTGCGGCATACAGTGAGCTTTAAATGCCTAAGCTAAGATCATAAGCAGTAACAAAAAATAATGGTGCTGTTGTTTGCCAACATGGCTCAGGATTGACATGAAGCCATGGGCGATATTGTTACACATGCGGCACTTTGCCCGTATTTATTATCTTAGGTATTTTCTATCCCACATGCATAGTGTCATTAAATTCCAGAGTCCCTCCTCATTTATGGCACAGCACCAAAAAAACACAGTGAAATGAGATAGTTAATTTCAAATCCTGTTTTTTTTTTTTATTACAAGACACAAAAAGAGCATTAACAAAATTATTCTAATTACGGGATTGTATATGACAGTTATTAAGTAGGGATGCATGATAGGGAATGTTTTGCCAATATTTGATAACCAATCATTTTTATCATTATAGCTGTAACATATTATAACACCAGGGGTTTGCTCCAGCTTCCTCACTTGTATCCATTAAACAGATTAGTATCTGCACTCTGGAGTGGGTTCGTCCCCTCATTTCTTCAGGGTAAGTAATTCATTACCCTTGAATCACACCCTGCTGGCCTCCAGCAAAGCAAGGTGAGGACATTACCAGAAGAAGAAATAATTAGAGATGGATCATGGAGAAAAACTTAATTTTCCAACTGATATTTTGAGCTGTTGACGAAAAAAAATTTAACCTATTATATGACGCTTGATCTCAAAGTGCTCTTAAAGAAGCTGTATAAAAGAACTGGCCACCTGTTGAATTCGTAGTCGAAATAAATTGTGGGCAGCATTTCACCAGAAAATTCGTAAACCGTTTCTTCACATTCCGTTTATGGTTTTAGTTGATTTCTGAATGTTTTAAACTAGAATTATTACATTGCTCTTTTAAACTACAGAACTTCAGTCACATGTTTGGGCCTCCTATTCTGAGTCCCACCTGTCCATTAGAGCCATGTACATTCAGGAACACACACATCCATCTCCCTCTCCTTTGCTATGTGTACGTCTTTGTCCACGTTCCTCCCTTTCTTTGCACGCCAGCAGACAGGTACACTTGTTGTCTCTGCAGCAATGTGCAATCCCACTGGAATGCTGCGTGCCTCATACAGAAGGAGGGATTTGGACACGGTGATGACTGAATGACCAATTACAGGACACAAGACTTTCTACCCCATTTACCTGCTTGTATGCACACTGACAGATGGTAGAGAGGATCAGTCAAAGTGCTGGCATAGGTCCTGCAACTCCCTGACTGTTGAGGCGTTCTTAAAAATTCTGTAAGTTTTGCAGATGGAGAAGAATAATTGAGGTGTAGATGTCAAATGCCACCAGGGTGAAATTGAAGACAGGGTGTCAAAACTACTCTCTCTGTCTTTTCTAACTTGTAAATAAGACCTCTCTACATCAACTCTAATTCTGTAGCTCTCCCACCACCAAAATTAAAGGCGACTTAAATTGGTTATTTAATCTGGAGGAAATTGTTGGGTTGTGTCTGATTGGCTGGTTGAGATGTCTGGGGTTGTCTTTGAGTCTCCCAGACACTGATGGCAGTGCTGCCAGTGAAAACTCCCAGGGCTTCTGGCAACATAGCCTTTCCATTCCCACCATGTCCACACACACACACACATGCACACACTAAATGAGGAATGAGGTATCTCTCATCTGGTGGCCCGAAGTAGTGGTTTGAAAGACACATTCCAGAGAAACCTGAGCTTTTCTGAACCCCCCCCCCCCCCCAACTCTTTGCTATGGGGTCCTGAGGAGAGAGTGAGGAGGGACACTGACACAAGTGAGTGCTCATTTAATCTTTGTCCTTTTTATTTTTGTTAACCTCCTTCTTTCAACCGCCTGGAGGTTCCCTCAGGGCACCTCAGCCTTTGCAGCAATGGCGGGGAGGACAGGACACGCTGCATAAACATGAGCCCGCAAATGAGAAACCTTGCTTTGTAAAAATGCTGCTTTAGTTCTATTCAGGAACAGTTTCATGCTGCCCTCCAAAAAAAAAGTACCTTGAATTTGAAAATTAGTCATTCTCATTTCTCTCCTCCCCCTCATCCCCTCTCTTCTTCTGGTGTCCCATTCACCCCTCAGCTGACCCTTGACCTCCACACAAACAGCCTGTCCTGAGCCAGCGCTGAGTCATTGTCTCAGCGACAGACATGGCTCATGCAACAGGATGTAGTGACAAACGTTCCTTCATCTGGTGTCTTTCCTTTCATATTCCCCACCTTCCTTTTTTGCATCATAGCGCTTTTATTTCAAAATATTCTTCCCTCTAAAGTCTCTATGTATCTGTCACCAAACTCCTCCATACAAGGTTTTTGAAGGTTTGTCTGTCTCCTCTTCTTCTGTCTTATGTTCTCTCTCTCTCTTCTGCCGTCCACCGTCCCGTCGAAGCATCTGTCAATTAAAGCAATGTTTCTCATATGATGCCAAGCTGAATTCCTGAGGGAGCACACTGCCAAGGCATGTGCTCTCCACATGATGTGATCTGATGCCTGGCATTAATGAAGGAATCATAGACAAAGGCAGGAAGACAAGACGGCAAACAGACGCCCAGCTGCTGGCTACGTAGGTGAAAGACAATGTAAAGAATAAAAAATAAAGTCACTGGATGTTGTTGGTGAATTTAGTTCTGGAGCTTCTCTACTTTTCTCTTTTCTTTTCTTCTTTCCTTTTCCACTATATCCTCCTAACCTCAGTTTTCCACACCGCATTCCCTCTGAGGCGTATATTTCTCCTCAGCTTCTGATTGGCTCTTTAAAGCACAGTCACTCCAATTTAGCATTTTCCAGCCTGTCTCCTATTATTCTGAAAATGGAGGCAGAGCGAGGGGGTTTGATGGCTGCACGAGGTGCTACAAAACCGCTGCAGCCACAGACCCTGCCTCTCTTTTCCGGTCGTCTGGAAATCTCTGCTCTGCACATACTGAACAGCAGAGATCTGCTACTGGAATCCAAGTGGCTTCTTTGCTTATGTTAAAACATAATCCAGATAGCTGGTCTCTCATAACAATGGTGGTTTCAATAGAGTCAGATCGCCTCGGTGTTTTTTTTTTCCATGGTAAAAGATCAAAAAGCTCTGTTTGCCTCAAGTGCAGTCTGACCTCCACATTAGCGAGCAACAGTCTCCTCAGATGGTTGGAAAGGCCGCCCTCTTTCTGGGGTCCTGAGAACACCCCACTAAGAGAATCTGTCTGGCAGATGTGGCTCACACTTCAGCAAAATGGAGGAAAAAGTCAAGGCTGCACAGTGGAAGCAGGAAGATTCAGGCAAACTCTTCTTGTTTATGTCTGTTTCTGCATATTTTACTTGTTTAAATAGCAAATTATGATTGGTATGTCCATTTCCACATTTAGGTGTCTTTAACTTTTTTGCTTGTAAATTTTTTTTTTTACCCCAGTTTCCTCATTTTCCAACCTTCTGCTAGAGCGTCTGGGTTTCTGTTAGATCAATCAGCTGTGGTAGAAGAGAGAAGTGGAGAGGAGGGGTTTGAGGGATAGTTCGACAGAGTCTCCCAGGATCACATGCTTTTGTCATTAAGCTTCTCATCCTGCTGCGAGGGAAATGCTCCACTTTGCACTTCTGCTTCAAACTTTTTTTTTTTTTTTTTTTTTTCCTCTGACCGGCCTCTTGTCTGCCAGCCGTCCTTTTTCAGATTAATCCTATCCTGTTACATTTTGGGCACTCAACAAATCGCTGATGTTTCCTTTTGGCCCGTCTTCCCAATTCTTCCAATCTAAACTATCTTTGTCTGTTTTTGTAACATTTCTTTTAGAAATAGCAATAATAACTTTTACACTCCCTCTTGACACAAGTGCACTGTCTCCTAAAATAAAAAGATTACATTCTGGAGAATAACATAGTATTTCATTCCTCTTATGATGATGAATGGTTACTGCTACTTATAACTCTCCAAAACGTTTCTGTCTCTGTCCAACCCGCCATCCGTCCTGCCAGGTGATGCATTCCCGGAGGACTTTTCCATCTTGGCTACAGTGAAGCCTAAGAAGGGCAGCCAGTCCTTCCTGTTGTCTGTGTACAACGAACAGGGGATCCAGCAGCTCGGACTGGAAGTGGGCCGTTCTCCCGTGTTCCTGTACGAGGACCACACAGGCAAACCCAGCCCCGAGGACTACCCCCTCTTCAGAGGGGTCAACCTAGCTGACGGAAAGTATGTGCATTCCTTTTTTGCTCAATGAGCATCCATCAGTCTCTCACTCTAATTGTACAGTACACTTATATAAACCTGCTCTAGACTCTGATTTTGTTCATGCATCCTCCCTCTAATTAAAGTCCAGCTGAATGTAGGTTTTGATGACGGTTTAGTTTGTTAAGCAGAACACCTGGCCCAGGTGTCCCTATTGCAACAGATGCGTTAGCGATAGCTTTCAGCGTTCATTTGTGATAGTCTACATTTAATCCTGTACACTTAAAGTGCTTCGCAGCATCCTCAAATGTGGATCATCTGCTTGCAGGCACAGAGTAAAATAAGATTCTGTTTCACTCCGGAAAACAGAGTAGGATATATTTGAATTTGAACGAAAGGCCAAACACAAAAGAGGCTCTTAGCAGCGTGTCAGTAGTGTGTAAGTGGGCAGCATGTAACCCAGTAAGTGTGTGAATTAACTCCACCTCCCCTTTCAGATGGCATCGAGTGGCCATCAGCGTGCACAAGCAGACCATCACCCTCATTCTGGACTGTAAAAAGAAGACCTCCCAGAGGCTGCTCCGAAGCGCCCACCCCATCGTCGATACCAAGGGAATTGTAGTGTTTGGAACTAGAATACTTGATGAAGAAGTCTTTGAGGTAGGCTCTATACTGTAGCTTCTAATCTACATCGTTTTAATTATATTAGTCCGTGTGATTTTTTCCAGATGCACACAAGCTTTCTCCTCCTTTGGTGTGTTTGTGACTCTGTGTGAATTGATTGTGCCAAAAGTGGGATGAGTGAAGTGATTTATAGGTTTGACAACTGGTACAATTTTTGCATCTCTCATTATTTTCTATTTTCAAGACCGTACAAAACCAGTCTGCACACGACCAATCACCAGACAACTCCACTCTGATTTAAAGTCTTCAAGCAAATGAGATAAAAGCTAATGAGATGCTTCATTCTAACTACAGTACCAACACATGTGCCTGTGGTGCAAATTATGGTCACCCCCAATCCCCAAACTGTGTGTCATGGTGCTCGGGATGTGGACTGTGGGAGTGGCCACATCCCCTATAGATACAGCTTGTGGAGCCCCCAACATCTGATCACTCAACCTCTGCCACCCACCAGTACACATGCACACAATCACAAATCAGACTAAGTTTAAGGTGCCATATATTCTACATGAAAACATAATGTGCATGTATTCTGTTCTGTTTCCAACTCTGCAGCTGTTGCACAATAAAGTTCTGCCTCATTGTGGCTACCAAGCTGTTGGAGTCAAACTGTAATAGTTCTCTTTGTGGTCTCATATCTGTATTCCGAATTGGCTGCAGCAGTTTTGTTTACAGAGGTTTTTAACAAGTGATGACAGGTCTTCATTATTAGGATGAGGGCTTTACTTCTTCCTTCCTCCTCTTTTTATGTCTATGCACTCTGTGTGGCTGGAGATGAAAGATTAATCTGACTAGTGACAGGAAGCCTTTTTGGGTGTGATACCCGGTGAGTGTCACACCAGAAAAAACTTCTGCTCTTACCTAGTGTGAGGAATCAGTTTGGTTAGTGCCTAAAATAGGCTTTTGTGTGGATGTTTGTGGCTCTTAAACATGACCCCTGTGAGGGACACACAGACACACACAGAGAGGCACAAGGCACAAGGAATAGTGTTGTCTTTGTCCCGTCAGAGTTGTGCTTGTTTAAAGGGGGATTAGTCTGCGAGGCTGAGGCCCTCAATAATAATTAGTAACAGAGGCTGACTGATGTGACTGATGCTGAGCCAGCTGACCTTTAACCTCACTTCTACTCAGCGAGAACAGACAAAAAGAATGAAATATGACATCACTCCCCTCCACAATCCCTAAATTTGGTCTGCCAAGCTGCAGGAGAGATAGATATATGATGGGATGTAAAACCAAAATTAAAACTTCTTTCTCCGCATTCAGAAGTATTTATGATAGCCTCGCAAACCAAAACCAGATTTTTATATTTGAAGAAAAGGCATGAACTATGAACTATACTCTTAATGTATATGGATGCATTTTCATCCATAGGAGTGTCAGATGTGGTGTGTGAGTGAAGCAGCGTAGCACAAGACTGTGTGTTATATTACATGGATTATGTTCTTTCATACTCTCTCTCTCCTGAAGTTCTTGACTTGAGCGATTTAATGAGGCATAAATACAGATGTGTTTTGGTGTATGCTCGCTTATGTTTTCTTCAAGCTATTATTTCCCCTAAGCCTAATGGCCACTAGTAAATTCCTCCGCTTGCCAACAAGATGACTACATTCATACGCTACAGTTGTTATCCTGCTGTAATTTCATTATTACCCGTGGCCTACTAATCATGAGATTGAGGTGATACAGAAACGGTTTAAAATCTCACCCGGCCATCAGAGCAACACTAACAGTCCAATGGTTATCGTGGGAACAGACCGATATTTTGTGAGAGATGTTAAAAGCCCTCCTGCTGTGCGTCTGCCAGTTGGGAGACAGGACAGGCTCCAGTGCGTGCAGAAAATGGAAAATATGCCACATAGTTTCCAAATTATGCTCAGGCTGCGCTCCTTTCCTCCTCTTACTCCCTTCTCCCCTCTGTAGTTTAGTCTGATCCTGTGTTGACTTTTGCCAGAGTCAGTTACCACCAAGAGGTGTTGAGCATGAAAACACACAAAAACTCCCTATTTGATTTCACCGGCAGGCCAATTAATTCAGTTGACTCAAGAGCCTGCAATTTCCCTGCTATCTTTTTTGGAAAAACAGCATGTTAAAAGGGAAATAACAAGAAAGAGCATCAGCACTTTTGAACTGTCAATTTGCGAGAGATTTGTTTTAGACAGCGTTCATTTGATTTCTCCCAAGTTTTTATTCACAGTCACAGCATATTTTCATGCATCATAAACAAGAGTGCTAAGACAGAAATTCCTGTGAAAAAAAAAGATAACCAATGTTGAGAGGGAATGAAAAAAATCAAACCTATACAGACAGATTATCTCGTACACCACACCTCTGAATTACAGTGAACAGTGTGTTCCTGTAAAGTCCTTTAGAACAGCTTGGGTCTTTTCTTTACATACAGCAGTCAGGACGCAAGTAGTACTTACTGTATGCTGAGGTGGTTTGTGGTTTGGTTTCTGACATGGTTATTGTGGTCACAGGGAGAGCGTCTACCCTCCCTAAGTACCATAATGTTATTTTTTTTTCTCCCTTACAAGCTTGCATAAGAAGACTATAGCGTGTGCCAGTAAAGACTGTGAAGGTGATTAAGGTGATGATTATAAAAGAAGACAGTTTTTTTTAACCTGCTAATCAATGTTCATCTGTTCCACAATGAAATAGTAATTACTCCCCCGTAATGACTGTAATGTATGTGTCAAAGTCAGTAATTAGGATCTTATCTTTAGCAAAGTCCAGCTAATGACTTTTAGCAATGTTTTCTTCTTCATGACTCTGGGTTATGAATGTGGAGTGTGTGTGTGTGTTTCCAGTGTATTTTAATCTCTGTTGTTCAGAAAGTAGGGCCTGCATGACACAGTCCATCTGCAGAATGCGTCCCATGATTTCCCTGTTCACTGTTGTTTCCCAGTGAGCGTGCCAAGAAAAACCAGAGATAATTTAATGCCCATCCCTCAGTTCTAAGTAGCGCTCAGCGAAATAAATGGCTGCGGTCGGTTTGAGGGAACACAAACGGGACAGACGGACCACTTGGCCTCGCTCGGAGGTAATCCGCAGGGGACCTCAAGTGAATCGAAGTAGCCGAGGTGGAGCCGCGCAAACACTGCAGCTCTTGTCTGGCCTCCACTGTTGCAGCCCAGGCAGAGCATCCGCGTCCAGTATGAATGCCGAATGTTCGTATAGTGTCATTTTTGTCACAGAAAGTCATAAATTTGGCTTATTAGAGAGTTCGGAAGGAGGTTTTGGTGTCGAGAAAACAAGATGTTCAGGCTTGTGGAGCGTGTGGAGGAGCGAGGAGGCTGGAGCAGTTGGTTCGGGTCGTGCAGCCAAAACCTTTGGGTCATACTCTGGAAAGAATGAGGAGCTCTCTCCCCCACTGATCTCAGTCTTGGACCGGCAGCCATACCACATGACATCATCCAGAGGTTTCCTTGGTATCCGCTGATAGGCTGAACAGTCTGAGCAAGGAGGGTGGGGGGTGGGTTGGATGCGAATGTGTGTGGGTGAGCGTGATAAGTTGGAGAGGATAGGTAAGAAAACGTGATGGGCTTGAGAAGAAGAGGATTGAGTTGAGGATGTATTGAAAAAAAGGATTAGAGGTGGAATGAGTGGGAGTCGAATGCAATATGATAAGAGTAAGAGAAGCAGTGCAAAGGGGTTTTATAGGGCCGGGATGAGGCGAGTTGTGGGGCTCCCATGGTGCAACCAGAGCCAGGAAAAAGTAGTAAAAGCATGCAACACATGAGCTTGATGCTTGTTAAGAGCTTTAATATTGAGATGGGGTGAGGAGTTTTACACATCCTGTTTCCTCATCTTTGCCTCTTCAGATTTCCTGCCATTCACTCGACACATCTCCTTTGCTGTTGTTTGAGTCCTTTGAGGTAAAGCTGGCCTCACCTGCAGAGATGCTCCTGATTTACAACAAAGAGGATGTACGGCAGACAAGCTGACACCACTTTCCCAGATTTACAGTCCATTTTCCAAATTCAGAATCCGATTTAAGCCCATTTTGGCCCAGTTTCTGAGCTAGTAGTAAAACTGGTTTGGCTGATGCTGCCAGGCTTTGACAAGGCTTCTGTTTTATTATTTGACTCAGTAGCTCAGGACCTCTTGTAAAGCTTTTGAATCAGCGGCTCCATAGTTCAGCACTTTTCACGAATGTACCTGGACCTCTTTGATTTCTGTTGTAAAAAACTTTCTAGGTGTCAAAAAACAGCAACAGGTCTAGCTTGGGTGGTAAATGGAGTCATAATGGCTTCTCTCATGGAGCCCCATTAGAGGAGACTTGGAAATTTGATGCCCTGCTTGGGTCGTCATGAATGGTCTGGTGCAGAAATATGAAGGCTCTGTTTTCACAAAGCACTAAATTGTATTTTGGTAGAGTAGATCTGATCTCAAGTGGACAGCACTGAAAAGCCTTGTAAGTGGTTCCTCTAAATGGAGCTGCAAATTGTTGAGGATGCCTTGAGATTAAATCGCTTCAGCCCCTTTTCAGGGGTGTGACCACAAATTAGTCCTTGACAGCATTGTCAGACCCAAACATGGCTGAATTACCATACAGCTAACAGTTCGCACAAGATTTGAAAGAAACAAGACACAGAATCTACCTCAGTCATCTCACACTCACTCTCACATTACAGGCTTCATGAAGGTAAGATTCATTGCAGGACTGTTGTTTTAGACTGCATTAGTTTTAACTACCTGATAAACATTCAACTGTAAGTGTATTTTGGTGCATTTTCTTCTGTCAGAACTGCAGTTTTTGCACGAAAGAAATGAACTCAGAGAGGAAATGATGTATTTGAGATTCATTTGAGAGGCGCTCTGACTCAATGTGTGAACTGCAATCTGTCCCAGCTGGATTTAGACATGCATCAGTAATCCAGAAATATTTGCGAACACAAGTTTTGTGAAGGATTAGTCATCACTGATAATGGATTATTACAGATTCAAGTAGAGATTTAACTGCAGTGTATTTCACTTGTGGCATAGTGTTGTAGTCAGTGATATACCTTAAAACATAAAGTGTTTCCAAAGCATGCAATATTAAATTCTAATGTTCACTTTCCCTGTACAGACTTGTGCAGTGCTGTAATGTCTGCACTATCATTTCCTTGTCATCCCCGCGACCCTGCAAAGGATAAGTGGTTATGGATAATGGATGGATGGTATATGTCATGCTTCACTGTCAGAGCACACTGCTTCTATACAATTCAGGCTGCGGATTGGGATGTAGACTTCAGTAGCCCCAGGGAAGATGGAGTTTCCACCATGGATAATTAAGAGAATTTCTCTAACTCATGTCAGATGTTTGTCTTTCGCCCCCTTATTCCCTCTGTTATTCCTTTACTGTGTCAGCAAGCAGTGAAGTGTGCCCTCAGCAGTTTTTTTTCATGTAGATTTCAGAAAATGGCCAAGCCAAACAGTCAGAATCTACGTCTGTGAGGTGAGGCGAGCCGCTCTGGTTTCCACTACCCCAAATGAACGGGAAATGGGAATATGGCTGCCCATAGTCCTCAGAGACGTGGAATTAAAATCTTATACAGACGAGCGTGTGATGGGGGCTGGGAAGCTGAAGGGTGAAAAGATGAGGAGAGGCCGAGATGGGATCCAAAAACAGGACAGAGTCAAAGAGGTGAGGGAATGGTTAAGGTGCCGTGTAGTGGATAAGTGGGGTGGCAGACGGACCTGTTGCTCTTGGCAGCAGCTCTGAGCGTCGGGATTGAGCTACAGTCTGGAGGGGAAAGTGCATGTGGGTGAAAATGTGCTTGATGCCTAGTAAAGGTTTCGCTCTGTAAATATGTTGGAGTGGAATTTCTTTGTAGGTTTTTCTACGTGTCTGTATGTTCTATGCAGACAATGTGTGTCTAGTTTGTTTGTGCGTCCTTGTGCATTTTTGTGTGTCCGCGCTGATTTATGGCCCCTGTGCGCCGAGCTGACCTCTGCAATGTGTTGTTTGGTTTTTGTGGTCAGGTTGGAGTTTGCCCAGGCGCTGGGGCTGTCAGTGTGCCGGTGTGGGCTGGCAGTGGGACCCAAGGCCTGGCTCAGTGCTCAGGGGTGACTGTATAAATACGTTGTGAAAGTAGCTCGCCTTAAAATGTGGCCAGAGCTTAGACCTCCCAGAGTCGTATCCTGCCCTGTGGGGCCCTCCTACCCATTTTTCCTTGCTGACATATGAGCAGTAAAATGATGAGAAACTAGACTTGGGTTTTCTTAACATAGTGTAAAGTGTAAAAGATAAACAGAGCCATTATCAGGTGTCTCTGGGGATATAAAGAAAAAATGAGCGTTGGTTTGTGTTGTTTATTTTGTGCAATGCGCAAAGCCCAGTCCCCTTAAACTGATCAGCAGGGGGTCACCTTACATCACCTTGAGACTTTAAGCTAATCAAAATAAGGCTTTACTGAACTCCCTTCACCTCATCCTTGAAGTATGTGTGTGAGGAGAGGACAAACAAAGTCTACTCTGGTATCATTTATAACAGTAATAATTCAGCCCATTCATGAGCTTTCTGCTGTGATGTGATGATTTCGAGAGAGCATCAATATTACTTTCTTTCCCATGCCTCATATATTTTTACTCAGAAGAGGGAACACAATGAACTCGGTCCACCCTGCATGATTGTGGGTCAGGTTCAGATGGAGACAAATGTTTGGCTTCATGCTCATTAGAGCACTCTCCTGCCCCCACCTGGACACAGCCAGAACATCCAGCAGGGACAAACATGTGGGGGCCAAACAGGGTGAGATTGATTGAAAGCCAGAAAGTTGATATGAGTTTAGTAAATAAAAAGCAGGAAGAACGGATCAATCTGAATGTTTTCTAACTGTTATTGATCAGTTTGGATTTGTTCTTCTTCCGTTATCTAGTTTCAGGCTGCAGCCCTGTAATCACTCATGCATTCATGTGCAGTGTCTTCAACAAGTTCTTTAACATGAAGTATGTGAAGTGAGCGTGGCCGTTGATCACAGCCACAGGCAATAGCTTTTCCACCAGAGCCCGACATGCGGAGAGCATTGGCCAGGAGCAGAGTCATATTTCAGCTGAGTCCAGGGAGATGCTGACAGCGGCAGCCCTGTTATTGTCTGAAAATTCAGCCTTAAGCACCACTCTGATGTGCCACATGATGCTCCACAGTGAAAAATGTCACTGTCCCATCTCAAATAGGAAAGATGATTGCGTGTCTTTTATGGTTCCCCCAGGGGTTTGGGTGTGATTGTATAATTCCAGGGTTTTCTTCCCTCCTTGGTGTCTCTGTTTGGGTGAGGGATTGGTGGTACTTGTGTGTCTGAGTTTGCACACGTTGCTATGTATTAATCATTTTTTTTCTATGGCATATTTCAGTCTGCTTTTGTGTCACGTCAGCCTCTGTCGATGTGACATTTGAGGTGAGGAATAAGCTATAATTCCCTGTTCTTTTTCAGTGTCTGGTTAACCAATCAGCCTTATCGAATTCTGAATCCCTGACTCTGCACATAGAGCGGTTGCAGCGCAGTTCCCTGTCATCAAAATATAGAGAGGCAGCCTCCATATACCGTAATGGAGTAAATATCTCACGTTTTAATGGGCTGCTGGACTGAGCTGACCATTCTGCGCCAGAATACAAAATGAGAAATTTGGCATTAGCATACAGCTGGGGTACAGTATAGGAATATTTACTGCTTCCCTACATCTGTAAAACAGCAGCTTATATAACGTTTGGCACCAGAATCTGTCGAGCGACGTGTGGTGAAAAGAGCAGCTCTGGCTCAAAGAAAAGGAAATCAGAACCAGCTTTTAGTGGTTGTCACGGCGGATCAAGACTTTGACAATAGCTTTACTGTGAAGGTGTGCAGTTTGCATGGGAACGCGTGTACCGTGTGGCTTTTGTGTCAGAAATAGCTCATGTGTAAGGATGGAGGATGAAAAGGAAATAAGCAAGCATCTTATGTGATCTAACCTATCAAGTATAAAACGTGTTGCATATGAGTAGTTTCCCATAATTTATATCTGAAAGAAATAAAAAAAGTCACCATCATTGTCTTTGGTTATTTGTATATAATTGACAGGCTCACTCCACATATTTTGCATCTCAGTAAATTTATTAGTCTGAGAAATTTGTATAATGTCTTTTGTAGTTCTGGAGGAGAAAATCACTTTGACCCTTTGTGTCACAAACTGGTGTGAAGGATCTAATGGAGAGATGCTATGAGGTTGCATCATGGGAAATGTAGGATCCAGTGTTTTTGGAGCTTTACCCAAACTAATAATGGGAAGTTTAATTATCGGAAGTTTGATCATTCTTTTCTGTTTCTCTGCTTTTCAAACTAAATCTAAGTGCAGCTTTAAGTTGCTAGACTGTCCCTCTAAGAGAGAGATGTTTGTTTCTAACTTCTCCTCATCCATCTGTATTTGGTTTTGTGCGGTGCTCAGTGCCTGGCTCCCCTTTTTATAGTCTCGAGCTTTTAACACAGAATACAACTTCAGACAGTTGGAACTGTTGCTGCTCAGCTCAGGTCCACATTTCCCATCCAGCTTTCTTCGCAGTCTTTTTCCCCTCTCACATGCCTTTGGTTGTAGAGTTAGTGCAATTAAATGCAGCCATCAGCTTTTCCAGTCTCAGTAAGATCCTTATACCAGCACACGTTTCTTTCTAGGCTTGCACATACCTCTTTCTTTCTCTGTTCACATGTCACACATCGTTAAACACATTCTGCTCTCAGTGCTGCGAGGATGCTCTCATTAATGCTTAGGTGTATGATTAATTATCTCGTCTTGGTATAATTAGCATCACGCCACTTGTGGTCAGGATCTACCCTGACATTCCTTTGGCCGCTCTGGGTGATGGAGAAAAGGAGCGTCAGGGAAAAGAAAAAAGGAAAGTTGAAGAATGGCATGTGAATAGGAAAGCCGTTGCAATGCTCCAGACGGCAGGGCTGTTTTGTCGTACAGAGGGCTTATTCGTTATTGAATGTGACCTCATTTCAAACACTGAATTCCCATCATCCCTTTTCAGTGCAGCTGTGAATCACAGTCTTGCCAGGATGAGGGAGAGACAAACTGTCAAACTGATGGCGAGTCGAGGCTCCTTATGGAGCCCGACTTTTTAAACAAATGGCTCAGAGGTAGCCATTTGAAAGTTTCCTGGGAGCTCCGAGTTCATAGCTGTGTAATGGCTACTCCAGTCCTTCTGTCTTAGAGGAAGAACTGGGATTTGTTTTCCTGCATCCACATAAACCCCACTGATAACATAAGCCATGGACAGAGCAGGAAACATCGTCTTGTGTGGTGTTTTGCAAGACTTATTAAAGGATCTGAGCCGGAGAGTTCTGTATGTTGTGTTCAAGTGTAGCAGTGGGATGGGTGCTCCTCTGTTTTACTGTCACTGCTGCGACCACAAATGCAATCCATTTATGTTTGTCAGAAAAGAGAGCTATCCATGGAGAATTTAAAATGGAAAGACATGTTGAGGGATTTCAGATTTTTGGCAGTTCGACATAATTAAAAACACTTCAGCCTCTGTGGTGGTTTGTTCCCATAGTTGTGTCGCTGTGTGATTCTCATACCCCCCCGAAAATATATTTGTTTCAGCTAAAGTTGTCGTTGCGTTTGATTGATGTGCAATGACGTCACTGGATTTGGAAGTGTGATTAGAACATGTTTGGATAGATACAATACAGCCTTGTGGTGCCATATGCATTCTGTTCAGAAACATGTGGCAAACACACACACACCCAGCTCCCTATGTAGCCTGGGGATCCTTCTGAGCCTTTTCTTTTTTCCCTCTCTTGTTTTCTCTTGCTCTTTTTCTATCAGTCTCCTCGGTTCTCTTTCTTTTTTTTGAGTTTTCTCTTTCTTGTAATCTCTCCCTCCTGCTACTGTTCCTTCACCTTGACTCATTATACTACATGCACACACTCCTTTAAGTCAAATGTCTCAGGTCACCAATCAGTAGCTGCAGGTCTGCTCATGTTCTCCGTGTCGCTCATGCTAAGTTGATCCATTGGTCTGACACAATCAGCACAAAGGCAGAATCACTCATGTCCCATTCATATCTGGGGCAGGGCTTATTTATGCTGATCCAAATCATTCATCTTGTTAAAGACGCACTTCTTGTGTGTGTGTGTGTGTGTGTGTGCGAGGCTGCGGTTGTGTGTGTTTATTTGTGTCATCGTCCGCAGCTACATGAAGTCAGTTGTTCCATGTTCTCTTGCAGCTCGCCTCTGTTTGCTGTAAGCTTTTTGTCTCACACTCTGCTCTTCAACTCTGATGCGAAACGACACTCTTGGACCCGGGACAAAGTTCTTCATCATTTAGTCACTCTTAGATTCCCCTGGCTTGACCTAGTTTCAGAACTGCCTGTTCTGCATGTGGTAATGCTTCACACAGATGTTCACCCTCGTCTCTATTTGTTTATATTCTTTCATTTTTCCCCCCCTACAGGTCACAGAGTGTGAGATCGACGTCTCTGTCACTGTTGATTGTTTGCGTGTTTATTTACATACATGACTTGTGCCCAGTGAGTCTCATGACTTCCTGTTTCTTGTGATTTTTCAGGGAGACATCCAGCAGCTAATGATTGTAGCAGACCATCGCGCTGCCTATGACTACTGTGAGCACTACAGCCCCGACTGTGAAGTGCCGGTGCCCGACCAGCCTCAGAACCAGGACCCCAACACTGATGAATACGTGAGTAATGAGAACATTCTTCTCTTCAACTTTAGGTTTTTTTTGTCTTCTAATATGTTCAAAGTGCAGCTTTCTAAACTCAAGACCCTTTACATTGCCCATTACTAGAAACAAGAGAACCAAGTGTCCTCATGGCTTGACCTTACTCAAGGAAGTTCATTTCCCTTAATCCATAATTGTCTCTAATACTCAAATCAGATCTCAGTTGGATCCTGTGCTGAAAAGAGCCTCTTGGCTTGTGCAAGAGAACTGCACTCCGCCAGAGGAAAGTGCTGACTGGGAAGAACAGGGTTATCAGGCTATGCAGTTAGTTAATAATGTTCAGGAATGACGCGGTGCCTGCCTAAGCCTGCATCCCTGCACCGTGCCTTTTTCTGCTCTGAATACCAATACGGTGTGTGCATGCTAAATAAAGGTGTGCCAGTGAAGTGTTTTAAGGTGGATAGGAAGCTCTTCCTCTAGACCTTTTCCTGGCCCTGGAGCCTGTCGGTTTTCCTGCAAGGCACATGTAACTTGATCTTTTTTTTTTCTAAGGATTTCATTAAGAAAGCATTGGAAAAGTAATTTGTCATTCAGTCGTAACAAGTTGCAACAGGGAGATACAGCATAAGGTTTCCACAGGTAGAAGGCATTCCTCTGTGCGTCTGATCGATGGCTAGTCTGTCGCACATTCATCAGCCAGAGCCAGCAGCAACAGAGCAGTGGATCATATTTAAAAATCATGTTTTTAATAACTGATAGTATTAACTTCTCCCTCAGTCACACTCTCTCAGTGTCAGTGTAATGTTTTTGTCTCCTTCAGAACCCAGAGGAGGACAGCTACTATTACGAATACCCTTACTATGAGGACGTAGATGGCAAGCCTTTTCAGCCACCATCCGAAACTGAGACATCAACAAGAGAAGTCAAGGTAATGTATCACGAATGATCGTCATACATCAAAGTAAATACGGTCATATTCTTTCAAATGCACCAAAGTAACCATCAATAGTTTTCTCTATGGCTTACAGGTGACAGATGGAGGCTCCGTGGTGACCACAGTGAAGGAGGTTTTGGCGGGCGGTTCTGCTGACAAAGTGTTGACGTCTATCTCAACTAGCTCATCCTCTGGCGGAGCCAGCCGCTCTTCATCCAGCTCTTCAGGTACTGCCACCGGCGGAGGAGACGCCTACGGAGAAGAGACCAGCCCTTACGACAGCTACGACGGCTACGGTAACTACGAGACCTACTATGACGAGTCCACAGCATCACCTGATGGAGACACCTCTCGACGTGTCACCATCACCAGCACCAGCGTCGGCACCGGAGGTGAGCTGGATCTGGGAGCGGCAGGAAAGATCGACTTGGGTGCAGGGACCGGAGGCAGGGTCATCACCAGTGGAGGAGGAACTTCAATAACCATCACCAGCAATAAGACATCAGTAGGTTGACGTTAATCACACTGACATCCTCACTTAGTTTATTGTTGATGTGACCTGTTGGTCAAATAGATGTATTGATGATCTGTCAAAAAACATTTTAAATCCCATTGTTTACTTTGTTACATGTAGGTCCTACCTGCACTTACATGTGACAGTCCTTCCTCATGTTATAATCCACCAATCCACATGGGGGAAGCAAAGCCGATCTGGATGTATTTCAAAAAAGCCACCAAAAAAGAGCAAATGTTTTTTTTTAGTGAGATAAAAGATTAATTGTTTAAGCCATTTTTAGAAGTTCCATCTTCTAGAAGTTACATCTTCTAAAAATGTGATACTAAACTCAATATCGTTGGGTTTTGGACAGTTGATTTTCAAAATAAGATGTTTAACAATATCACCTTGGAATTTGAGAGGCCTTTTACATTGTTTCCTCACTTTTATCAATCAAACAATTTATAATTGACAGATTTATCTATAACAAAAAGAATCTTTAGTTGTACCCTTGATTATTTGTTTACACAGGAAGGAGCCTCCTTGCTGCAAAATTTCACTTTTTCATTCAGGAAACCCTTTACACTGCCCTCTGTGTTGTTTGTTTCATTCTTTGAATGACTGAATCTCATCTTCCCATCTATCCTGTATTTTGTAACTATTTATTTAGAATAATATCTGTGTTTTTATAGGTAGTAAGTTCCTACGATGACTATGGCGGGGAATACGATTATGGCGTGGACAGCCATTACAACACTGGTGGAGGCGGCAGCAGTACGGTTCACATTGGTGGTGGAGGCAGCAGCAGCAGCAGCACAGTTCACATTGGTGGTGGAGGAAGCAGCAGCAGCAGCAGCACAGTTCACATTGGTGGTGGAGGAGGCAGCAGCAGCAGCAGCACAGTCCATATCAGTGGTGGCGGAGGCGGCAGCAGCAGCAGCAGCACAGTCCATGTTGGAGGTGGAGGAGGCAGCAGTTCTACTGTCACCGTTGTGGGTGGGGGTGGATCTGTGTCCACAGGAGGTGGTTCTGTCTCTGTGGGAGGATCCTCCACCGCTGGAGGTGGATCCGCCAGCGCCGGCACCGGAGCTGGGGGGTCCATCGCCACCGGAACAGGCCTGGGCATCGAAGGCGAGGGTGACTACACAGATCTCGATGGGTTCCAGGAGAAGGACATCACCGACTACAATTTGGAGGACTATGACAACTATGACGACCTGAATTACAACGACAAAGAGAGCAAATTGCTGCCTGCTGAGACCGACTCATATTATCAGGTGAAAAATCATGACAGAACATCCTTGTCAAAGACATGATCTTGAAGATGAGGAGGGTAGCATGATGAGGGTGACGAAGAGGAGGGGCACTGATTTTGTTTGCTTCTATGTGTTTTGTGTGTAGGTTGACGGTGCTCGCGGCGAGAAGGGACAGAAGGGAGAGCCTGCTGTTATTGAGCCTGTGAGTACCACAATTTAAACAACATACTTGAGCAACAGATGTAGGCTGCGTGCGCCTGTGTGCACATGGGGTGTATGGCTTGGCTGTTTGTATTTGTGAATACATATGACTGATCCACATTCAAACACAAACCACCCCTCACTTCTGAATGAGAATCCTAAGGCCAAACACACTCATTAAGGCCTACCAGACCTTTCTCTGAGCATCCTCTGGCGAGTCTTGCTCCTGGCTGGTCATCAGGACTACAGCATAAACATTTGGAGAACCGCCATGCAGGGATTGTCAATAATCTCTAAACACAGTGTGGGTAGTGTGTAAACAAAAGGGGGAGATGGAGGGAGGGAAGGAACACAAGGAGAACAAAAAGGAGTAAGAAAGACTTTTCCTGCCAAAAAAAAATCTAAGCTTTTTTAAATTACAAACAGGTGGAATACATCCAACCCTGATTCAGACACTCATATATATACAGGTGACATTGTGAAAATGAGGACAACTCCTCTTGTGTGTTTGCAAAGGTACATAGGACACAGGAGGGATTTGTATCTCTAATAAGGCTACAGCTGTTCCACTTCAAACAAATGTCACTGAGCTCCACTCAGTCACAGAGACAAGTATACATGCCTCTGTGACTGAGTGTCTTCTTGTTTATATGTGCGAGCAGAAATGAGTGTGTCTAAATCCGTTTCCTAGATGACCGCTCCCAGAGAGCCAGTTTGAGTACGCATCACCACCCAGTGTGCCGTGTCTCTTGTAAACATGCAGAAAGCTAAAACAGACATATTTACACACAAACACGAGCACATACACACCTTTTTTCCCCCCCAAGGTTTAGCCCCTTTCCCATCACACGCACTGCAGGCGAAACACAGGCATAACCTGGGGAGTGTCAAGGATCAATGTTGGTAATGTAATGATGAAAATGCTACTTGGATACAGCTCGGGGGTTGATGAAGAAACGCTGGGATCGCATTTTTTCAAATAAGTTTGGATAACGTGTGGGTTTCTGTCCTCATAACAAAGCAGGAAGCCAAAATGTTGGAGCAAACAAAACAATATCTCTGTAGCCACAAACCTGCAACAATGCATCTGAAAGTCAGATACAGTGCACGGTGAACTGAGGCGGCTTGCAGCACAGCTTGACTGCAAGGCAATTATTTAAAAATACTCTTTGATAAATATAATTCCAGAAGATGCTGTCATTGAATATATTTCACCCTAAAACCAGTTTATGCATGCGTGATCAGAGATCTGATCAAATTAATTATCACTTCAGATTTTGATTAGTGCTTCCCTCAGCTTCTCCAGGTAGAAGAGCACCTCGGGGCGTCTTTGCCTCTGTGTCTCTGCAGTCAGCCTCTTCTCCGTGGATTAATTGTGAGCAGAACTGAAATGACAGGACGGAATGTACATTAATTTAGCAAAGACTTGGAGATGGAAATTTGATAGGCAGGTCTGTTGGGACATGTATGCATGTACACTGAACGCCTGTAACCAAAGCTCTGTATTAGTGGACACAGAATGCTCCTGTGAGTTTGTCTGTTCACTGTGAGGTTGTTGCATACAGATGTGTACTTATGAATGAGGCCATGAGATAGTTGTGAGCTTTCTTGTGGTATCTCATGATTTCTGTGCTTGTGTGTTTCAGGGAATGTTGGTGGAGGGTCCGCCTGGGCCTGAAGGGCCAACGGTAAGTCAATCCATCTCCTGTCACTCTAAGTCTTTTAACTTCCTGTCTTATTTCTTTCTTATCCTCCCTTTCCCTCACGGTCACTGGCATTATTCTTGTAATCTCTGTTGATAAATAAAAGCTGATAACGTCACCCATTTTTCTCATCTGTTTATACTATGTCCCCTGGATAGGAAAATGCAACATTTAGTGCTTTGCTGTAAAAATCCCTGGCTGCCTGCTTGCTAAATGTAAAGGGAGTGGCCAAAACAGTTCCCCTGAAGTGATATGGACTTGCCCAGATGTTGCAGAGCTAAATTATTTATCTAGGAAGATTTTTTTTCAAACACAGTTGCTCTTGACACCCTGCAGATGGAGTCCAGCCATTCAAGCTTTGAGCTATAGACAAATAAAGAGCGCCTCACAAAGGATTTACAGCTCAACAAGCTGTCCCATATTGCCTCATGCATTCCTTTCTCCCATGTGTGACCACTTTGCAAGATAAAGGCGAGAACCTTAGTGGAGCAAATATTACTGTTTCTTTCTGTTGCATTATGTATGTATGATGTGTGTAAAATCAGATCTTTTGCTTGAAATAGGGTCTCCCCGGACCCCCAGGCGCTTCTGGCCCACCAGGCAGCCCTGGAGATTCAGGAGAGAGGGTGAGTTTGAATTGTATATGTCATGTTCACTTTCAAAGCTCTTAAAAATAGAGCTAATAAACCACATTTTTTTCAGTGTACATGTGCTCATGTTTTTGTTATTTTTTGTCTAAGGGTCCTCCGGGTCGTCCCGGTCTTCCTGGTGCTGATGGTCTGCCAGGACCCGCTGGAACTGTCCTGATGCTGCCTGTAAGTACATCACAGATTTTTATAAAAGAGTTAAAAATAGCAACATAGGAAATGCTGTCTGTTTTCATGTTTGCCCCACTTGAAGCGCTGAAACATTTTCCAAGTGGCTCGATATCCTTATTTAGCCTTGTTAAAGGCCAAGTATGATGTATCTTTCTGTTTAATCACTAACTGTGACATGTTGTTTACACAGCGTAGTGGAATGAAGAGGGTTTCCTTTGAAACCATTTTTAATAGACCTGTCCCTTACAAATATTTGTAATGTAAGTCTGTGCTTTAGCAACCCCTTGTGGTTGTTTAGTAAGTAAGATTGCCCCCTTGTCTATCACCTGTAGTGCTTACTCTCAATTAAGTGAAATCTAATGTTATAGGTTTTTCTCTATCTAAATATTTTTAACGTATTCGACATTCTTTCGTCAAAATTTAAGCTATCCTATCGCGTGTCCTCCCAGGAAGTCGTCTAGCTTTAGATGGGAGGCAAAGCAACGCTGTCGGTTCTCTCTGTAGCTTCAGCTGCATCCAATGATTCCACTGCGACACTTACACAGCCATGCTAACGACCTCCGATGCTGCCTATGCTGCCTACCTTTTTTACTTTCCTTTCCTTGTTCCTGGAGGATGTCTGAAACTGTTGGAGCTGATTAGTTGCACAGATGTGAGGTTGTGGTTTCGGGGGTCCACAGAGCTGTCTGGGTGAGCCATGTGGCAAGCTCTGTCTGAACAGGAACTGGAGTCGTTCTGGTGTGTCCACTGGCAGAGAGCACGACTTGAAATCTGATCCTTGAGCTCCGAGCCTAATGAGAAACATGCATTGTTGTTCCACCCTTCCCTCACCAGAGGATTCTTTGGTCAAGTGCTGAAATTACGGAATCATGACAGCGTTTAATGGCAAATTGAAACACCTGCTTAAATGGCCCTCATACGTTGTTCCAGCAATGATGCGTCCTCTATTTATTTCCTGCTGATGACAGTCTGCTCTACCATGGTGGTGTTGAGTGAAAAAAAATATTCCCATGATCCCAATGTTTTTCTCTTTCTCTGGCCTTGCTAGTCAATAATTTAATCTAGCAGAACATTTTGTTCAAGGCTTGATGATGCAGAGGAATGTCAGTGAAGAATTGAAGACTGGAGACAGAATGACAAAAAAACGCTACAAAGATGAAGAGAGAACGAATCAAAGACAGACCAAAAGGCTCAGACTGGCAGGCAGAAAAACAGAAATGGCTGCATATATTTGATTGTGACTAAGATAGCAGAGGGATGGGCCAATATTTAATCAGACTCAGCAGAAATCATGTCAGAAGAAGAAACTGTGGGATTTGCAGAATAAGTGCGAAAAGTTTGTGCTCTGGAGAAATATGGTTTATTGTGGGTGATCTGCAGTCGAGCTGACTCAGCCCTGATGTTTTGAATAAACTGTTTGTGTTTTGCTTCTTGGTAACAATGTTTCTGTGATGGTGAAATCCTGCTCAGTATTTCGCTGTTGTGTTGCCGCGCATCTGTAAACCGACTGTCAGCCTCCTGAGAACTGTGCTAGTAACCCAACCCAAGATGCCTGGCCCCAACAAACCTGTGTTGCACCACAAGCCTGGATATTCACCTATGGTGCAATGCCGGCTTATCACCACCAGATGCCAGTAAAATTCGAAGCTCGTGGCCCGCAGAGGCAGCTTTTGATGGTGGTGGTTTGGCAGCTGGAGGCTGATGCTTATTGTAGTTCATCATCTGTTGCATGGTTTCAAGATGAGGACACTGAATTAAAGAAATCTTGAAGAAATTGTTGAAGATTGTTTTCAATATTGAAACAAAAATATTCATTTTGCTGCCTGAACATTAGTCATTCCACATTGTTCTCAGCTGTTAGTGGTCAGAACCTACTGTGTGCTGGTATCATCCTTACCGGAGTGAAGTCTCACCAAGCTGTCATTTCCCCCCATAGTTCAGATTCAGCGCTGGAGGTGACTCCGGACAGAAGGGACCTGCTGTATCAGCACAGGAGGCCCAGATGCAAGCCATCATGCAGCAGGCCAGGGTAACAGCTCACTCACACACACACACGCACACACATCACACTGCAGTCGTCAGTTTTCTCCATTTTACAAACTTGTTTTATTAATGTTTAGATGTTTTTATTCTGTCCATATTTAAGATAAGATATATACCTTTATTCATCCCACAGTGGGGAAATTTTGTAGTTTTATAATAGATGGTTATATTTTTAAATTAGTTGTCTTAAACCATTTTTTTTGCATGTGTCTCTTTGTATCTATAACACCTTTCATACATCATTGATACATTATCATGACCATTTTACATTTTTTTTACAGTTGCTCACAACTATGTATACTTGAACACACACATACACTTACAGCACACACACACGCTAATGGCCAACTCCATGTTATTTTGTAATCATATATCAGCTAAATATTTCAGTTTTTAGTTCTTCGTATATTCCATTTTCATTTTTATCTTTATTGTATAACTGATGTTTTCTTTTCTGTGCTCAGCTCGCTATGCGCGGCCCCACAGGTCCAATGGGTTTAACTGGCAGACCCGGCCCTCTGGTATGTATTTCAAATCACCTCATGGCAAACACAGACTGAAAATCAATACAAATTTCAAGTCAAAAATTTGATCAGCAGTTATTGTTGTGCGCAGTATACAAAATGAATATACAGTTTGTAGCTGAGTAGAACACTTGAATTAGTTTAGTCTCCATCAAATTTTCTTTTTCTTTTTCTTCTCAGGGCCCTCCTGGTGTATCAGGACTGAAGGGAGAGTCTGGAGAGGCAGGTCCTCAGGTATGAGACATAAAAATGTGAAATTTAGTTTTTACAATCTATTTATGAAACAGAAACAATTAAAACAAAGAAATCCTTAATCTGAAAACTTGTTAACTTCATCTTTAAATGAATATAGTACTAAACTATTGTGGTTTTTCATTAGTAACATTAGTAATTTAACAAATTATTGTTGTACACTTAAAAGCAAAGTAATGTGCAACTTCTCTAAAAATTTGTTTCCAAGATTTAAGAAAAATAGAAAATTGACTCTGAGTTTAATACATGTGTTTTTGTTTCAGGGACCACGTGGTCCTTTGGGATCCCCAGGACCCTCTGGAAAGCCTGGCAGAAGGGTAAGCGTGACACAAAGTTAAGACCTGCAAAGCATGCAACTTATTATTTTGTGATACTCATACAGAATAGTTTATATACATTTTGAAGTGCTGAATTAAAAACCGGCCTCAGTGTCATCTTTATTGCATATTTGCAGTGATCCCACTGCTCTGTTCGCAGACATGTTATGTAACTGTTGTTATTTTTACAGGGTCGTCCTGGATCTGATGGTGCCAGGGGCATGCCAGGACAGTCTGGACCCAAGGTACCTTAACTGCCACAGTCACAATGCACCATGTTTTATAACAACAGTTAGAGAGTGTGTTTTTGAAGCGTGTACAAAAGGTATGCAACTTCCTTTCTTTGCTCTTCAGGGAGACAGAGGGTTTGATGGTCTGGCTGGACTTCCTGGTGAAAAGGGACACAGAGTGAGTTTTGTGGTGTTATGAAAGATGTGCAAGTGTGTGTATTTGTTTTGATGTGTGCCACTATTAAATCGTAATGTGTGTTGTTATAGGGTGAACCCGGCCCCTCTGGACCTCCTGGTGGTCCTGGAGAGGATGGAGAGAGGGTAAGAGAGAGAGATGGATTTCACACCTCTCTCTGTTTTTTCTTTCATTTCCTTTTGGCTATATCAGCCATAGAGGCCTGATAGAACTGAAGCTTGTGTCTGATCTGTTTCATCTGGTAACAGTTATTGTTATACTGCAGAAAGACAGAAATGACTCTGAGTTGAACCTCTTCCTCTTACCAAACTCACCTTTTTCTCAGCACCCGAATTTTCACTCTCCACTCGCTCTGCCTCTCTCCCCGTTCTCACTCAGTTCTCTCCTTAATATTTTTTGATCTCTGCACACCTTTATCTGCTTCTAATCTCCATCAACCATCCTCATTACCCACAGCTGATGCAACCTGATCCGCTCTTCCTCTGATTTTTCTTTGTGCCTTCCCATTATCTCTGGATCCTCCTAACACACACACACACACCCTCACTTTCTCCTCCATTATCATTCACCGTCTGTTCCACATTCTGACCTGTTCTCTATCTTTCCCAGGGAGATGATGGAGAGATCGGACCCAGGGGACTTCCTGGTGAACCAGTGAGTGATCACATGCATTACCTTTCAGCCTTACACTGAGGAGATTGGAGGATAGAGCTGAGAGCTCAGGGCCCGCACTCATCATGTCATTGTGTTAGCGAACAATCATATGGTCTGATGATATCATATATCATCTGCAGACTGCAGCCACTGTTCATAGTCATATAAATGGAGATTTAGCATTATACTGCTGGAAAGTGCACTATGATCAGGCGTTTGCTGGTGCTTCATCTTTACAAGAGAATCTTTGGAGTTGAGAGATGCACGCAATTCACATCAAGCTTGTTATAGTAGCCTCCCACTCTCCAGCAGAATATTCCCCACAGAGGGGGGAGAAAGACGAGGAAGGAGAACCCTTAATATCTGCTGCTATGACTTATTTTGTCCACCAGGGTGTGCTACATTGGTTTGAATTCACCCTGCCAGGACAATACGTCTTGTTAGGTAACTGTAGCTGCGAGGCAAACCACAGAGATTCAAAGCATTGTTTGAAAGGCATAGCTGTAGGGAATGTGTAGTAAAGAAAAAAAGCAGTGGTTTCATTTTCCCCTCACTGACTCTGTCGAATATCCTCAAGGACATTTGGGAAGTCGGGTTGTTTCCAGAAGTATAATTTCAAAACTTGATTTAGCTGAACATGTTTAATTATTCATCAGCCCTTTCAAAGGTGTGATATCATTCTCAGTCTCATTTCTCTTCTCGTGTCCTAGGGGCCCCGTGGATTGCTCGGACCCAAAGGACCTCAGGGACCCCCTGGACCCCCTGTGAGTGCCCTCCACTCACCTTTTCATAGCAACGCTGCTACAATAGATTTACTGTTTCAAGAGCAGAATCCATTTTTTTCCATCTCGTAGGCAACAAGAACAAAAGACACTGCAAACAACACCCACAGGGAAATACAAAACTCAATATATTTCAGACAGCATACACAAAGAGTTGAATATGTTATTGGGTTTAACTTCAGCACTTCAGACAAATGTCTACAGTGGAGCGAAGCTTAAAGCTAATGCCTGTATTGTTTCAACTGATTTTAATTTAACATTGACCATGTGCATCAATCAAGTAGCTTATTTTGAACTGTACAGGATTTAGTGAAATTCCGTAAATCATACACTCAGATTCATGCAAAAGCCAAGGTGTGGTGATACGCTTTGTCTGCAGCCAAGAGTGAGATTTAACATCTATAAGTCCACCCAAAAAGCTAATGTTTTCAGTGTATCACAGATCTGCTGGCTTGCTCTTATATCCCCTAAATGTTGTGTTCATCTCGTCTGCTGTAGGGTGTGACTGGAATGGATGGTCACCCTGGACCCAAAGGAAACATAGTAAGTGAAGCTGGAATTGATTAAATTGCTAATATTCTGTATCAGACGCTCCATTTCCCAGACAAAACCAAAAAAAAACACAGCAACTGTCACAGAGTCTGAAAATACACCATTTCCATCTGTTTCTCTTTATTATATCCTTAACGTTGCCTCATGGGCCCTCTCTCTCTCTTATGCACACACAGACACACACAAACACCAGTACAATCAGAAGATGCTTAGCGGATAATGAAGAATAGACCGACTGTGGTTAGATCCATTCCAACAGTCGCCCATGCCTGGTTCTATCATTCCAGGTCAATTTCTAGTAGCGCCTCGCTGTAATGAGAGAATACCTGGCTGGAGCAGCTTGTCTGTTCTGTTGGGAACGTTCCAACTAGGTAGAGATGGAAGATCAACAGCTTTCCCCGACTCCTGGACCGGGGCAACATAATTGATTGCCAGTTATCTGAGAGGGATGGTGTTTTGTGTTTGTGGCTTCAGCAGTTTGTTTCATTAGGAAAGTAAGTGTCAGTATGTGTATTGTGTATGTGTTTTCCAGCTCGAGCCTGAGCAACATATTGTGTTATTTGTCTTAAGTTATAGCCTGATTGGGAACAAGAAGGCAATAGTGCAAGGATGAGCTCTTGGGCGGCTTCTAATTTATATCTGTTCAGAGCAACATATCAATTTTAATGGACCCTGTGGAGCAACAAATCACTCTTCCCTTCACATGGAACGTTTAACTCAAGTAAATAAAGTAATCAATGTTTAAATTTATAATGCGATTTCTAAAATTGGCTTCATTTTTTTCCAGGGACCTCAAGGAGAGCCAGGACCTCCCGGACAGCAGGGCAACCCAGGTGCCCAGGTCAGTCACGAATAGGTTTTCTGTCATTAGATTTCTCTGTCATCCATCAAATAAAATGTTCTGAGCGTGTGGTGTTTTCTCCACAGGGACTTCCCGGGCCCCAAGGAGCCATCGGACCTCCAGGAGAGAAGGTAAGATATCACATGATCACTGGAGCTGGACTGTGCAGTGAGACATGCCCTTTCTGCAACTTGCACAGGAAGAAAACTGCCAACTTGATAAAATGTTAATAAACCCCAAATCTATAAAATGGCTGAAAAATTGTCTCATTCATTTGCATGAGCTGAAAGCCAAGTTGCTATCTTATTCAGTTCCAAATGCTTATCACACTATTATGCAAACGTGTCCCCATCCTCAACGCAGGACCAAATACTGCCTAGTAGACAGTACAGATAGATTTGAATCCTGATACATTTTAATCCAATTGCAGCTGAATCACAACTGCCAGTTTATATGGAGGGTATTCACTTTATTATTGAACAGTTGGAGTTTAAGAATGAATAATGTAGGCATTATGTTTCTCCTGATTATAAATAAAATACCACAAGACTGTGGCCTTCAGAGGCAGAAGAGAATGGAATAAAGAATAGAAACAAGATCTTTTATTTGAAAATGTTCAAAGAAGTAATCAGTAGCCCAGGTTGATCATTATTCATAAAACTAAAAACTTGCTGGATGATCTAGGTGCTTTAATAAGAAAAACAGCCCTTGGACGCAGTCTTACAAGCCATGAATAAATCTATTGGATGGACCGTTAACGTTGGTACACTAAACGTTTATGTTCCCTTGGGTTGAACTGGCTGGATTTTTCATTTAGTGCAACCATCAGGTAAAAATGTAGCATTTAATTTAGTAATGGCATCGTGATAATGTTAGCATGCTGGCGTTAGCATTTAGCTCCGTACACCAGTGTAGTGCCTCAGTCCAGCCTCACAGAGCTGTTTGCATAGCTGTAGAATCTTATACATATAACCTTTGATTATTATGTGTTTCCTTATTTTGCGATGTCTTAATTGCCCTAACATTTTGTCTTCTATCTAGGGTCCTACTGGAAAACCCGGCTTGCCTGGAATGCCAGGAGCTGATGGTCCTCCGGTAAGTTTATATACTATTTTCTCTCTGTCTTTTTTAGAATGTGTCAATCATAACCCTGATTCCAAAAAAGTTGGACACTATATAAAACGTAAATAAAAACAAGAGTTGTACAACTGACATAACTGTGAGAAAGAACATTTTCAAAGCACTACATGATTTTTAAAAAAAAAACATTTAACCCACTCTAAACACTGAGCTAATTATTTGGCTTAAACATATGTGTGATACAGCACATTACCACAGCTGTGTAACAGTAGAACAAGCCGCCCCCACACACAGAAATATACCTGCAAACACTCTCTTTCCCATCTCTGCACAGACAGCAGAGAAGACACCTGTGCTAATGGCAGATGTGCCTCGGAAGGCACCAGGTGGCACCTAAGAGAGACAGAGAGACAAGACAGGCTGTGAAATATGAATGATGATATTCAAGAAACAGAGAGATGCTGTAAAAAAATGAGGGATTTTGTGAAAGAGAGGAAAGAGGGATAGAAGAGAGCGATCACCCTGCAATGTCCCCCGGTCCTTTAATGGCTTTTAGAGTCTTTTTGGAGTGAAAATAGGCCTCGCTCGCCACCATTTACTTACTCAGTTTTTTTTTTTGTTCATCCATTTGTTGCATCTTCCATCAACCGTAATATTCTCTCTTTCAATGTCAATGCTCCCTCTCTGCCCCTCATTTCTTTCCTCTCCAGTGTTTATTTCCATCTCATCCTCTCTCACTCTGCTAAAAGACCATCAGAGGCTTTGCAGAGCTCCTTTGTCTCTTGAGAATGAAATCAATTTCCTCCCAATCTTTTTCTCTTTGTACTGGAAATCCATATTAGATGTGTGTTTTCGTGTCTCCTGCATTGTGTGTTTGTGCACACGCATGAACAGTGTGTGTGGAATGTATTGTGGAGTCCCAAAACAGCCGCCTTGGCTTTCACAGCCTTTAGAGCTGCTATAATACTGAGCATTAAGGATAAAAATCCCAAATGAGATTGAACTCTAAAGGTCCTTATTCCAATTTTCCAGTTTGATACGTCCTCCCATAGTTTTACAACTTAATCCCTCAGTTAAAGGGGGTGTTGTAGTATTTATGGTGGTAATTATCCGGAAATGAGATGCAATAATATTTCTCTTAATAATTCACAGGGTCACCCTGGAAAAGAGGGACCTCCTGGAGAGAAAGGACACTTGGTAAGTGTTTTATTCCATTTCTCCACTTCTCCTACTTATGGAGGTTGTATTTGTTCTTTTCCGAATTTCTCTCTGCCTCTCTACGTTTCTTTCCCCTCCCTTTGTCCTAGTTCAGATGCATTTGCATAAAACATTTTTTGTAGTCATGTAGATAACCGTAGCACTGTGGGTGCATGTGTGAACTGTAATTGTGTGTGCTACAAGCTCTCACCAAACATTTATCTCACCAGGGCCCTGCTGGCCCTCAAGGACCCATTGGTTATCCTGGGCCCCGAGGCGTGAAGGTAAGATTTTTATCAACCATTAATATATTCATTTGTGATATCATCAGCTAGTGCTACCCTGCAATTAACAACAGTTATGGGCTAATAAGTACCCATTATCTTATTAAAATGCCTCTGGAAAAAAAAAGGCTGACTTATTATTTCCAAGGTTTGGCCTGTGTGATTTTGTAAAATGCTGTTGTTTAACAAATTAAAAGACCTAGTTTCCATGTGTTCCTTGCCTTCTCTCAAATGAGGAGTTGTATGGAATGACTCAGTGCCGTCTGCTTTTGTCACAGAGGCATAAACAAGATCTTAGATGCAAAGATTACGACAGAAAGCACCTTTTTATACCTTACATCGCTATGCTCATGTAAGGTGATGAGGTTAGTCACAGAGGCTGATAACGGCTCAAGATGCACAGCCCTTCTCTTGTTTGCTGTCATCAGAAGCTGATAAACCCAAGACAAAAGAAATCCCATCAAATATAATCTTGGCAAGAGAGTGTGATTGATCCGATCGTTACAGCTTCCACTGAGAGACGGGATCACACAAGTGGCTTGACTTCTAGCTAACAGTCATGGCTGTAGTCAGAAGTGCGTGCTCTCTCCGGGAGGAGGAGATGAACGGGCGAGAAAAGGAGCTGAGGGGATTTCAAAAGCTTTTACATTGAAATAACAGACAAAACACATCTAAATGCATCCATCACATTAAAAACAAAAAAACTACGTCAGTTGACTTTTCTGACTTTGCAGCCTTATTCTATTAGTGGTGAATATCCTCCCGGCTCATGGTGGGACTGAACGCTGAATAATTCAGCTGCTGCTGTTTGTCCAATATGCACCATGTCGGCCTGTAACGTCTGTCTGTTCTTGCATCACAGGGCGCCGACGGTGTTCGCGGTCTTAAAGGAAACAAGGGTGAAAAGGTAAGAGAGCTCAGACTGTGTGAAAGGAAGAGACTTTGAACTTTAGAGAAATTGCGGTATATGTATGAGTCTACTGAAGCTTAATGGTAATGATGATCTTGCATAAAATACTTATACATACTAATGATAATCTCAATGAGATCCTGTACAACTGATCTGCATTTTGCTGGTACAGAAGAAAAAAATGGCGACGAGCTGCTTTTGCCTCACATGCTTGTTATTGAGCTTGTGTGTGTTTGAATACCACACAGATAGTTGCAACATCTGTATCATTCCATTTGTTCTCCTTCGTTGCATCCTCACCTCCCTGTCTCCTTTATTCTCTTGCCAGGGAGAAGACGGCTTCCCCGGCTTCAAGGGAGATATGGGTATCAAGGGTGACAGGGTGAGACTTCTTTGTTTATACTGTACTCAATCACATCTTGAGAGCTGGAAACATCATTCAAATTAATTAAACTGATCTGACAACTGTAACGTCTGCGCTCGAAATTGTTTTTGCGGCTTAGTTTTTTTTTTGTGGGTGACCTTTACCCGAACTAAGTGAAAAGTGCCAACCACTTCTGTTCGCCCCTTATGGTCTAAGCCTCTGTGACGACTGTGGAATTGTGGGTAATGAGCAAACATAAGGTGTTGTCCCTGTTGCCAGCTGTTACCTTGTGTGCGTGCAAGAGCAGCCTCCAATTCCTTTTCTGTCCCCCTCCACTGCTTTCCATTCAGTCTGAACCTCGACAGCTTCAGGAGCCAAGCATAAATTTGACAGGTGTACCCAGCAACAGCTTCCTTCTCCAAACTGCATTAGGGATTTACAATGTCAAGTAGCAGGAAAACAGTCTTTTACAGTGAGAAACATACTTCGCCCTAGCCCGTACTTCAAACATCAAAACCCCCCAGTCCCTGACCAGGCTGTCTATAGCTGAGCACAGAGAGGAAGGAGAAATCAATGGCACTTTAAACCCCATCAAACTCAACGGAGAGACATGGGGCTCCAGCCTGTTTTCCTCTGGAGATGTAGCAGATCCAGATGAAAGCAAGGATTTGAGGAGGCCCAGTGCTCTGGAGGAGACACACATGGACCGGAATCTAAATGACTCATTTTTTAAGCGTGCCTATAAAACGAGTGTGTGTGTGTGAGTGCTCAATTTAAAGTGTTCTCTTTGATGAGCCTGCAAGTGTGAGTCAAGTACAGTTTGCTTGATGCCGTTTTAATGTGTGTACTTGAGCGTGGGTGTTTGTGCGCTCGCTCGCTCGCCGGCTTGTGCAACGCTGCACAAGCCTTTAACTAGATACCTTTCACACACCACTGGGTCTCCTCAGCAGCGACTGGTTGTCAGAGCGAGTTTGTACTCTGTCATTTAGTGTGTTTCCTGCTAGAAGTGGAGCACACGTACAGAGAGGAGCAATAATAGGATCGCTAACTGCTTTGAGGGCAGGCAGCCAGGGAAAATAGCCTTACTTGATTCTTAAACTTTACTCTCGCAACCGACGACCTGAATTACCCGGACTTTCTTACTTAAAGAGAAAAAGTTGTTATTTAGTCAGACTCGTGACGCAAATGAAAATGTGTGAGGATAGGAAGTTGTTGCAAAGGAATGATCTAACAAAGTATGAATAATGAATAAGTTATAACATGACACTACTTTACATATTGCATGACCTCACATATCATCAACGCCTCTAATTAGTGGTTTCATACCTTAAGTGCGTCTCTATGACGCTTAACATTCACGACTCATTAAGCAACAATTAAAGGTAAAGTTTGAAAGGAATAGAAGATCCTTACTTATTATTTATTAAAAGTAGAATTAACAGAATTAAAACTCAGCTAATTGGCTTCATCAGTACGTTGTGGGTGTGGGTCAATCAGATTTGATTGACAGCAGCCTGGCAACATAAGCGGACAACTCCACACTGTCACAGCTGTCATCAGATTTTGAGTCACATATTGCTAAAGTCTTATTGGTGCGTGGAGACACTTGACATCACCTTTTTCCAACTGAGGCCAGCCCACTTCAAACCAGCAGAAAAAAAAAACATACAGAAATTTCTCATGTGAAGTAACTGTTGTTTTTGAGAAATGATTCCTGACGCCTGTAGAGGGCAGTAATGCAAATGTGTACGATGCAGTGTTTCACGCTATTCAACTGATGGACAGTTGGTGGCAGTAATGTGCCCAGAAATATAGAATATATGAATGTGGATTTGCGAATTAATGTTATTGTTTTTAGTTTATGATGAATAAATTCATTCAGTGTGTTTGTTAGCCTACACTATGATATACATTTTTGTGAGAAATGGAAACAGATGCAGACAGTATAAGTACAAGGTGTTTGATATTGGTGCTTTGTGCTTTCCAGGGTGAAATCGGATCAGCTGGACCAAGAGGAGAAGACGGTCCCGAGGGACCAAAGGGTCGCTCAGGTCTCCCAGGAGATGCTGGTCCTCTCGGCCCAACTGGTGAGAAGGTAAGGTCTACAGGCTGATATCCCACCGATACTCTGTCCTCTGCCTACGTTTTACACTGACTGGTAAAGCAGAATAAAAAAGTTGCTATTTTGTGTCATCAGTCATGTTTGATCCACGATGATAGCTCAGCAGGGCTTAACAAGGAAAGTAGTTTTTCCGATCGTTCTCTTCTGAACAGCAACCGATTTTTCATTGAACACTTTTGAACCAGCTGGGAGCATGAAATGGATTCAGTTCAACATTCTTTATTGTTAAATTGTACGCTGTGTGTGCTGTTGTTGACGATGCTTCAGCCATGTTTCTGGTAAAAAGAAAAACATCCCCTTAATGGTCTTTCTCTAAAGGCTTAAAAATTAGAATGAACAGATGTGAGTATTACTGCCACTGTGTTAACAAACTCATCCACAATCTGATTTGGGACGTCTTCATTAGGCAAAGTTGGAGGGAAAACTATTGTCATGTTCCACAGTAAACACAGTGCATGTGTTTTTTTATTATCCTTAAAGCTTTCTCCCTATAGTAAAGTGCTTGTCCTGGCTTATTCGCACATATATTTGCATCATGGTGGTAACACTGTATTATAGATGTAGACACTGGTCTGTGTCTGGATCACACATGAGGCAGCAGCTGAGTCATTTTCATATTTAATTAGAGCCTGCACAGCAGCCAACATTTTAACGTTCAAACGCAGAGCTGGTTCTAATAAATGCTGCTGTGTTTAGCAGGTGTTTCTTCATATTTTACTACGTTCTTAATACTAGAACAAGACTACTACTTTATTTGTTTACGTTCACAGCTGTACAAATGTAGTATAGTGTGGGCTGGATACAGGCTGCTTGGCTTTCATTTAGGTTGGTAAGATACTCAATGTGCATAAACTGATTTTTATTATTTTTGCATTACTGATGAAAACACTAGGTAGTTTGTGTAAAAAGTCACATTGATTGTGCCTCATATATATAATGTGTGCATCACATGTATCATGCAGTATAGAAGAACACAGTGAGAATTGATTAAAAAAAAAATAGTGCTCAAAAATAACCCAGCTGTTGAGTTGTGTTATCCAGAGTTGTTGCAGCCCATACTCGAGACTAAAAATCAGGATTATCTCTGACTCTTCTGGATCAGTTTTTTAGTGTTTCCAGCTTTATGGAAATGCAAACTTAAATCTCTGGAACCCTTTTGTTTTTCTCATTCACAGGGTAAACTTGGAGTTCCCGGATTGCCAGGATACCCAGGAAGACAAGGAATAAAGGTAATTGCGGGACATGTATTGTCATTAGTTTGCTGCTTTCAGTGCAGAGTAACTTTGAAGCTCTGTTGATAAGTGACACAGTACATTTGGCAAAACGTGCGTTTCTGCGCGAGAATGAAAAATGCATTCATGTGCTTGTGAGGGCTGAACTTCCGATGGCTCATCCTTTAGCCTCCCTGAGCCAAAGCCGCAGTCTGACAACCGGACATGCTTGAAGCTCCCTGATCAAAGAGCCAGGGATTTGAATACGCCTGTTGGTGTCAGCCCTCCGCTCCCGATGCGACAACAATAAAACACTGCTTTTATTTATGGTGCACTTAATCTCCTGTAGCATTTAATACACCAGGGATGTCGCAGGGAATAACCAAGGGGCGTAATATTTAAGGTTTGTCTCTCGAATGATTAATTGCTGTCTTTCTCACACACAGGGATCTCAGGGTTTCCAAGGTTTCCCTGGCGCCAATGGAGAGAAAGGAACTCGGGTATGTCAGATAGACTTCTTATTATTCTTCTCATTCCTACAAAGGTTGGATCAATACTGGCGTAGCGTTGGAGACAGGCTCCTGTCCCTGCTCCAGATTTATCAAGCGAGAGGAAGTTGCATGGTTTTGAAATAAAGATTTTCACCAAGGACAGAAAGACAATTGCATTCCTTCTTCATTACCACTTACACAACTCATTTGGAGCCACCAAAAGCATTGTTTATCACTTTGTGGTGCTTGAGCAATGTTTCATTTTCTTTGTTTAAGGGATGGGCCATTAGCTTGCCTGCAAGAGTAATGGTTTCTCACCACAACTGGAGCAAGGCACATAAAGCATTTCATCTTCACAAAACGTTTGTGAAGTTTATGAGACCCAGCTCCCAGACCGAAAGTGATAGCAGTGCCATTAACATAGTTTTCGCGGCAACTTAAAAGCCACACAAAAGATATAATTGTTTTTTCTAATTAAGGTTCCATGCAGCCACTGTAATTACAATGTTGCTTTAAAACTATTATATTGTGCTATTTATGAATTATACATATAATTATAAGGCTCTGTTTCGAGGTGGTAATGAATCCAATCTGAATAATGATAAATATTGAGGTACTTTCAAAACATGTAATTCCTACTTAATGATTAAAGATGATCCCAGAGCTCTAAAATGGCCCAATTCTCTTGAAATGTGTTTGCAAATGTTACTGTCTGCTGGCATTACTTTCATTCTTCAAGAGGATGCAGCCTCTTAATGATGCGAGTGCCACTCCTTTGATCCTGGTGTGTGTTCTTCGTGTCCGCAGGGAACAGCAGGAAAGCCTGGCCCACGCGGACAGAGAGGACCAACGGTTAGTCTTACTCAGCAGACTCCTGCTTATATACAGATGGCCAGCTTGGCACCTGAGCCAGGTTCAACCTGAGCATGCTTGAGGGGAACCCGCACCGACTCTACTGTGAAACAGGACATTCTCAGGTCACAAATACCTCTTTGGAGCTTTTTCTGTGATTTTAATCATTTTGTCTTTTTCTTTTTCCTCAAGGGCCCTCGAGGAGAGAGAGGACCAAGAGGACCAACAGGAAAAGCTGGACCAAAGGTGCGTAAAATACTTCACCACCATTTTCGTATTTGTAATTGTTTACACTCTATACTTTGCATATATTGTAATACAAGTTCACCATTTACTCCTTATGTGGTCTCTTCAGGGTAACTCAGGAAATGACGGCCCACCAGGACCTCCCGGAGAGAGGGTGTGTATCACATGCTGTCGTCTTATTCTCATAATATGTAAATCATGGGTGTCAGCTGATTATTGACTCATCAATCATTTGTTGTTGTTTCAGGGTCTGCCAGGGCCTCAGGGACCAACAGGTTTCCCAGGACCAAAGGGGCCTCCTGTGAGTCCAAACTCATACATAACACACGACTCTGTTTACAAACACACAGTACTGACATGTTCAGGAACATTTCCTGCGTGAGGTCATGTGTGACCAGGAGCAAGGATCAATATACAGGGAAATCTGTACGGCCAATTTCCTTCTCAAGACCTGGTTACATTTCAGGGAAAATGCCAGTACGGCTTGTGTTGTGAAGGAACAGTAACACTGTAAAGGGTCTGACGAAAGATGCTTTCACATGAAGCCAGCAAACCAATCACAAGACTGATGACTGATTGGTTGATGACGTATTTGAATCTGTGACTCGTTTGCAGTTTGTAGATCATGAAAAAACATTTATTGTCTCGCAAACGTTTTTGAATGTTAAATATATTACAAGAGCACCAGCTCATTACCTGCCATGTTTCTGAAAATAATAACAGACATCTTCCACCACATACACATGCAATCGGTCTCGCTCGATATCTTTGTGAAAAGGTGAAAGACGGGCATGTTCCTGAATAATAGCTGCATGTGTGAATACTGAAAATCACTGAAAGGTTATCCCAGTAATTTACTGGGAGCTGTGTATGAAAGAGGCTATAGATCTGTGTGTGTTTCTCAGGGGCCTGCAGGGAAAGACGGACTGCCCGGACATCCTGGACAGAGAGGAGAGACTGTGAGTAAACTGGTCTCAATACTCATCTTTTCATCTTTATTCCACAGAGGCACTTGTTTGACTGTAGTGTTTTCTTCTGTAATAAACAGGGATTCCAAGGCAAGACTGGACCTCCTGGCCCTCCAGGCGTGGTTGGACCTCAGGTGAGTCACAGTCTGAGACCATTTTGCCGTGTTAGTCCTGCACATGTATTATGAGTTGACTCAGTGATTATTGTTTTGGTTGCACAACTTGTATTGATTGTATTCTTTTGTGCAGAGACAAAAATCTCCCTTAAAAATAAATTTGAAAAACTCTATTTTTGCGAACCTCAAAGTATTTTCATTATCACACGCTTTGATTTGCACTAGTGAAGTTACCAGAACAATCTGAGCATTGTGTCCTTCTGACAAAAACATTGATTTGTTCTCATACCTATATTTCACGAGCCATGACTTAAGTGTTGTTTATCCTCTTTCATATTAGCAACGGGCTCTTCATCCATTATGCATAAACGTTTTAACAGACTTTCCCTCCCAGCCGCTCTGCTAATGCCAGCTGAGAACATTGATGATAACGGAGCTGTATGTGGCCTTAATGACTTGTAAGCCTCCCACACAGCAAATGCTCAGCTTCTCCACGCCACGTTTTGTAATAGATGGAGAAATTGTAACATCTTTTTTCTACTGAATTGCTGATTTAGCTCACAATGTTCCTCTTCATGTAGTTTCTCTTCCTCACACCTCCTCTGCAACTGGGCTTTATGCTGTAGTGTCCGTGACTTACTTTATGTTTGTTTTTTGTTTGTTTTTTTACCATTGTAGGGACCAACAGGTGAGACTGGACCAATGGGAGATCGGGGCCACCCTGGACCCCCAGGCCCACCTGGTGAGCAGGGTCTACCTGGAGCTGCAGGGAAAGAAGGAGCCAAGGTGAATCCTCAAGCTCTGTTTAATATTTCATCTTTTTAGCCCCTATCCACATTATACATACCTGTAATAAAAGTCCCATTGTCTGCTATCTACAGTTTTTGTTTTATAGGATGATTTCGCCATCTCATCTAATCATGCAATACAGTAACAGTGCATTTACAGGACTAATGGCCTTATCTCTTACAGGGCGACCCTGGTCCCGCTGGCCCAGCAGGTAAAGATGGTCCTCCTGGGCCCAGAGGTTTCCCCGGAGAGAGAGGTCTGCCCGGCCCTGTGGTTAGTATTGCCTCCTGCTCAGCACAATGGCATAACACAAATTCAATATCTCTCACAGCTTGGTTATTGCATAATAGTTCTGGGCTATTAAATCGCTGTAAGACTGTGGTGAACTTCAAGAATCAGACATGATATCAGATCCCTGAGTGGGCTTCAGAAGAAGAACAGTGTGCTCTAGGCTGTTTGTTTTTGTAATTTTTATTTTTTTTCATTCTAACTTGACAAAAGTTATGTCCTGGCGGTTATGCAATTCACACTATTTTCTCACTGCAAACTTGTTATACAGAAATCAATGGCAGAAACAGCTTTTCGTTTAACTGTAGGATGCAGAAATGATGCGATACACCTATTCCTTTGTAATGTAAAGGATGTTTGCAGCAGTTTCGGTAAATAACTGTTCTCCCTGTCTCCTCTCAGCCTTCACTTTGGGGACTGTAGGAGGTTTTCCATCTCACGCTGAGCCTGTTTGAAGATAGGGAGTCCAGTGTACGGCAGGAAGTGTGCTTCTCCAACAGATATGTTTGTTTTCTGAAGCCTTCATTTTATTCTGTTCTGCAGGGGGCTCATGGCCTGAAAGGGAATGAGGGTCCTCACGGCCCACCTGGCCCTGCTGTGAGTACAATTTACTGCTTCTGCATCCCCAGTTTGTCATTCTCTCACTCTCACCTTCCATATTCTGCCTCCATGTCTGGGAATTGTCTTTAGTTCCCACCCTCAGTTGTCTAAGCTCTTACATAATAAAATGATATGCATAGTTTTCTACTTACATAAGAGAGGTCTGACCTATTTGGTAGGTTAGATGTGCTTGATATTATGATTTTGTTTCAGCGTTATGACTTTGATGCCCTTGATATTTTTGCTCAGTTACTCTGATTGCTAACGTTGCTGTGGTGCTGTAGGGTTCTCCTGGTGAGCGCGGTCCTGCTGGTCCAGCCGGACCTACAGGTCTCCCTGGACGCCCTGGTCCTCAGGGACCTCCAGGCCCTGCCGGAGAGAAGGGCGGACCGGTATGAACATCATGTTATACATATACATACAACAAAATAGCACATTTCACAGATTGAGCATGGCTGATAACATGACTCTGCATTATGAAAAAAAAAACATTTTAGGGAGAGAAAGGACCTCAAGGCCCAGCTGGAAGAGACGGTATTCAGGGACCTGTGGGTCTGCCAGGACCTGGAGGACCTCCTGGACCACCTGGAGAGGACGGAGACAAGGTGAGTTCCTTTTCATGTTTTCCCATCTGAGTAAAGAGGAATATAATGACATTCAGTAAAGCTGCATTGAAGCTTTGAATTTTTAAGCGCACACACACACACACACACACACACACACACACACACACACACACACACAAATATACAGTACATGCACACTTATCACCTTGCAAAGTGACTAAACTTTACAGATGAGATCTAAGCCTGATATCCTCTCGTCTCTTTCGCTGTGACCTTAAACGCTCTGAGGGGAATTTGTCTGACAGAGTGTGCATCGATTAACAGATCTTTAAAAGGCAAACCTGCCTTGTTTCAGCTTTGTACCCGGCTGTACAAACAGACAGAGGAGAGGGAGGAATTTTGTGGCAGTGACAGAATGTGTGAAAGTGACCCTTTAGTATTCAGAAGCCAGAACAACTCCTCATCCCCTCTAACAACATTTGCAGGAAGATCAGCCGTGGAGATACTCCGAGGATAATCTCTTATCCTTTGAAGAATGCCTCAGTTCTTAACTGGCCTTACAGTGGTCCCCATGGTGCAGACGGACACAGAGAATACAGAGGGTATTTGCCATGCAGATAAAAAGGATCTGGCAAGCTAATGTTTACACACATTCAGACACTTTCTCATTATAAGTCCTGTCCATGGGGAAGGAACACCTCCAAGGCCTTTATTTTAAGAGACTAATACTGCCTCACAAAGCGCATTGTCTGACTCAAACCCAAAAGTAAATGCCTTCGGCAGTTGTTAACATTATTTCTCCAAACACCCACAGCATGTGGAGGCTTTTGAAATAATGGTGCAGGGTGCTTCACTTTGGGAATGCTGGTGCAAACAGGTTGAGAAGGGACTAATTATGTATTCTGTATTGGCTGCTACTAGCACCAATGACTCATCGTGATAAGCCCCCGTCAGATGTGAACTATATTTGTCACCATTTGTCAGAGACAGAGAGCTTTAATTGAAATATCCGTAGACGGATCGCTGAAAAAAAAAAAAGTCTTTTCAGAGGTGGGACATAGTTGAGTTATTGTGCTTTGATATGTCAGTTTCTGTTCTGGGGAGTGTTTGATAATAATTTAACATTATTCATCATCACATTTTATCTCGCTCTCACTTGTGTATTGCTTTGAGTTCTGTCTGTCTCCGCTTCACACTGTGATCCTTTCGTTCCGCAGGGAGAGATTGGAGAGCCAGGGCAGAAAGGAAGCAAGGGTGACAAAGGAGAACATGTAAGTCGTTGTTTATTCATTCACTGTTATCACAAGTTGTACTAAAAGAAATTTATTTCTCAATTTACTGTGTGAGATTGTAACACTAATCCAATTTTACCGTGGATTCATGGGTTTTTGACCGTTTTGTGTAGTGAAGGATACGATTGTTGATCATTTGATGTTTTCCTTGTCCTCTGCAGGGTCCACCTGGTCCCACCGGCCCTCAAGGACCTGTCGGAGCACCTGGTCCTGCTGTAAGTGTCTAGATTGCATTTGGAAGCACACCTCATCTACTGTGTGTGTTAAGCCAACAGAAGCACTGATCCTTGTGTCTCCTGACTGTGACCTCTTCAGGGTGCAGATGGTGAGCCTGGTCCCAGAGGTCAGCAGGGTCTGTTCGGTCAGAAGGGAGATGAAGGATCAAGAGGATTCCCTGGACCTCCAGGCCCAGTCGGGCTGCAGGTGCGGACTGCAAAGAAAAAAAACCAAACTGTAGTCACATTTTATCATTAAGATACAGTATGATTAATTCCTCTGCACATTCCTCAGGGTCTGCCTGGTCCACCTGGTGAGAAAGGTGAAACTGGAGACGTTGGTCAAATGGTAAGAGCTTGATTTAGAATACAACTATTATTCAGCACATTCCCAGTTTACAGGTGACTTGTGACTCATTGGACTATATCCCTTCTTCCGTGCAGGGTCCACCCGGTCCCCCTGGTCCCAGAGGCCCCTCAGGACCCCCAGGAGCTGATGGCCCTCAGGGACCTCCTGGTGGTATTGGAAACCCTGGTGCTGTTGGAGAAAAGGTAAACCTCTCTTCTGTGGTTTGATCCCTTCTGCCATAACTGCTGTAACTTTACTGCTCTGAGGTGGGTGATGAAGTGCGGCCGAGGTTGTGTTTCAGTACTTCAGGTGGCATAATGTCATTTTGATGGCTTTTTTTCTGCTGTGGGCAGGAAATTGCACCTTCCACTACTTTAGTGGGTGTAAGTGTAAACACATCAGTTTAGACACATCTCCCAAGTCACATAAAATCCTTTTGGTTATGTTGTTTTTGTGCCTCTTTTCATTTGATACTAATTTCATCTATGCTGCAGACAGTTAAGTAAATGCACAAATTACTTTAGTAAACAAAAACTTAGACAGTACAGACTGTAAAGATTAAAACATATTTTATTGTAATTCACCACTCTAGCCACACAGATATCATTGTCTACCAAAACAATTCTGTGCACATAATTACACACAGAAATTGTGATGTAATTGTCTCTTGCACCGTTATTTCGACTGAAAAAGGCACCCACCCATGTAAATACTGTATTTGGACTGCTGTGAAATCATTTTAAAGTGGATGGGAGGGGCTGTTGTGATTGGCCATTATGCATCTATTCCTTCAGTTGATAATGCATTCATCGTCCGAGAGCCTTTTTGTTCCAGATGGCACCTCTGGCTCGCTTCCAAAACATTGCTATGTCTCTCTAGATGTGAATTGTTATAGTAAAAATGATGCAGTTTTTCTAAAGAGGTAGAAGCCACAACAAAGCCCCCCAAGCAAGTTTAATGTTACGAGTCCCAGACCAACATGGCACCTGATTGTTGTTCTCATTGTAGCCTCTATAAGACGGGTGTGAGTCCGTTTTTATCCTGTTGACTGGTTTTTCTAACTCTGTAGAAGAGACAGATTCATTGTGCAAGCAGTTTCCTTGAGTGCTCTGTGGTAAAGCCTGTGAATGATACCCCTTTACAAGGCTTTTGCAGCCATTAATATTTCCCATGCCTATTTATATGATACCCTTTTAAATGGGACATGATCGTTTTTTTTTTCTGCGGCAGAGTGACAGATGCACAGCAAATCTAATGGACAGGCTGCCATCCCCAACAGTACTGTTGCTGGGTGGAGAGGGTATGAATAAATACTCAAAGGCACTGTACTTGCAATTCCAAGATGATAAATGCATTATTAAAGGCGGCTCTCATAAAATCAGCTCCTGCTCTTATTTGTTGCTGCTGTTTCATTATGCTGCTTCGGCAGCTTCTGCAGCCGCCTCACTGCAGTGCTGTGCACCGTCTCATCACTTTCAGTCTATAGTGATGGTGTGATTTGTTTTATCTGCTTCAGTCAATAGAATCACCTTTTGCTCCTCTGTAATCTCCCAGAGGATAGCCTGTCCTTCCCCTGTGCAAACAAACACGGTGCTCTTTTGGCCTAATCGCTCTTTAGCTGATGTGGCATTTTATTAGCCAACCCAGGGAGCTGGCAAGCAACTGAGCTCTGGCTTTTCCTCTAAACACATCCCTCATTTATCTGTGATGAGCAGCTGTCTTTCATGCTCTTTGTTTCCCCCGTGCTCAGCAGATTTTACCAGCAGCCCTGTGGAGAACATGAGCAGGTTGTTGTCAGGATGGAGTCGAGGCCTGCGCGCGGCTTCTCAGATGCACTGTTGCATAAAGACCCGAGTACGCTGCTAATACAGGAGGATCAGTCATGCTTTTAAAGAGGCGTAGCAACTGCTTCGAGTGGATTTCTTGACAGCAACGAGAGAGGTTGTGGAACGCAGCCAGACGCTAATTTAGAGTTGATATTCGCAATACAGAGCTTTTGTTCATGCTAGAGAGAATCTGGATATGCTTATCACAACACATCACCTCAGAGCTTGTCACTGGCTTGGCAGAGCTGTGCTATCGATCGGCTCCCTGTCTCCCAAACATGACACGGACTAATATATTCTCCTGAAACAGGTATAGTGGCAGACTGTATCTGCAGTAAACCTCAGCAGGGAGGATGCTAGGCTTAGGTGACAGTGAGTAACGATAGCGCCTGGCGTATAGGTGAGTCAACAGGGCAACTATCCAATAAGGCCGGGGGAAGAGGACAAGATATATGTGCAGGGTCCGGGGAGAACAGTGAGGTCAGCGCCCTCCTGCGCTCCAGCCACCCAATCTGCCTGCGCTTGATGGATTGAAATCTCTTGTGTCATCTCTTTCTCTTCCTATTTGCGTGACAAGGGCACCGGGACAGTGATGGCTGCTGTAAATGATGGGTTTTCTCGAACCATGCTGGATCAACAAATCACCCTTCTGATAATGTGTGTGTCTCTCTCACCCTTTAATACCCCCCCTCCCCCCTCTCTCATATCAGGGAGATGCTGGTGAATCAGGAGAGCCCGGTCTTCAGGGAGAAGTTGGCCCACCAGTGAGTTATCTTGTTCTCTTTCATCTGTTTCATGAATAAGTACCAACAAAGAATCAAAGGACCAACGATAATTTCACCAACAAACAACAGGAATAATTGTCAGTCAATAGACTACAAATGAGTTTATCTGCAATGACCATAAAGTATAATGAGGCTTGTTTTCTACAAGCATCTCTGGATCTGAATTACTGATGCACTGCATATTATCCCAGGGTCCAAGAGGAGAGCGAGGAGAAAAGGGAGAGTCTGGTCCGGCTGGTGCAGCAGGACCTCCCGGCCCTAAGGGTCCCCCTGGAGATGACGGTCCCAAAGGAAGCCCTGTAAGTTTTTTTTCCAGCTTTGGCTTCCACTTACGTTTTATTTTATCACTCAAAGGACTGTCACCACTGACCTCACACGAAGGACGGCCACTGCGACCTTAAACTAAATATATTTTCTCCATAAACAGTAATGCAACTTTTATTGATTTTCAGGGTCCAAGTGGATTCCCTGGTGACCCTGGTCCCCCTGGAGAGCCTGGTCCAGCTGTACGTATGGCATAAGTCATCAGCTAAGCTATGAATGAACTGTGCAAACTCTTATTCTTTACACTTTGCTTTTGTTGCAATGCAGCATGACTGAGGCTCTGTTCAAATCCTTTGCAGGGGTTAGACGGTCCACCTGGTGACAAGGGAGATGATGGAGAGGCTGGTCAGGCCGTGAGTGTTGTGTTACTTTACCATAACTGTGTCTATTCTGAAAATGTATTCTTTTATGAAAATTGCCATTAAATCACAAAATGAATACTGTTTAATTTTCCCTGTCATTAAAATTCAATCTAGGGTTCTCCGGGACCCACTGGAGAGTCTGGTCCCTCTGGACCACCAGGAAAGAGAGTAAGTGCTGTCTTGTGCTCTCTTGTCCTTGTTGCTGCAAAATGTTATCACTGTCAAAATGCTCAAATGTTCTTTCTTTGTACTCCACAATGTTAATCTCTGTCCTTTTTTTGAACAGGGCCCCCCTGGAGTTGCAGGACCAGAGGGAAGACAAGGAGAGAAGGGAGCCAAGGTAACACATGCAACTAATCCAGACTATCTATTCACTCAGTACAACAAATGAGCAAGAATCAAATGGTTTGTTTACATCCTGTGTTTGTGTTATAGGGAGAGCCTGGTTTGGAAGGTCCCCAAGGAAAGACAGGTCCTGTTGGTCCTCAAGGATCACCTGGCAAGCCCGGTTCTGAAGGTCTGAGGGGTATCCCTGGCCCAGTTGTAAGTGGAGTCTTCCTTGCTCTGACACTCCTTGCTCTATTTATTATATCATATCTTGATGTTGTGTAGTATTGATTAAGCAGCAAAGAGCAGTGATACATAAATGGTTTCCAATAAACTGCTGAACATAAAAGATTGATAGAAACATGTTTTCTTATGGGGCTAAAACTGTGTAATTGGAATTTCTATACAGGGAGAGCAAGGTCTACCTGGTCCTCCAGGCCCTGATGGACCCCCCGGACCTATGGTGAGTAGAAGTGACTCCTTGTCTGCTATCTCATATAATGTGTGACCTGCATCCATATTCAACAGTTATCTCCTCTCACAGGGTCCTCCTGGTTTACCCGGTCTGAAAGGAGACTCTGGTGTCAAAGGAGAAAAGGTGAGCCACTCCAGCAACTCCCCAGGTGCATGTTTTGATGTGGAGCACGACACTAATGGACCTCTTTACAAGCAGATTGATTAGATGTGCTGTTTGCCTCCAGCCATCAAATCATTAATGATTCGAGGGTCTGCCTGATGGATATATTATATCACTAATGTTTGTGACGGTGTATTATTGACAGTTGTATTGATAACATGTGTGTGCTGTTCTCTACCCTCAGGGCCATCCTGGTCTTATTGGTCTTATCGGACCCCCAGGTGAACAGGGAGAAAAGGGTGACAGAGGTCTTCCTGGTCCTGCAGGATCACCTGGTTCCAAAGGAGACAATGTAAGTAAATAACACTGTGCTGAAGTCACATTAAAAAGCCTTTGTTGGCTTTTTATGTAGTAACCAGTGTGAGTATCCTTCATGCTGGTCAATACTGTTGCATCAGGAATGAGCAGTTATGGATTCACACTCTCTTTTTTCTCCCTCAGGGTATTGCTGGTCCTTCAGGTCCACTTGGTCCCCTCGGTCCCCCTGGATTACCTGTAAGACTGCGCTCTTCTTATTGTCACACTACAGCGTGTGCGTAACTGAATAGCTGTCATGTCTGAGCCAGTATTGATTATTTGATCATCTTTGTATCTTCAGGGTCCTCCTGGTCCCAAAGGAGCTAAAGGGTCATCTGTAAGTGTCTTTCTGAAAGCTGCTCCATTTAAAAGACTAACAAGCATTTATTGTGACACTCGATAAGATTTTCAGCCTTTTACAAAGTATTTCTTTCATTTGTGCTGCTCAGGGTCAAACTGGACCAAAGGGAGAGACTGGTACACCTGGACCTCCCGGCCCTCCTGTAAGTAAATCTACCAGACTTTTTAATTGCAGTATATCATCGTTTTGTATCTTATCCTCAGCACAAGTCATTATCTCTTTAGTTTCATGCACATTTGCATAATCTCCATCCTTATCTCTGACTGGCATTTGTCGCTCCTCCTTTCATCTCTGCATAACAGGGACCTCCCGGCGACGTTATCCACCCGCTCCCCATCCAGGCCCCCATTAAGGGCCGATCTCGCAGGAACATCGACGCCAGCCAGATGGTGGACGACGCGGCCGTGGATGCCAACTACAAGGACTACGACGACGGCATGGAGGAAATCTTCGGCTCTCTCAACTCCCTCAAGCTGGAGATCGAGCAGATGAAGCACCCACTGGGCACACAGGGCAACCCCGCCCGTACCTGCAAAGACCTGCAGCTCTGCCACCCTGATTTCCCCGATGGTTAGTGCACTCCATCTGAAATGAGGCCTTTGTCTAATCCTTTCTCTCTGCAGCTTTTAATTTCTGCACTCAAATGGCCGTTATCACAAAGCAGCTGTGTAGAAACGGTTTGTGGCTGCTGCAATCATGTGACACACACACACTGCAAAAAGTAGTGATTAGAAGGTCAGAGAAACTTCAGCACACAGTATCAGACTGGTAAATACTCATAATGGAATAGAATTGTTTGATGATTAATAGATTAGATTAGTCAATATTATTTCCCTTATGTGATAGTAAATTTGAATGTGTCATTTTATAAACCAAATAATAAATAATAAAAGCCAAAGTCAAGACAAAACGTTTATAGTCATATGTTAAAAAATGTTCAAAACAAGTTATTCTGTACAATGAAATTCTTCCTTCGACTCTAAATACTGTTTTAACAGAGAAACACAAGCTATAAAAACTATAATATACAAGAATATAAATCAATAAAATGTCACAAAAGGCAAAAAAAGACAAACATCTAATGTATCTATAATGAAAATAATCATTAGGTGCAGCCTGAGAATCAATCATCAATATCGTTAAACACTGTATTTTGGATATTTCACCAACTAATCTGTCAAAGCTGACGTCTACAAATGTTTAAATCTGGACTAGTTAGTGCAAGTTTTACCATTTCTGTATAATGTTCCAGCAAACAGCAGGAATCACAAGATGGATGTTTGTTAAAAAATCTCAGCAACAACAATTATGGATATGGTGTTTCACAAGTAATACTTATCTCAAGGCAATATGATACAGTTTGGTGACTATTTCTCTGTATAGCAATCCAAATATGATCGAGGCAGATAGACAGTAGACATAGAGGATCCTTTCAGCACAGGCCATAATGTCAGACATCGCCTCGACCTTAAGGAGTCAAGCGTTGACTTCAAATCATATATGCTGCTCTATAATTGCTCTCTCTGTATTTCCTCCCTCTCTCCATTTCTCCAGGTGAGTACTGGATTGATCCAAACCAGGGCTGCTCTCGGGACTCCTTCAAGGTTTACTGCAACTTCACAGCAGGAGGAGAGAGCTGCATTTTCCCAGATAAGAAGTCTGAAGGGGTAAGTCTGGCCACGTGCTCACAAACACACACACAATGTACAGGCAATGCACAGTCAGGTTGAGGATACAGTCAGCAGGAAGGGTGTGTATAGCAAGATGACGTGGTCTGAAAAAGAAAAACTATTTTCAGCCACCAGTTTGTGATGTGAGTGACAGTAAAGGAAGCTCAATACTCCAGATAAATTAATCTTTTTTTCCTCACATCTGGGACAAACAGCCGCTCGTACTATATAAATAGCTCGAACATCTCGAGACAGCGCTCGTTGCACCAGTTGAGCTATTGTACTTTTTACCATATAATTAGCCTCTGTGAGATTACCTGCTGCGCTGGTACCAAGTAGATCTGGGAGATGACTCAACAGGACAACACTGCATTTCCCACGAGGGCCGAAGTTATTATACAATCACGCTAAATCTCAGTTTAGTTCTCACAGTTGGCGACTGTACAAGTTCGCTTTAACCCGTCTATATTGTTTCAGTGCCATTTTTAGGTGGAACGCCATTAAGGACTTTATCACCTGTAAAGCTTTTGGCAGGTGACAGGCTCACTGAGAAGATTTTTGCTTCATTATGTATGAGAGTGGAGAGGAGAAGAGAGCAGCAGAGTGGTGAAACATCGGGAACACTGTCTTTGACAAGTCGGGGGTTGTGTGATAGCACTGAGCTACAGCCATTTTAATGATCCCACTCACCAGGCCTCAGAGGAGCAGGAGTTTGCTTAAGCTTAGAATAATGAAGCAGACTTTTTATAGCGTGCTGGTTGATGGGCTGCTCTCATTTGTGTCGGGGGGTGAAAAGAAAAGCCTGCGCTGTCAGTCTTTGCACAGAGACTGCAAACACTCCCACATGCGTTTAGATTGGCATGGTTATTATAGGAGCGCAGTTATACTGTCCACGTGCTGTGCAGAGTCAGTCACAAAGCCAGACACGCCGTCACTGATTCGAGAAAAGAAAGTCACGGCAAGGATATATATTTCCTCCTCTGCCCAGTCCCATCCAGTGAAAACCACTGAAGGTCACCTTCAAGGCAGCATGGGTCTAATGTATGCCATCTCGCAGCGATAAGCCATCTCCAGCTCATCCTTCATTAACGCGCTAAGCTATTGATGACAGTTCCATATCAAACCCTGCTATCTAATTATGGAGAAATTCATCATTGTCATAGCTGAGATCATTAGAGCTGTGCCCTGTTGGCCAATTCACAGTTTTTAATGGCATAACAAAATCAGTGCACCACGGCTGCACAGCACTAACACTGAACAGCAGGGATAGAGGCCGCAGTATACGAGCTCCTTGCAGGCGATCATTTCTTAATTAATCACTGTGTACTCATGAATTTTTCAGCAGCAATTAGCTGCCAGCTACAGTTTGTACTGTACAAAATGCCATAATGGCTTACTAAAATTTTCTGCCCTGGACCTTGTTGGTCTGGTTGATCTCACTGAATGCTGTTTCAGGTCTGGAAGACTCCTCAGAGGACAAACAGAAGGAGAAAGAAGGGAGAAAAAAAAAGCAGAGAGTGGATGTGTTTCTCAGATCTGTTTCTTTTCTTTAACACTGTTTTTTCCTCCTCCTCCTCCTCCTCCTCCTCTGCCTCTCTGTCGATCCATGCCCCCAGGCTAGGCTCACATCCTGGGTAAAGGAGAATCCCGGCTCCTGGTTCAGTGAATTCAAACGTGGTAAACTGGTAAGCCAGACTCCCGACTTTCCAAGTCCCTTTCCCTTCCCTGAATGCCTCTTATATTTTACAGAGCAAAATGGCAAAATGGCCCAAAGACTCGCCAGGCACATGGTATAGTCACTACAAGAGAGGTTCCCTGGTAAGTGGCCCTGCCTGCGGTCCCAGAGTCCTGGCTGAGGCCTGGACTCTGTGTGCCTGAGGCTCTGCATGGTTCTGGTTCTGACCTACAAAGTATGTATGTATGTATGTGCACTGGCACTTTGCTTGTTGGTTGTTACATTATTGTGGTGCATGATGAAGCACAAGCTGCACTCACCTTCAGTCCAGCAACACACAGCCCAGATTCCACAAAGGTTGGGACGCTCTGCAAAACAGAAACAAAACAGAATGTGATCATTTGCTTATCATATTTGACTTAATTAAAAACAGCACAAAGACGATATTATTAATGTTTAACCTCATCAAAATCATTGATTTTTGTAAAAACGTGATTATTCTGAATTTGATGGCAGCAACATGTTTCAAACAAGTCAAACAACAAAAGACTGTGAAAGTTGTGGACTGATCCAAAAACACCTGTTTGGATCCTTCCACAGGTAAACAGGTTCATTGGTAACAGGTGATAGGATCATGATTGGGTATGAAAGGTCGTTCACAAGCGAGGATGGAGAGAGGTTCAACACTTTGTCAAACACATGGTTGTATAAAGGAGATTATTCTGTGGGCTCAGGAGCACTTTGTGGCAGTAAACACAGTTTGTCCCCAAATGATTGCATTCTGTTATTTACATTTTACACAGCGTCCCAAGTTTTTTGGAATCGGGGTTGTAGGTGATGCTCTTAGAAGGAAATGGAGGAGAGGTTTATGGCAAGAGTTGCAGTATATTTGGCATTTAATGGAAAGTAGAAAACAACATACTGCTGTTTCACCGTTTAAATTCTTGGCTGTATTTCCACTCTGCCACACCTCTGCTACATTAAGAGAGCATCTCCTCAGAGTGACTGCGTGCTTTGACACTCCAATGACTCAGGAAGCAACAGCATACCCATACATAGCTGATTTAATAGTGTGGACAAAAACACCTGAGAGTGGATACATCACTTTACTTTTTTTTTTTCTATACACATTACATTTTTTTTTTTTAGTTGTAGATCTCAACAATTTCCTGGCTCAGCAGGTCGTCCATCCTTCACAAGGAGGGGGGGGGAAATAAGTGTCATTTCCTCTCTGCTGCAGCCATTCAGCTGCACTCACATTCCCAGTGTCTCCCTTAAACACTACTTAGATCCAGTGGAGTGGCTCTGAGTCAAACAGGTCAGGCACTCAGTCACCACCCAGGGGCTTCTGGGTACTCAGTCACTGTTGACTTGCGGCTGTGATGATAAAGAGGTAATGTTTCTCTGGCGATGTTGGGCTGGATCCACACGCTGCGCGGGGGCCGGGGGGAGGACAGGGGTGAAGAGTGGTGGTGCAAATGAGAAAAGCATGGGACCATCCAGCCACTCTGAGGGTGAAAACACCACCACGGTTTTCACTTGGAGCCACGGCGCCGACACTCACAGATGTATCGCAGATTAAAGACTTTGTTGTTTATATCGTGTGATTAATTCGCTAATTAAAGCAATCATTGGCACTAAACTGTTGCACAAATAGACGGAGAAGATGATCAGCTCTCTCTGTTAATGTCAAACTTGAGTGTCGGTGCTCTGGGTTTGTATATGCATGTGTGTGTGTGTGTGTGTGAGAGTGGAGAAAGAACACGTCCAGACTCACAGACGGCGTGCTGCTCTGGCTGCATGGCACGGATGCTGCATGCGCTCTACTCTCAGTAAGTCCTGTTTGTCTGAAAGACGAAGCGATCATGTGGATCTAATGGATTCCTGATGGTTGGTATGCAGAGAGTCACTTACGGACACTAAACTGAACCATGACTGGTTCCAAACCTGCTGTTTTATCAGTCAGAATTACAAAGCGTCATAATCAGCTTAATGGGATACATCTATTTCCTGTGTAACATGAGCTCAAAAAGCAAAATTCTAGGTTAATTATGGGTTAATTACCAAGCAATTAACATATCATTACTGCTACATATTTTCTATTAAGATAATTACATTTTCATCTACTTCCCATGATTTGCTCATGTTGGATATATATTTTGCATAATTACATAATCAAGCTTTAAACTGGGTCTTTAGTTATGCTTATTTTTTTTGCACTTTGAAGGCAAATTCTTCCACATGAAGCCGAGCACATCCGCACAGCTTCCAGGGGTTAGACCTTGGAAATATTCTGCAGCCTTCCTCCTCATCAGTTTCATATCATCACTTTATCCAATTAAGAAATGTGGACTTTACATAGAGATTAATAGCCAATAGTTTTATTGTCAGTAAATCCCTATGAAAAGGCCAAAACCAACAATGACTATCAAGTATTGTCTGTGGATCTGATGTAGAACTCCATCACTGTCCAAGAACTATAAAAATAACACGAGTGAGTTTCACTGACTCACTTGTTCCTTCATTATAATGAAGGAGTGAGTCAGTCCCACACACGCCATTCTGTAAATATAGTTCACTGAAGGTGTATTAATCCGCAAGTGAAAATAGTCCCCAACTAATGCACCTTTTACTCCTGTTTGAGTAACATCCAGCTGTTTTAGTAATCTATTATTTAGAAACTATGAAATATTTGTGACTTGTTTTTAGGATGAACATCTTCAGTAATGGGTCGGTAAGTCAGAAAGTACTAGAAGACGAACTCCCACATTCTTAGTTTCGGCCTCTTCTATGGGATTTATTGGCGGTAAGAAAAATATTGAACACCGGCCTTGGCAAAGAAAGTTCTGTTAGCTTTGTCTGTGCTCTCGCAGAGCATGGTCTATATATATATATTCACTCTGTCTCCTTGGATGACTCCTCCTTTTTTTGAACACTATTTTCAATAAGAAACACGTCCTAGAAATCCAAACACGGCAGTAAACCAGGAATACAAATCACTAGTCATAAATTAAATCAAAATGGCTCCCGAGAGACAAAAGCACTGCACAGTGTAGACATGACACTTCAGTGAATCTTTCTAGGATCTTCAGGATATTCCACCCATCCTTTACACTCGTCCCTTCTTTGGCTGCTGCGTTTTTGATGCTCAACTCCGTCTGTGTTGGTCTTCGCAGCTCTCCTACGTGGATGCAGAAGGTAACCCCATCGGCGTGGTCCAGATGACTTTCATGCGGTTGCTGAGCGCGGCGGCCCGACAGAACATGACCTACAACTGCTACCAGTCGGTGGCCTGGCACGACCAGGACCAGGACAACTACGACAAGGCCATCCGCTTCCTGGGCTCCAACGACGAGGAGATGTCTTACGATAACAACCCTTACATCCGCGCCCTGGTCGACGGCTGTGCGGTGAGTCAAAGAGATGTGTGTGTGTGTGTTCACGGTTGGCGGGGTTCCTTTGATGAACACCGTCAGAAAATTATGTTCCTCTTGTCTTTGTAGCGGCTCAGTCAATAAGAGCAAAAGTCTGTGATGTTTTCATTTCTGAAGAATATTTTTCCACACACTGACTCTCCCTCCTGCTGTGTCTCCTCTGATCCGCAGTTGAAAAAGGGCTATGAAAAGACAGTACTTGAGATCAACACGCCAAAGGTGGAACAGGTGCCATTTGTGGACATCATGTTCAACGACTTTGGCGGCTCCACGCAGAAGTTCGGATTCGAAGTGGGCCCCGTCTGTTTCATCGGCTAAGACTGTTTACTGAGCAAATGGAGAAAAAAAAAAAGCATATATTTGTTTTCTCAGAAAAAAAAAACAATTGAAAAAGAATAGGACAATTCTATTTGTAAAAAAGTAACTTTTTTTTCCATAAAGCAACAAGTATGAGTAAAATGAAATCAAGTTGAGAATACAGTGAAATTCTATAGGAATAGAGGAAAAACGAAATAACCTTGAAACCTCAGTGTGCCTTCTCCATCACATGCAAGTTTTGAAACTGGATGTCAGGTCCTGCCTCTACACAACACACTCGCACGCACACACAACTCTCGCCCCATGTCATCACACTTGATTCAGTCTTCTTCTTTTTTTTTTTTCTCATTTTCTTTTTTGACCCAAACATCGAAGGCGACCCTGAGAGCTGCAGCCGTTCCAGACGCTCGCAGTCACTTGCCATGGACTCCATCTGATTTGGCTTTTTTCTTTAGTTTTCATGTTTTCCCTCATCTCCCAGGCTTTTTCCACTTGTCCTTTTGGTTTGTTCGCTCATTCACTACGGGAGCTTTGTTTGTGCATAATTGTCTCCCCATTCTCTTTGAATGGATCTTATATATATATATATATAAATATATATAAATATTTTTTATGTTTGTAAGTACATTCTGTATATTTTTCCTGGTAATGTTTATTGCTTCTGGCTTCAAAACATGCATGTGACTTTATTAATTGTGAGGTAGGAGACGATGGAAACGGGGATAACATCTAAATTGTAGAAATATATCGAAAGTGAGGAAATTTGACTTGTAAATTGAAAAAAAAAAAAGAAAAATTGGGAAGACCTGTCTTGTTGCAGTTGTGGAGCACACCTTGTTGTAATTTAAGAACAGAATGGAAATAAAAGACGAAAACAAGCTCTGTGATATTATGTGACAGTTTGATTTGCATAACGAACGGGAAAAAAAAGAATACATTCCTCCTTTTGTGCCCTCTGAACAGAAACACCTACCTTGGTGGCAATATCTTTAACTTAATAAACCGCTTCTGTTTTTTTGTTTTTTTTTTCCCCCTCATACTCATCTGTCTGACTATGCAATGGGAGATGATGTCACATTTTAATGAAAACACAAAGAAATCAAAACCTAGGTGCTATTTTCTCTCTTCTGTGGTGCTATGTATTTTTCTAGTTTTTGTTGTTTGAATGAAAGGAAATTTGTGGTGATAATATTCCATCACCTGCAGCCCCTTGACTCTCTTAACCACCACGTCCGACACAGGTGGATCTCTGCTGCATCCAGTTTGTTTTTTTTGTTTTATCTTAACGCTCAGCCGGGGTGTTTGCATGCCGTTTCTCTACGTATCCACTCCCAGATCAGTGCAGCATGGCGGCGTATGTTATCTCCTGCTTCAGCGGACCGCGCAGATCAGAAACTTGTACCAAAAGTTGGGATGACGAGAGGAAGTTGAGAGGGTGCTGTTGGCTTTTGCATATGGTTGCTCTTAAGACGCTGCATTAAGGCTCGTGCTGTTGGATCATCGGTGCTACATCAGACTGATGGAGTTGAGACGTGGACGTGTTGTGATTGGGCCGAAGGGACATGGTCCAGAGTTTTGTTTTGGTGTGTGAAAGCCTTCCACCAAAGGTCTATACTTAGCTTTAAGAGCCATAGTGGCTTGGAATCATGTTTTTTTTATATGGGAAACAACTTGAAACTTAACGACAGTAGAAACACCAAATTAGCCAGATGAACGAATTTGCTTGTGCAGCGTCAGAAACTGCTTGTTGGTCTACTATTTTTGCCCTTATTGTAATTATGCTCTTTGTTCAAACTATGCACTCTCTATGCTTATGACCACTAGTATCTACCACAGAATTTTTTTACAGCCCTTCATACATAGGTTTGTTTTGTTTCCTCTTTTTTTTTTTCTTTAAATCTTCAAATATGTGACTTGAACCATTTCTGTTAAGGTAACTCAATATGCTTGTAGATCTTCGGCTTTGTTTTTCCATTGTGATGCAGTACGCCCAAATTTAACACTTTTTTTTTTTTGCTCTTGATTAAAAAAAAAAAAAAAAGGACAAACAAATTTTTGTAAATTTCCAGAACCAGCAGTGATGCTGCCATTGTTTTGTTTGGTTTTTGTTTTATTTTGTAGATTTCCATTTGTCTGTCTGTTTGTTTGTTTTCACAGTCTTGTCAAACCTGTGTAAGGATAAGAGGATAGAAGTTATATTGGTTTTTATGTCAATAAATTCAAGTTTACTGTGGCCATCCACTCTTGTATGTCTTTTGAAGCATTAAAACCTATCTGTATGCATGAAATTGTAAAGTTTTTTCTCTTGTTGTTATAAGTTTGTAGAGTGACATGATCTCCAGTCCGACGTTCTACTCATCAGGATACATCAGTTTTTCAATGGTCATGTCCACAATTGTGAAGTGGAGAGAAAATGATGAACTTGTAACTCTACCAAAGCCAATGTTCGTTTGTAGTATATTTATTGTATTATTTAAAATAAAAAAATAAATGTTAAATGATACCATAGTGTAAGTGTAAGAGGCCCCCTCTTTACATGCACACAGGAAAAGTTATTGTCAAGGTTATGAACTTCCATGCTATTGGATGTGACTCCTTTTAACGGAGCCTGTCAGAACGGCCGCATCCGTTTATTCAAATTGATCATCTACATGTTAACGACCTCTGGGCTGCGTGTGTGTGAGTGTGTGTTGGATTTAGACTTTAACCGCTGAAATGAATGATTGGATTGTCGGGTTAAGCTGCAGAACAGGTAAGGCTGCTGTGACATGCACCAGGATGTTCGTTTTATTAGTGCTGAATAATTCCTGCTCCACAGATTCTGCACAAGAGACGAGTTCTCGGGCTGCATCTTGTGATGGGACATGCATCTTGTGATTGTTCCCTGCTGATGCTTCCTGCAAAGACTGTTTAAAGAATCTGCCCGACGAGGCATTTTTGCACCGTTAATGTATGTACTTCAATCACTTGGAGCTCATTTTTCTCCACTGCCTGCAGCGCATTACGAGGAAGCCAGAAAATATATGTATGTATATGTATGATAATGCCTGTATCTCATGCAAACTCTCCTCGGCAGTCATTAAAATAAAATTCTTTTTAACCCTCCAATGCACCACTAATTTCAATAATCTGTAATCTCGACGCTTTGATCGACTCGTTGGTGGTGGGGATGACTCGCAGCACTTCAAGTGTCTCATTAGCGGAAAACCTTCACACAGTGCACATTCAACCCAGCACAGCAAAACAAAACAAAAAAATAAAAGTTTTGCACGATACCGTGATCAATATTTAATGCAGTGTTTACAGGATGGATTTAGGACGATCAGAATGCATGGATTTCACTGAGGCAGCAGCCCGGGCGAGGAAAGCAGAAACCAAAGCGAAAAAAAAAAAAAAGAAGCTAATTCCTCATCTAAACTCAGAACTACTTACAATGCAGGGGTGATAAGTGGGGCATCAAAGTGGGTTGAGGATGAAGAGGGGGGAAGAAAAACAGCAGGTAGGGATTTAGCTGCCTCCAATTATAGCAACAGGTGATGTGTCAGAAGACTACAAGAGAAGCCGAGTGGAACAAGCTTGTGAAACATTTGAGAGCAGCAGATCCAGGAGGTGTGAAGAGGTCACTCTGGGACATGCAAATGTGTTCGGAGCAAAGCAAAGCAGCACTCGAGGAAATTTATAGTGGAG
>JBBMOC010000019.1:2228643-2447276 GCA_037975185.1 Centropyge bicolor
ATGGAAGAAAAGAAAAGCAACAAAATTGAGAGATGTTACGCTCAGGAGTTCTGTGGCGCTGTCAAACTTTGTGGAGGATCGTGACTTTATAGAGAGATGATGAACGATGGATGTGACAAGGGGACACCAGTCGAGATTCAAACACACTGCAAATGTGTCTCTGGACGTCATCATCGTGGCGGCAAACTGTTCCCAGCTGCTCTTAGGTTTTCTTATTTGACAGCTTTCCTCTGTGATCACTTGCAAAGATAGAAACTTATCATATATCTATTCATACATTGGTGCAGTACCCGAAAGTCTAATTATTCAATGTTAGAGTGCTGTTAATGTGTGGCGAGTTCAGGAAGAGCTGAAGGGTCAAGCAGCAGACGTTCAGAGGGAAATTTGGGACAGAGCCCCGTGTTAATGTGTAATTGCTTTGAGCCTGTGGATCTTCGGCTGACAGAGCCCATTCATAGCCAAGCCCGGGTGCCACTGACCTACTTACATATGAATCAGATAGCAGAGAGAGAGATAGTCTTACAACACAGGGACGGTCAAATTGGGATATTAATAACAGGCTTTTCCGCTCTAATAGACTAATAGAGATTGAGGAGTGGCTGTAGTTCAAGATGTTGGTTTTCTAATGTGATTAGCGCTGCCCACCCAGGCATCACACGTCTCTGCAGTATGCCGCTGTATTAAAGCTCAATTCGAGCCTCAGCATCATCATCATCATCATCGCGCATTTGTCTGCAGTTTAACACATGTGATGGAGGAGCTCATCCAGCTCCTCATGTCAGCTGTAGTAGGTCGGATGCATCAAACCAAGACGACTAAAAATACGATCCTCGCTCATAAAACCGAGAGCTGCAATTCCTTTTTATTAGCAAAGACAGAATGGAAACAGGAAAAAAACATTTTAGCCTCGAGCCGTCTTCAATGTGCCGTAACATCTCAGCAGTCTGGGTTTTTATGACGGACTCCGCCCTCCATCTCACAGCTGCAGGCCCTCGGTCATTAGCCGAACCAGTTGGACGATGCAAAAGGCTTAAAGATCAGTGAAAATCTACGACGACGTCAGACTAAGTCGTCATGACTGTAAAACAAGAGACGATTTGCTCTGTGCAGCGAAGCAAACCAGTAATTTACAAGCAGCCTTTTTATGAAAGGTGGAGCCAATGAGCTCAGCAGAGAAACACTGAGGTCATGAGTCGACACCTACTACAAAACCAAACCCTAAAAAAATGATTTGCCAAATTGTTTTGATTTACTTAACTGTTGACTTTCTTGTTATATTGACTCTAAATTTAATTAACACTTCTTAGTTTGCTCACATTTGTTAGCTAAAAAAGTGCAGCTGAGGTTGAAGAGAATTTCATTAGTTTTGCTGATATTTGGTCAAAAAACTAAAGTACTGGACGACTTAAACATTTGACCTGATGATGGAACTGCAGGAAAAGTCAGGGGTTCACCAGAAGTCTGGAGGATTTTGGCAACTAGAAATGTTTTCATCTGATTGCAGTCCACCCACTGCTTGTTGAGACGCTTCAGTCTGGACCAAAGTCGTGATCGAACGACTGACAGGCCAACGTGGACATTGAGCTGGAGAAGCTAAAACTAACTATAAAAAACCAAAGACATAACTTCAATTTCTTCACTGACAGCGACAGCAGGAGTTCTCCAGAGTTATGTGGTTTGAGATCAATCAAATTGACCTTTCAAGCTTTGACTCCTTCTCCATCCGTCTTGTTGGTGAAGAACTTCAGCAGAGTTGCAGACAAACGCTATGAAACCCAAATTGTCAATTCTAAAAAGTTATCACAGTATGTAAAGACGCATGTTGCTGCATAAATCAAGTTTAAGGTCCTTACACACCGAGAACAACACGAATATACGACGCGAAATAGCGAAATATTCGGAGGCGAATTTTGACGCGCCTGACTACACGTTCGCCTGACTTTCTGAGGGAGAAAAAAGACGCGTCCCAGGAGGAAGCGAGAGGACGTTAATGGAGTCAACCGAGACCTAATTGTTATGTGACAGCAACGTGATTGAGTTGGAGACAGTGAAAATACAAATAGTAGTAATAGCACTCTGTTCTCCGACACTTAAACAATCAGCTGGTCGGCCATGTTGGATACACCAGTGAATGTGACGGCTCAACAACACGCAATCTGATTGGTCAGAAGTGGACACACAGGATGCGAAACTTCGGAAAATTTGACCTTGATGCGAAAAAATAAATGCTGCAATATCGCCGGACGAGAACTGATGTGAACGATGGTATTGACAGGATACAAGTTCGAAAAAAAAAACTGACGTCCAAATTAATCACATGGTGTGTAAGGACCTTAAGAATCGAGGTAAATTGCACACTTGTACGGGGGATCCAAATCAGAAGTTGCACCAGAATTAGGGGAAACCTTTGATCACTATGGACACGTCTTCAAAAGCATCGTCTGAGCTTCGTCAAACCCCCACGAGTGTTTCAGCTCAAGTGGCTGATCAGAATCCTTCACAGGTCGACTCTGGATGAACCTCGGTGTTTGCTGACAACGGCAAACTCGGATTTTTTTTTTTTTTATGGTTATTAGAAAAAGGATCTCGACGGGAGAGCCGGGCAGATGTCAATCAAGCGCAGTCTGTACACGCCCACACAGTCTCATCCGCTGAGTGACAACACCTGCGTGGGCAGAGGCTTAAAATGAAGCCTCACAAAATTGGACTTATTTTTGTAATAGCTCACCTAAAGAATTCAGGCTTCATTATTTAAGTTCATTAATTCAGCTGTTTTGTCTCTGATGACTTTTCTGTCATTCCACAATCTTTACTTTCAGTCAGCTCTGGGCAGCAGAGCATGTATAACAAATGTAATGAATTAGAAGCTGTGGTCCGATTCTAAGATTAATAAGATAATAACATAAGATAAGAGCGTTCCTTTGAGAGGAGGCAACAGCAGAGATAAGAGCAGATGGGAGAGGAAGAAAACTAGAAGACAAAAAAAAAGGGAGAGCAGTGATGGGGAAGCGAGGGAGATGTTTGATGTGTAAATACAGCGCACACAGCCGGTGAGGTTTTCCCTGCTGAAATGCAGGTAAATAACACATGAGTCTGGTTCATATTTAGAATAATATTCAAATAAGTGTCAGCAGATATCATTAGCATGCAGGGGAGGAATTAGTCTCGTCGGCCTGCGCGTCGTCTTTGTTCCTCTCAGCTATTGTCAGCAGGGATTCAAACATCTGGGATGTGGTTAAATTCATTAAAATCCCTCAGATGATGTTTGATCCTCACGGGTGAAAAAGCTCGGATGAAAAAAAAAATATAAAAATGCTGAAACAAAAAAATTTAAAAAGATTAAATTTGCCAGATTAACATAAATAGCACATTTTCTATAGTGTTTGTCAGCGTAGGTGGATGAGAACTTTAAATCCAAGATTGCTTGAAGGAATAATTCTTGGCCATGATCGGATGTAATGAGTTCGGTGCCAAAAAGAAATAGCTAACAATATGACTTTGAACCTCGTCTCAGCAGGAGAAGCTTTGTCCCACTCATGTAAAACTTAGCACTTGATTTAATTAGATGGTCTTGTTTCACGGCCAGAAGGAAGAGCATATGGTCCTGCACTTTTTTCTCCCCCTTCACTCACATACAGTAGCTCTGTTCTATTTTCAGGATCCCAGAGTATCGGCTTTGAAGCGTCGGGCCTCTCCTCCTCACTTTGGCGCTCCCCTGTAGAGAGACAGGGTCAAACAGACCTGTGTGCTACAGGACCCGAACAGCAGCCAAGGACGGGCCCGAATTAACGGCATTAATTACTTCTCCTCGACACAGTGTGAGCGCAGGTTTGTTCCCCCCGGTGTCATTCAAGAGAGACAAACAAGGACGAGGTGAATTATTCACTCAGAGGATTTGTTTGACGACTCTGCAATTAGTTAGTTCTTCAAGAATTTTGCAGCTTTGTGTACTTTTGCAATTGTTGGTTTAAAAATTTTGAATCTTAAATTTGACATACTGAAACCTGTCTTCTGTCTCATTTCATCATCCATCAGCAGGCTAAATTTAGATCGTCTGAAAAAGTTGTAAAACTTGCGTGTTGCTATTGAACATAAAATATTGATGACTAAAGTTGGAAACATTCATCATTTGAAAATTCAAAAACTTGATTGGCTGCTGTCAGATTTTGATTCAAACATAAGACTGTCGCTCATCTTAAAATGTTTGAGAAAATTGGTTTTCAGGGTATTTAAGTTAACTTGAACACCAAAGAATCTGTAAGTTCGTGTTTTATTTGCATCCGCTCTGCTCCATCTCAAGCCAATCACAAAGGTTTATTTAATTCTGGGCGGGTTTGATACGAATCAACTACAAGAGGGTGGTCGGGCATCAAAGAGGTGGCAGGGAAAAATAACATGTAAAGCCAGAATATTTTCACATCTAACACGATGAATTAAGATAAGATAAGATAAACCTTTATTCCTCCCACAGAGGGGAAATTTGTTAAAAATGAAATAAAAATAAATTTAAAATAATAAATTTAAAAATAAATTTAGGCGATTAATTCGAATTAAAGGTTTATTTCAAACAAATCAAAGTTGGTGACTGATGAAACAGTGAAAAGAATAATCAAGATGGTTTAATTTTGTTTATGTTGAGTTTGAATTAAGACTTTTCTTTTTCAAGATAAAATTGCTGTTTTTGCCAATGGAGCCAGGTGACTTTGGTTGTAGCTCTGTTTGGTTGTAAGTCTATACAGTGGACATTGAAATGAACTAAGAGATTCCAGATTAATACATATTTGTGAATTAAGCGTTCTTTAAGTTAATCTTTACTTTGCCTCCAGACAACTCAACCTTTAACGCCTGCAAATCCATCTTCATCAGGACAGACGTTGAGACAACATGAGCCTGCTGGTGGACAATAACTCCAGTGGATGTATTTGTGAGTTTATCTTGTTATTCTCGATACAGTCTCCGATGCACAGAAAGAGAGTTTCAGCGGTGGAGATGGAGGTCGTTTATGGCTTGACATTTGGAGGCAAAAAAAAAAAAATCATATACTGAAGATGGCTTATGAGGTCGATGAACACAGAAACCAATATTGTTTGCTCTCACATTCATTTGGGAGATTTTTTTTATTTTTTATGTGTGGCTCTGTTAGCAGTCAACAAACAATTTCTCATCTCTCCCTCCTGTCCTCTCCTCTGCTCTGCTCTGCTCACAGATGGTGTCCACCTTTGCTGATGCATATGTTGGTTAAGCACAGGTGGGACAGAACGGGGAGCTGTTAATGGATGTGGGGGGAAACAGACCTGGACAGAGTCGACATTGTTCACTCACTTAACATGCAAGAGATCACTGCGCTGTGTGGCTCATTAGCGGCTCGAGGATTTGGTCGTCGACACTGTATGAACAAGCATCATTCTTTCTTTTACGGGTCCGTTGTTTTAGGTCCTCATTGTGTAGAATTATGTGCAATATGTCATATTCTTAATCTATGTGAATCTAAATATTTTATTAGCTGAGGAAGAATGTGCATGCAAGACATTAACGACACGTGTTCTTTGCTTCCTCAGGTCGATTCCGACACACTGTGCATGAATCAATGCCAAAATAGCCTCTATTGCAAACCATATATTATCCAGTTTGAAGAATGTGAGGAAAGATATTTTAAGGAATATATCAGTTTGATTCAGACATCAGTTCTTCACGATTTTCTCGGGTGGGAGATCTCTCAGCTCTCCATCCACATACGTCTCAGAGATTCAAACGAATCAGGTGATAAAATAATTTCAGGGCACTCGAGTGAATATTAAACGACACTGGCAAAAAGCCGTCGACAGCAAAGTCTCACATTTCTCTCCTGTGCTTTTATTCGCTACTAAATCACTCTGGAAACGGCGGAATAGAACCAACGCTCGGTCGCTTTACAGATGCAAATTCAGACACTAAAACATATGCCTGAATTAGCATTGACGGACTTTGGCATGCATGTACATGCTGATTACAAACACTGACAGTGTACAGTAGATCACAGCTGCCCATGTTTGTTATATGTTCCATAAATCAGAAGACAAACAGGAGACCTTCCCTCTAGCTCTCTGCAGAGACACTGACCCTAACAGCCACTCAAACAGCGGCTGCTTGGCTCCTTGGACTCGCCTTGACCACATCGTTACCTATGATATTTCAGTGAGTGTCACACAAATGATCATCTCAGTGATTTGTCACCCTGTTTCTGCAGCACAGACTTTATCTTTGCTGAGTAAATGTTTATCTGGTGGTTGAAGTCTCACTCTGCTCAAAGTCACCCGAAGACGTTACTCCTGCTCCAATTCTCACGCTTTGTTCTCCAGAATTGAGTCTGACAACTTCCTCTTTTATTTTTGGGTGTTTAAAATTTGAAAAAAAAAACCAAGCTGAACCAACCTGCCCAAACTTAATTTCCTATTGATTAGAGTCGCCAAGAATCATCCACCTCGACCGCATCCTGCCAAAACAGATAGGAGTTGAAAAAAAGGCAAGATTAAATTATGAAAGTGCAAGTGTACCACCCGAGGTCACAGCACATGGAGGTAATTCATCACTGTCAGTTCAACATCAACACCTTTCCGGCAGGTCAGAAAACTTCCTCTGATTAAACATCAAGCGGAGACGCTGATGCCAAGGAGAATCAAAGCAGCGAAGCATCTTTGGCCTGCAGGAGACTCTTCGCAGTCGGCTACGCAAGACGGATCTCCAACCAGTCCTGTGAGGAACGTTTAATTATAACCAGGTTACATATCGCTCAGGGCGGCTTAACGTCATTTTTCTGAGAGCTTTGTTCGCTCCAAAAATAGAAGACGACGATTTTGTGAATAATTTGTTTTTATGGTAACGTTATAGTAATTAAACAGTGCAATACAAACTCAACAATCACAGTTGAGCTGAATGAACCTCGGTCTATACAAAATTGGATCATTATGCTTTGGAAAGATAACACTTACAGCAGCCAGTGCTGTTACATTGGATTACATTAGATTATCAGGTTTTCTAATCATTATAATTGAGTTCAATGTATAATGTTATAATATTCATATTTCAAGCACAAGTCAGGTTTCATTGTCATCAGTGCTCGCAAAACAGCATCCATGTATTTGCTTTCCCAGTTTGAATATTATTAACAACAGTAGGATAAAGATTAGTTAGTAATATGGAAAATATATTTGTTGTCAGTACCACGCATGTGTTGCTGTTTTTGCATTATTTTTATCATATCTGACAATTGCCTGGACAAATAACTGTTTCTGATTCTGATTTATACTTTTTGATATTTTGGCATGTCGTAGCTGGAAAAGCTCAGGTGTCGATCAATAATGTTAATAATGGATGCCATCAGGTTTACAGTCACATGCACATCCTCTTTAAATATTTGGTGTCAGATTTTTCGTTGTGTTCAAATTGCAGAGCCGGTTGATGAACTCTTCTCTGTACCAGCGTTTGGTTTCAGGAGATATTGAATTCAATCAAGAGTTATTGCTTTTATTGCAGGCCTGTTAACTCGGTTGCTAAAGGGGCAACATGTTTGCACAGTTTATTGAGATGATGTATTGCACCGCGTTTGATTCCTGTCTCATAACTGTCGCGCTCTTTTGTTCAGCACTTTATACTTCAGCGGATCAGAGTTGGATAAAAGTGGCTGCTGCAGAGGTCAAGACAACCTGCTCGGTCAACAACGTTTGACTGAAACGCTGGATCTCAACTGCGACACTTTACTGAGCAGAACCATCAGTGTTAGTAACGTCTGTGTTTCTCATGCTATAACATGTCAAAATGTGAAAAAGGCCTGTAGCAGAATAAAAAACAGGAAACAGCCTCCTGAGTGTTGGAAGAGCGACTCCAGCTTGTCGAGCCTGTGCTGTCCAGAGCCAGACTGACTGATGGGGAGAATAATTCATCTAATGGGATTAAGTTGACACTGCTCACTGCCGTCAGCGCCGACTCCCCTGGTACCAGCACACTCTCCCTGCGTTACATCCACAGTCCAACATCCAGGCAAACAAGGACACACATATAAGAGACTGAACCAGCTTCTCTCCCCTCAGCTGTCCGACATCTCCGGCCTACTTCTCCCGCTCACCTTCGCTCTGACCTACAGGCCTCGCGGCGTCGGATCACCTGCGCGTTAACTGCAGCCTGAGAACGCCGCTCTCACCTCCGCCATTCAGTCAAACGCCATTCTGTTTAAGGGGCTGACTTCACATTGCTTTTGTCTGTGCGACGTGTCATTAACCGTTAGCGAAAACGACAGCTGGATTAGGAAATGCCAAGCGCGAGCACGCGGCGGCGTCAGAAGTACAACAAAGATGTTTCATCATCAAAACCCGGCTGGATCAAATAAACTTGGGTGATACATCTTTAATGGCGCCTCGGCAGGCTTCAGGAAGCATTAACTTTTTAAGGAGTAATCCACCCTCAGGTATTCTTACACTGTTAGTTATCGTCAATCTGTGACACTCCTGTGATGAGCGTTTCCAGGGTGCACACACTTTAGCTCAAGCGACGCACACTTCTATTTCAGTTTGTGATTTCCTGCTCCCCTGAAAGGCTTTCAACAAACCTCAGAGGAGACGCAGCTTTTATTCAAAGGTGGGAATAAGAGCATATAAATATAGCAAGGCCTCCAATTAGTACGTGCACATCGGTGCTGGTTTATCATTGTGGCTCTTGTGCCCTGTTGCATTCTGGGCCGCTGCGAGTGAAGAATCTTTCCTGTTTCTTCTTGTATCGTCAGGGGTCAGTTTTTTTTTTATTCCTAAAATAAAATCCATTGATTTAACTGTGCAGCAGCCTCCGACTGAGACTCCGGCTAAATAACAACAACATCGGCTGCCTGTTGCTTTGAGAATTGTTTTGAAGATATTATTGATTATTCAGGCTTCGCCGCGAGTTATTTATCAGATCTCTTATTGCCCTCTGTCCCTTCCTGCTCCTCCAGATTCTCTCTTCATGGATACGTCTTTTTGTTGTTGTTCCAAGGTTCAGATTCATGCACAAATGTGACGGAGCCTTCGCAGTCTGGGCTGATAGACGTAGGACTGGAGGAGATCAGGGCTGGAAACTCTGTCTTTTAAATCACCTTTAAAATCCACTTTCTTTTCAGTGATATCATTTATGTTTCATCACATTTTAGTGTGTGTGTTTTATATTGTGTTTAGTTTTTATGGCTCTAACTTCATTTTACTCTCTTTTGTAAATGTGCTCTGTTTTTATTGTAAAGCATTTTTCTAACTGTCTTTTCAAAGGTACAGAATAAATAAAGCTCGATGTCTCAGCTCCGTTCCTCTCTTCTGAGGGTGAGCTATAGGAAACTCATTTTGGCTTGTATCGACAGGCTCATTCTTTTTGTCACTACCCGGAGCTCACGACCGTAGGTGAGGCCTGGAAAGTAGATCAACTCGTTAATCGCGGTCTTTAGACTCAGCTCCACCTGTCCATCTCATGACCTCACACCCTCTCTCGTAAAGACCCTGAGATGTTTGACTTTTCATGGTTCAGTTTGGCAGCAGAGTATGAACCAACTGTACTTATCATTTGCACCATACTGCTTCCATTGTTATTCACTGCACTATGACCACTTTATTCATTCAGTATTTGTTTACTGTCTGGTTATTATTTATTCATTTCCCGTCTGCTCTCTGTCCTGATTGCACGACAGCCATTTTATTAATTCAATATTTGGTTTATTTTTTATACAACAGGTCACATAATTATATCCCGTTGTACTATGGTTCTTTATGCACCGTGGCCACAATGTTTACTTTTTTAAAGCTGCCACTGAATTGCCGCTGGGAACAAATAAAGTTTTGTTTCAGTTGAATTGAACTCTTCTAATGAACTGGAGGTCAAAGGTCAACAAAGCCAGAAGAACCACATCGTCTATAAAAGCATATATGCAATCTCCTCACGTCCCCATACCGAACTTTCTCCACCACCAACACCACCACCACCCGGCACTTTGAGATTCAGTCCATGAAAATCACAAACAGAAAACATGACAAGGCTCAACCGTCCCAACACCTGCTGACAACATGCTTCAGGAATCACACAACTGCTGATTATTGTTGAGGCAAAATCATGAGCATTAAGGATCTTTCTTAATGCCAATCATTTCAGTTTTAGTGCTTCTGTTTCTAAACAAATGTGCTGAATCAAATCACCAAACCTGACCTGGGGCCAGGTAGGACCATAGACTGTATAAAATATGGACGTAGTGTCCGTGACGTCACCCATAGGTTTCTGAAGAGCAAAAATGAAGCAAATCGTAGTGCGTAGCCATCTTGGTAGCCTACCTCCGGTTACTCCAAATATGGACAAAGAGGTGGAGCGAGGGCGGAGCTGAGGTGGGTCGAATGAACGCTATTGGCTGAAAAAAGCCGCTGAAAAAAGCCGCTTTATTTGAAATAATCAAACTAGCTACGGCCAGCTAGGTTAAATGCTAAATATCGTTGCTAGCTGGCTAACCCCACGACGATCTCTTTCCCAAACTCAGTGACTAGAATTAGCCGGGGTGACGCCCTTTAGACCGTCAGTGGCTAGTTGTCAATCAAAGTGGCGCCACTTAGATTGACAGCTATGAATTGTTCATAATGATGTATGCTGTATATTTCAAACGAACGCCTTATAAAAAAATTCGCCCCCCCCAGAGTTGTCATGGAGTAGAAAAACAGCTTATGAGACTAGAGCCATGTATTGAACCAGGCTGTAAATATGTTTTTTTTCTGTCGTAAAATCGGACATCTTAACATGGGGCTCAAATGTAATTGACTCACTTCTGCAGCCTGCTCTAGTGGTTATTCGAGGAACTGCAGCTTTTTTGCACTTCCGCATTGGCTTCATTTTTCAGCGGCGGAGGTTGCCGCTTGGGTAGGACGCACAGGAACTCTGTCATGTTGTGTACATCCACTCAGCTCTCAATGGGAACAAGACAAATCTGGCGTCAAACAGCAAAATGGGCCAAGGTGTGCAAATCTGACAAACACACGCTGCTTAACATGATTCATCACGTTCATCAAGGCGACAGTATGTTGTGACAAGCTGTTTACTGTTTTTTGGAAACAATGCGACTTCCAGCAGGTACGGCACACCTGCAGCAGACAGCTGCGTCTCACTGCACTGAATAAATTGCGGGTTTAGACTCTTCGCAGGTGACGGAGGTAACAGGAAAATACACCTGTGATGGACTCTGAGGTAACTTAAGGTAAGATGATTCCAATCTCAGTCCACTGAGGAAAATAAGATAAAAGCTCCAAAAGACAGATTCAGAATCTCTAATGCACTGTTTTGCACTAATTAATTTGGTGCCATTTAATTCCTCCAACAGTAAATCTACCTCAATATACAACCTCCCTAATCCTGCTTTATTAATTAAAGTATAGTCTATTTTACAAATACGTTTTTTTTTCTCACACACACACACATGCAAAGCCACAATCTTCAGTCTGAGTGAACCCATTTATTTCATAAATGATAAATCAAGAAGACACATTTCTCCCCATTTCTTTCCTTTTTTTTTGCACACACACACACACACACACACACACACACACAAATATCCACTCCCTCAACTTTTGTAAGTGTAATGTCTTTCCCTTAACTAATTAAAGCTTAAATTAGGAACCCGCTCGGCCACTCATTTCTCATAAAGTGGCAGATTGTCACCAAAACCCAGGCGCTCCTCCGTGTCTCTCCGCCCGTCCTCACCATTTGTTGTTGTCACTTGCTGTTCAATCCAGGCACTTTCTCAGAGAAGGGTTCAGCCATGCCTGTCTGACATGTCGATGCTACCGAGTGCCAGCGCAGGTGTGCGGTTGGCAACTGGAGTCTGACACTCAAAACGGCTGTGACAGCTGAAAACTTGTGATACCTCAGCAAGCACTTCAAAACACAAACATCATCCTGCTGCATTTCAGCAGCAGAAGCAAATGAAGTAGAGGATGTGCACAGGGCCATTATGTGAGCTACACAGGGGTATATCATTGAGGATACAGTACTAGTTTGGAATGAGTGAGATGTGATTCGCGGCCTCTGAGGACCAGAAAACAAAGCAGGATGTCCGCTGTGAATACTAATTATTGTGCTCCAGTTTTGGAGGAAAACTTGGGGACGAAATTTTCACCTACACCCAGATGCTTGGAAAAGAACCCTCTGCCGAACTTCACCAGCTTCTAATGCCAATTTGCAGGATTGCACCTGTCTGAGATTCTCAGCTCGAGGTTCAGTCTGGATCCGTAGCTTGGCATCATGTTCGCAGCTGCTGTCAGGCCTCCTCTGCACCCTGCGTCCCTCCTCCAGCGGGGGGGGATTCTGTATTAGCTTTGATGAGAGCAAAACCCTGCAGCGGTCGGGGGGGATCATTATGGGAACCACGTCTCCCGCGGTAGCTGGTAGCTACAGCCCTCGCCGCCGTGCAACTGCTGACGGGGTGGAATTAAACTGGGTTTGAGTTCGGGAGAGCGAAGGCCGTGACCGTGAGGCATTTTTTTTACGGCGGGCCCTCAGACATCGCAGCGGCCCATCACGAGGTCTGTCCTCGGCAAAGCCTCCTGCATAGCTGCTCGACTATCAAAGGAGTGTGAGAGCAGCGAGAATTGAAGGCAGAACATCGAGTGTAAAAATGGGCTCAATCACTGGGAATAAGTGTCAGCTTTATGTGGATGTGTGCAGGTTCAGTGGCATGTGTGAGGACATTTTGGGTTAGAAGGACTTTTTTTTTGTGCTAAATATAAGTTAATATATTTATGACATTACACACATTTTGACCTTCTGCCAGTTGCCTGACAATAGCAGCACATAATCCCTCCATAAAACCACGTCTTATCATTTTTTTTTTGCCATGAATTGAACAAAGACATAACATGTCAATTAGAAATTTTAATGGTTCTGGAAGGTGTATTTATTTGACTTTGGGATGGAGTGAGGTTTCCCATCACTCTGACTCTTTCAGCTTAGCTATGATAATCATCTCCTGGCTGTGGTGTTAAATTAAATGGACAGACATAAGAGTGGTATCGATCTTTCTCATCGCACTCTTGGCAAGAAAGCGATAAGCACATTCTCTAAAATGTTGAACTATTGTTTTAAAACAATGTCCTTGAAAACGCAGGAGTAAAAAAAAAAAAAAAAAAAAAAAAAAAAAAAATCAATGCGCTTGAACAATATAGAGTGAAGAAACTGCTTCTTCTTCTTGTCTCCTTCACGAGTTTTACATCGCCCACAAAATATGGATCTGGGATTAAATGTGTCTGAATGACGAGCTCGTCTTTGTTTTAAAGTCTTTGCAAGTAGACGTAAAAATACGAAGACTCGCCTGTAGGTTAAGTAGCTTGTGTGCAATCTGTCTCGCTCAGTAAACAAATGTGGAAGAAAAAAAAAGAGGAGGGGGGGAGGGTCATAGGTGATTCATTCACTGCTGCACTTAGAGTACACAGAAATAATAATAGCAGAACGAGTCTGTTCTGCGATTTGTGCATGACCCTGGAAACAGGCTCGTCTTTCAGCCATCTGTCTTCGTTGAGTCATTTCATGTCTCCCATACAGCCACTTCTCGTCCGTCCTCCTCGTTCTATAATTCACCGTTTCTTCCTCGATGATGTCCGCGGCGTCCGATGCAACGTGCACGTGTGGACATTAATGCCAGAGTCAATGGGAAGACGGAGGGGGGGGGATGATTTGCTCAGGAGTGCGGACTGTTAGTTGCACAGTCAGATACCCTGGGGTTACATAGGGAGGAAATTGGATCTTGAGGGAATGAGACTAGGCCGTGTGATGTCATATATTACGATACGTCGGCGGGGGCGAGGCGGGGTATCGCTCATTACAGGCGGCTGTGAACGCGTCTGAGCTGCAGTGTAACATGACAACTGGCTGCAGGAGCTGTAAAAACTCCAACAAGGTCTAATATGTAGGTGGCAGTAACTAACTGAGCAGAGCTCTGTGTGGGGGCGTGATTCACTGCCAGAACCATGAATCTGCATTGAAGACGAGCTTGTAAAAAAGACGCTCCACATATTGTTGTCAGCATCTGTGTTATTTCTGTGTGACCTCTAAGTTTGGGTTATTCATCATCTCACGCAACCCTGTGAGAGCTTTAAAAAAAAAAAAACTGATAACGGCTGTGTGGTCTTTTTTTTTTTCCCCGCTGTAAATAAAAGACAAATCAGTGTATTTGCTTGTGACACAAAAATAGCTTTGCTACTGTGGCCCAGTGCTTCTCTCACTCAATGCATTATTAATGATGTTGTGCTGCGATAACACTGCGAGTGTCCAGTCCAGGATGGGCTGGGACACAGAAAACAAAAATACTGTATTTGGCATCAGAGATAGTCACGCAACCAGGCTTTATGATCACAGCTTATTACTGACATTATCCTGTTAATTATTTAATACGTGAGCAGCTGTTTGAGCCCCCGCTGAGCTCCACCTCGCATTCATTTCCTCTGCTTCAATTTTTCTGCTTTTTTAGAGGAAAAAAATATCTCACAAAGGAAAACAGGAGCAAATCGGGTAGAAAAGATTTTTGCTCGAGTAGTGACAGTGGAAGTTTGCAGAATAATCACTGTGACACACTCCTGAGTTCCAGGATGCAAATTGGACCTGTGCAGCTCAGTGCCAGGATCCTTGTAATTTCAATTGGGCTCATTTAGGCGTAAACTGGCCTCGGAGAGAGAATGAGGCCGGGGGAACATGGAATTAGCTGGAAGCCAAGTCACAAAGCATTCGGCACCTGATTCTCAGCTAGGACAGATGGCAGAATTGCAGCACGATGGCACAAACATGCACGAAGAGCGAGAGGAAGAGGGAGAGGCGGAACAGCGCACGCACACACACACACACACACACACGCAGCCGTCGCTCAGTGTTCCCTTAGGCGCGTGGCCAGCAAACTCAATGTTTCACCAGGATCAAAGTCTCTGTGCGAAACCTGCGACTGAACATGAGACGTTGGATGGCGAGGACGCTGCCAAAACAGCTGTCGGGGGCGAGTCACGGCGCCGGCAGTGAGTCACAGTTCCTCTCCACAGGCCGCTTATTTTGCCATAATGTGACGATGTGAAAGATTTTCAATGCAGCGACCATCACGCTCAGCCCACCGTGTTCCAAATCCTCCCCCACCCGAACGTCACCGACCTCTGAGCTGTTGGACTTCCTGCGCCGATGGCATCCACGCAGACGATTACAGAGCTGGTTACTGTAGTTTCGAGGATCATAACGGCTTTCACATCACGCCCAAAATTTGTGCGCGCTGGTATTAACTGCACCCTGCTTAAGCTCCCCCCGGTTTCTCAGGGGCAGTGTTAATCCATCGATGCTCCGTTCTGTTTCCCCACTTTTCCATGATCCAACATGATGAGCAGAGCTAATAAAAGCACGGGCAGACAGAAGCTGGTGATAACACATTATCCTCGCCATCTAATCCCTCCTCTAATTAGAGTTGCTTACTTAGACCGAGCAAAAAAAAACAACAAAACATGGAAAAATGAGAAGGCGAGGCCAGACAGCCGCTGGCTTTTTTCAATGTATGAACTAGTCAATTAAAGGAGCATACTGGCGGATTTGTATGTTTAAGACCATTAAGTACACATCACAAGCTCGCTGTCGACCGCTTCCCAAAGCAAAGCCCAAGTTTTCAGATTGATTTCGTTCCTTCCAGGCAGACATTCGTTTCAGTATTTCGGGAAACTTCATTAACTTGTAGAGAAAATTAAAAATGGGTTGTAACAGATAATAATAGATAAAGGTGAACATAGATTTTAATCCGTCAGACGAGCAGGAGGTTATCAGTTGTGGCTGCTTTGAAAAGTCTCTCGGTTGGAGGATTGAACATCCAAGTGGTCAAACAGCTAAAATTGAAAACTGCCCTCATCATTATCTTCTATTTGAGCCTGTTTCAGCTCAATGTTTTCAACACACAAGCTCCACCATTACAGTCGGTTTTCATCAAAAAGCTCTGATAAATCCATCGCTCACCATCTGCCCAGAGCCAAACAGTAGATGGACAAAACTAGCAAGTCGCCGCTGAACATATGGATATTTTTTTTCTCAGGAGCTGGTTGAGACCAAAACAGAGCCAAGTGGAAAAACTGATATTGGATTCACTTCAGTCAAACATGAGAAATAACTGCTAATGTTGATCCAAGTCTGCTGGACAGTGTTAGACTAGTTACTTAAAAGTTGTAATCAATTACTTCTTAAACATGACTCAGCAAAAGTAATGCATTATATTATATAATCCTGCACACTTACATAGAATAAGATATTCCTGTATTGATTCCACAATGGGGAAATTTACAAAATACATATCTGGAGGATGCGGGCATCGATCCCGCTACCTCTCGCATGCTAAGCGAGCGGTCTACCATTTGAGCTAATCCCCCTCTACATGTGTTGCATCCTTTGTATTCAACACATTAGAAATGACAAAAAGACATTGCGGTTTAATAAGAAGGAAGTTCTACAAATTAGAGGGTTTGATGACCATGCACCAGCAAATAAAGGGCCACTTCGTCACCACTTTGTCAAACACATGACTATATAAAGGAGATTACTACATGGGCTCAGGAACACTTTGTAAAGACAGGTCCATTGCACATGATTGCATCTGTTGTTGTTCATGTTTTACACAGCGTCCTAACTTCCTTAGATCGGGGTTGTATTTGATAAACAAGGTAATGAAGAGGCGGCTGTTTTTGTTTTTACTCTCCTTTTTCCTCTTGATTTCATCAGGCTCGGTATCGACTTTGGCGTGAAGGTGGCATCATCTGTGTGTGTATGTGTGTGTGTGTGTGTGTATGTGTGTGCATATCTGTCACTTCTGGAGAAAGAGGAGGAGAGAGGAAGCAAGATGCTGGAGGTGACACCACCTGTCACTCACCTCTCCTCCCCATTAACTTGCTGCAGTCGCTCCCTCCCCCTTCGCTCTCCCCGACTCTCCCATTTTGTCTTTCAGCGAACATTTATTGCTCGGCTGAATTTAAAACTCTCCTCTTGAACTGCATATCCTCCACTTCCCTCCGACTCTTTGTTTACTCTGTAGCTCTTATACGCCAACCACCAATTTTCTCTCGCTCCTCTTTTATATTCCATCACTCACTGTGATTGTCTGCCGCGTCTCATCCTTCCTCCATGTGGCTCAACGCCATTGTTGTTCTTTCCTCTCCCTTCATAGCGAGCTGAGGTCGGGCTTTTAACGTCTCCGAGGGCCACGATGTTAATGATCCTTTAATAAGTCCGAGCTATGCAAGGTTAGAGCAGAGAGGTAGAAGGGAAGGAGGCGTTTTTCTGGACATTAAAGTTTTCTAACATATCATGATGCGAAATGATGAATGAACCGAGAGGACGAATCGTGGCGGCTGAGCGATGATGAATTACATCTTTGTGACCTGGAAAAACATGGCAGCTCTTTCAAACAGGAGCCACTTTGTGAGTTTCAGACTGCTGATGTTGTGAAGATAGTTTGCTGAGCCCGGAGAATAAACTGGGGGTGGTAGATGGCCTAGTGAAGACTTTCAGAGGTTTAACATCTCTCTCTCTCTCTGAGTGTGTGTCCTCTCTCTCTCTCTCTCTCTCTCTCTCTCTCTGAGTGTGTGTTCTCTCTCTCTCTCTCTCTCTCTCTGAGTGTGTGTTCTCTCTCTCTCTCTCTCTCTCTCTCTCTCTCTCTCTCTCTCTCTCTCTCTCCAAGGGACGAATCGAAGCACATTTACTTGGACAAATCCTGCTCAAACCCTGGCTGACGCCCAGTGTCAAGAGTGATAAAAGTTTTAGCGAGCTATGAAGGGAGTGATCTCTAATTGGCTCGGCGTGCTGCACACTGAGAGCACTCCCGGTGACTTTTATAACTCACGGACGGTAATAGGAAACCCAGATCAGAGATGTCAAAAAGGTAAAGGTATGGCAGGCGAGGAGGTGCTCTCAAGGCCGGATCCAATAAACCAAAATTGGTATTTCTGTATCATCACTGTTTATCTTTTCCCATATCCTGACTGTCACCTCCCCCTCCCCCCCCCAAGACTGAGACAACTCACCATTTGTTTATTATTTCTTGCCGCTGATGGAGTCGGAGAGGAAGCCAGACAGGCCCAGAGGGTGGTGGTGTCAGACCTATCATCCTCTACTGATACACAGCGCTTCAGCTGTACCGACTGCAGGTACAGCAGTTCAATAATATGCAGCCCTTGGACAGAGTAGAGGGAGTCACTGTGTTATATAGAGCATCATCTATTTCCCGTGTTATATCTCTCCCAGGCAACATCTGTGTAATGTAATGCAATGTGCCTATATTAGAGCCCTTCACACCCATTAAGATATGGCTTTGTTCTCAGTGGGGAAAGGTACAGTTGGCATTCATTCACAGGTCAGATCCCTCTGCAGTGGACTCAGGTGTTCATTGGATCCAGCTCTGATCTGCAGTGATGCAAACATGAATCTAATTTTTGGCATTTTTGAATGTTATTCATCGTGTTTTACAGTTTAGGAAACAGATATAAAAACTGCCTCTCTCTGGTGGACAACATCCATTCGACTACAACCTCAGATCAGACGAGACAACCTGCTGAATTTAAGCATATTCCTATGCAGATGTAAAGAAACTAACCATGTTACTGGCCTCAATGCTGCTTCATTCTGTTCCCTGTTGAACGTGGCGCATCATGAAAAAAAGCAGAAAAACAAAATTGATAATGAGAAAGAAGTCAGTCGCCTATTTTTAGCCGGGTCGTCTGCGTTTAAAAAACTTGCACACAAGCACTAATTCTGCTGTCCAAATGGTGCTTGAGAGCCGCATTAGCAGCCGGTTCGGCTTAATGACGGCAGCGTCTCCTCCGGTGGGGAAACGTAGCTTCATCTTCTGCAGCTCAGCGCCCGCAGGCTGAGAGGAGCACGCTCACTCCAGGCAAAATCCTAATCTCCTCTCCACCCCTCGCCAGACGCCTCAAAGTCTGGCTGAAGAAAAATGTTGATGTCTTAATATGTCTCGCGAACAGGTTGAATATTTGACAAGAAAAACACGTCGAGTAAAGTGCTGTTATTCCTGTGTTTTTAAAGATGCACGCACTTAATTTCATGCTACTGACTTTTCTCAATACCCTTCTGTCTAACAGCGGTTCTCTAATCACAGCTTAGTAATCATAACCAGGCACAGCAGGCCTGTCAGCTCTGGATTTCTAGACATGATGAAGCGGCGTGCACTCAGCATTTAAAGAGTTTTCTTTTGTAGCTTTTCCACAACCAGAAACATAAGATCATAAAAGCATCAGGTGTTGAGGAAATGTATTTACCATAGACTGTATAAAATATGGACGTAGTGTCCGTGATGTCACCCATAGGTTTCTGAAGAGCAAAAATGAAGCAAATCGTAGTTCGTAGCCATCTTGGTAGCCTACCTCCGGTTACTCCAAATATGGACAAAGAGGTGGAGCGAGGGCGGAGATGAGGCGGGTCGAATGAACGCTATTGGCTGAAAAAAGCCGCTTTATTCGAAATAATCAAACTAGCTACAGCTAACCAGCTAGGTTAAATGCTAAATATCGTTGCTAGCCGGCTAACCCCACGACGATCTCTTTCCCAAACTCAGTGACTAGAATTAGCCGGGGTGACGCCGTTTAGACCGTCAGTGGCTAGTTGTCAATCAAAGTGGCGCCACTTAGATTGACAGCTATGAATTGTGCATAATGATGTATGCTGTATATTTTAAACGAACGCCTTATAAAAAAATTCGCCCCCCCCCCCCGGACTTGCCTGGAGTAGAAAAACAGCTAATGAGACTAGAGCCATGTTTTGAACCAGGCTGTAAATATGTTTTTTTCTGTCGTAAAATCGGACATTTTAACATGGGGCTCAAATGTAATTGACTCCCTTCTGCAGCGTGCTCTAGCGGTTATTCGAGGAACTGCAGCTTTTTTGCACTTCCGCATTGGCTTCATTTTTCAGCGCCGGAGGTTGCCGCTCGCTATTTACATAGCAATGTGTACTTACTATAATTTAAGACTGTTCAGACATTTCCAACATGTCCTCAACCCAAAACAACAAAAAAGGACATTTCCTATGAAGTTACAATCACCAACATGATGGTCAACAAATTACTCACAACCCGAGATCCATATGCTTTGGTGATTGAGCTCATTTCATCATGCAAAGCACAGAAAATACACTTTTAACCAACAAATGCAAACTGACACATTTACTGTGTAACATGGTATAAATGAGTGGCTTGTCCATGTTTCTCTATAGCAAGCATCCAAGCAGGCTTTTTCCTTATAATATCATGAGCATTAACTAGGCTGCACATGCTGCTGAGTTCACATATCCTTTGTGCTTTCATGTCAACTCTTTGCCTGCAACGTGTAGCTTTAGAATATGTCTTGTATGCAGCAATCAAAAGCATATTTAAGACCCCTTTGCAGGATTCTCTTCCTGAAATGATTCAGCTGGAGACTCAACCACTAGCTCAAGATTTTTTCCACTATCTGAAATCAGGGAACCGTTGTTTGAAAAATGACTATGAGTTTCTGTGAAATGCAAAGTTGCCATGCAAGAGTGAAAATCTTACCAAGCGTAGAAACAGTAGCCAAGGGTCAATTACATGCAATGGGTGTCACATTAGTGTTTACTGTAGGCGCATTTACTATAATGAATTATTCACAGACTGAAATGAGATCTTAGGGAGAAAAGAAAAAAAAAAGCCGTTTTGATTGTCACTGAAGCTACTGCATCGCCTCCTGCCTGCTGAGTTTGAGGGGAAAGACAGTGTTTGTCTCATCTAAAAAAGGAGCGACGCTCTCACTGTCTAAAGATTCGTAAAGGCTGCTAATGATGCCCAATGTGATGCAAATTACTCATTCATAGCTGCCGCCTGGCTTCGCCGAGAATAGATGGGGGGAAACTCAGACCTAATGATGTTTGGATGGAACCTCTGTTCTGCGTTAGGGCTCAAATTCATTTGCAAACACAATATCTTTTTTTTTTTTTTTTTTTTTTTCTCTAGCATTGCAACTAAATCAAACACAGAGAGGATTCCCGCTGAAGCCTGCAGATGCTTGTTCAAATTACATTAGAAATTCTATTTCAAAATGAGCAGTCTACAGTGCCCGATGTGCTCATCATCACACTGACAATTTACCTCCTCTGCCTTTTTGAAGGAGCCGGAGCAGCAGCTGAGCGTATGGTGTCACATTCATTCAGAGGAGTGTTGCTGCAGTTTAATATTACAGGCTTTGGGCAGCGAGTCGGGGGCCGGGCCGCGCATCAGAACAGAGCTATCGGAATCAATTCTGCACAGCCTTGTTCTCGTACACATCAAATAAACAATCGCTCACCAGAGAACAGTGAGATGTTTTTGGCAAGATAAAGCAGGATTCATTTACTCAGTGTCCAGTCGGAGCAATGGATATTAAAAAAACATCCATCCGTTCTCTGCCAGCTGCGCGTCAGCACGCTTTTACATGATGTGAATCTGTCAACACAAATCTGACTCGGGCGTCCACTCTGTTCACAGACAGCTTTGATATATGAAGACGTCAGTGAGAGAGCCACAACTTCCTCCTGTAAAATGAAAAAATATATATGTCTTGTCAAGAGGCAGCTCAGCCGGGTTGTGTTGATTTACTCTGTTCGGCGCGCAGCCGCCTGAAATAACAGAGAAGCAGTGACTTTATGGAGTAATTGCAACAGTTTGGTGCCTGGAGCTGGATGAGCGAATATCTGCTGGCACGCTGTATTAATGCTGACTAATGATCCCTGTTTGGCTTTTTTGTTCTGTTTACAAAGGTTTAATAAGCCCGACCAGTCTGAGGAGGACGATCTGAGAAAGCAGCTATTGATTGATGAATTATGTGTTGGAGCTGCACAGAAAGTAGAACAATGCTAACAAATCAATCAATAATTAACTTTTTTTTTTGCTAAAACAAAAATATGAAAAGGCGTCTTTGCTGCTTTGATTAGCAGATTTATTTTCGATGCCTGTGCGTGGACTGGAACCAGCACAGCGCTGCCCTGCACAATGCAGATATAGTACGAGCGGCTTGATGAAAAATAAATTATTTACAGCCATGCTGACGCTAATGCGTGTTCTGGCTTGCATATAGTGTAAATAAAAAGGCCGTGGTGCTGCGGTCTTGATTAAATGCACAACATTGTCAAAGAGGAACCGCTCGTTTGCTGGATGGCGTCTTGTGTGGAGGACATCCGCCCGTCTGCGTTGGCCCACAGGAGGCGGGGGATGGGTGGAGGAGAAGGATTGTGTCTTGACTGTAGTGGAGCACCGGGGTCTCTCTCTCTCTCTCCATCACTGTGTTAGACTCTGTGTGGGGGTTAATGCTCCTGTGTGCATGCCAACTAGCAAGACGGATGCTCGCTACTACACAGGTGTAATTGGATCATGCACCTGCCTCTGGTGTGGTCATTGATCTCTTCGCCTGTGGGGCCCAATATTTAAGTAGGGAGAGCGGAGAGACTTCGCTTCCATCGATTTTTCCCTCAAACTCATCATGAGTCTGTGGACACATGTGATCAGCGTTAATCTGCGGTGCCGCATGATGGACTGGCTAACAAGGACTCGGCCATTTCTTCCAATAGGTGCTCGCTCAGCGCGGCCCTAAACGAGACCTTCATAAGAGCGGTTAAGCTGCTCTGCTGGTCGAGTGAAATCGATGAGATTGTGTGTTGACATTTTGCTTGATTTGCGGAGAGACGTATTGGCATGTCACGTCGAGGATGCAACACAAAGCTGGAGTGGGACAGACTATCGCCTGAAGGGTTTTTACTTGGGGAATTAAATTTTAGTCTCGACACAGGATTATAATGAAATCATGACCTTTTTTGTGCGGGGATGACATCGAAACACGGCCTGTGTCGGGACTCAACCACCGAACCACAATTCACTTACACCAAATTGAGAATTACAGAGCCAACCATCCAACATGTCACCCTCCATCATTGGACTGCTGACTGTGCTCTTACACCATCTCCCATTCAAAACAATGCTTGAAGACACTCACTTTACAGCCACATTACATATATTCATACTTCATGCATAGGCTACACATGTCAAAAATACTGTTCCTCTGCAGGATATCATTCTATTAAATTACTTATTACTTACACTAACTGTCAAACTAAACTACCCCTCTGCACAAGTGCATTAATATACAGATAGCACACCCGAGTGTACATCCATATTTCATGTGAAGCTGCCACAACATCATGCAACCTACAGACAATACACTGGGAATTAAGGTCATTCCCAAGGACTGATATCCACATTCCAACATCTGCTTCATGATTATATTTCTCATGCATTAAAAAAAAAAATACAGACCCAGGCAGCTATTTGGAACCAAGGCTGATTTGTTCCCTAGAAGACATTTACTTCACTTTAATGACATTCACAAAAACCCACAGGACTCCGTCGCCCGAGGGGGTGGGGGTGGGGGTGTTGGGGGGCAAAGCAAACAGTTAAACCGCATCATTATCATCCATGGAGCCGGGAGAGAAGTCATTTCATTTTTAATGTGTAAAGGTGTGTCTCTCTTTGTGTGTGATGTGTGGCACAGAGGCGATAAACAAGTCAAAGGAAATTACATCTAGATCTGCGAGCTGCTGGATTCGCTGCCTGACTTTGTGGCACATGTGGCCGTCGTCCACTGGAATAATGTGTTTTGGAATTTTGTGGGAACTTGTTTGTGGCATAATAAGAAAAAGACAGATAAACAGAAATGGGTATATGAACATTTAAAGGCATGCAGGTGAAGCACAAGTGTGTGTTCTGACTGTAGATGTGTACATACATTACTGTGCAAACGCTATTTGTGTTTACTCAGATGTAAAATGCACGGATTAATTTTTTCTATGGTTTGCAAATCTGTAAAAACAAAATACAAATCTTCACACTGTTAGACAAGCTGTGTGTGTGTGTGTGTGTGTGTGTGTGTGTTCCTCGAGTCAAAACAGTATTCCTGAATAGCCGTCTCTTTCATATCTGGGAGTTCCACCAGATACGGCTTGATTTTACTCTTTTCAATGATGCTCTTTGACCGGCTGCAGAAGTTGCCTCAGGCACCCAAAAGCAGAAATATTACAACCGTGATGAATATCGAAAAAATGCAGTGTGGGGGTTTTTAACAAGTGCTTATACACGGTGGTATTAGGATGATGAATTCCCCTGCCTGGGCACCCTCCAGATACAGCAGGAAAAGATGAAAACTATGTCACACACAGAGAAAGAGAGAGAGGGGGGGCGACGTGGATACAAAGGGAGGGAAAATACCAGGGTTTCTCCACAATGTCTGAACTTGATTAAAGATGCTCTGTCAGGAGAGGTGGACAAAATATCGGGTGCAGTTTATAATACGAAGCAATCCATTATAACAGCAACCGCCTCGCAAGTTGCTATAGAGTCACATCAACATCTCCTTGACAGCCTTTCAATGAAAGCAGCACATTATGAGCTTCACAGAGGAGCGTCTACAGGTGTTCATGAGGCTGTAACCACCCCCCGCAGGTACGGCTGACATCGACTGTCAAAAAGCGCACGCGAATAGAAGCGAGAACGCCGATTAAAAGCCCGACCTCTTTTGAATGTTTCAAAGATTAAAATCCTCATACAACACACAGAGAATGTTCGACTGTGGGCTGTCTTCATTTCTTCACATTTTTTTTTCTTTCTCTTGGCTTCTATGGCACCCCAGTGTTCGAGCCAATGGAACTTGCAGTCGCCACTTTGAAGTCGTAACACTGGCACTGTGATGTCCCACAGTAGCAAATACATCACTATAATCCGAATGCTCCCTTTGATGGGCTTTGAAATAGTGTTTAACTGAAGTCTACAGTGCTGGTGTATAATGTTCATGTACGAGTCCTGAGCTGCATTCAAATCACTATTAAACTGAGAGGGCAAGTTTTTGCTCTCAAGAACAAATCACATATACTCACCCTCATAAATCACTGCGAGCAGCTTGGGAAAGTTTCCCTGGACCAACTTTGAATACTAAGTCACTTTTCTTGTCTACTCATCTCGGCGTTCATTTTCTCGTGCGCTGTTCATTTCGCTGCCGATGTATAATTGAACAATTTATGTATGAAACAGTTGCACAGTGTCAGACTTGCAAATCCAATTTGCAGACAATAATAACTAGCGAGATATAATTTGCTGAGAGAGATCAACCAAATCTTGCACTGATTGAAGTTCAAACACACACCTCATATATCCTATACTGCCGAGGGGGGATATTGCAATAACCATCATGAATGAGTTTGTAGTCAACAAGCTGTTTTGCATAAACCTGTACTACCTGATTTGTTGGCCAATGGGGAACAGTGGAACTATTATCATCTTTTCTATTGGCTAATGTGTAAGCAAACAGTTGCTAATTTACATACACAGCAGATTTTCGATTTTTCTGTCAAATATTTTCTCTGTCTATTTTTTCCTTTATACCTGCTCCACTAAGTTCACCGGCTTGTTACTAATGCCAGACACAGACTAGACAATACTTTAGTCTCTTAAGATGGCCACTGTGTCACATTAGGTGAGTCATAAATTCTCGTCGTGACTCGACCGAGACACATGGCAGACCACCAATCGCAGTCTAATTGACCGTCTTGCATGTTGTGCGTGGTGGCACTGAGAGGGAGGAGGTGGGGACCGACAACAAGAACACAACAACCTCGTTCCCATTCGCTTTGCCATGTTGGCAGTTGGGTGCAAAAAAAGCTTTGGTGTTGTTTAGAACAGATGCAGTGTCGGTTGTCATCCACTATAATACACTAAACATAAAGTGAGTTGCTCATCGGCCATTTTGTTTCAGAGGCCCTACGATTGTCAGGTGGGGTTATTATAATGCAGTTTGTTTCTGTTGGTTGGTGCTGGGCAGGTAGATCAGAGATTGATCAGAGAAAGCTGATAAAGTCGCTGTCTTTTAACTCATTCTAAAACAATAAGGTAAAATGGGATTCACTGTATGCGACGTCTTTTCCATATACAATTCTACAATTTCTACAATTTCATTTAGCAGACGCTTTTGTCCAAAGCGACGTACATCTGAGAGTAAATACAACACAAGCAAGGATCTAGTCAGGAGAAAACAACCTGGATAAGTGCCAAAAAAGCAATGTTCAAGTTAGATAGGGCCTGTCTACAGGCAGTGAGGGGGGCATACATTACAACATACAATTAGACTTTTTTGTGTGTGTGTGTGTGTATGTGTGTTCATTTTATAGGAGTTTATCAAGTGCCAAGGTGTTCAGTGAAGAGCTGGGTCTTTAGTCTTTTCTTAAAGACTGAGAGCGACTCTGCAGATCGAACAGAGTTTGGTAACTCGTTCTACCACCAGGGAACCACAGAGGAGAAGAGTCTAGCTATTGACCTCGGGCCCTTTTGAGGTGGTTTTATCAGGCGCCTTTCATTGGTCGAGCGTAGTGAGCGAGACGGAGTGTAGACCTGAATCAGGGTGTTCAGATATACCTGTAATCATTTGATCCATTGTTAGTCTAAGAATATTAATGCAGAACTTTTAAACATTACATAACCAGTAATGACATTTGCAGCAATTGCAAAAAAAAAAAATAATAATCAATGACAGAAAATGAGTTTGATTTTTCCTCTGTGCTTCGCTTCAGAGCCAGTTTTTCTTTGGCGAAGGGTTCAACCAAACGGTGCAAGCTTTAGAAGCCTGTATTCTACACAACTACAGTAACAAGCATTTAAATGGATGCTAAAGTACACGGCGCTGACCTTCACGGCGAAAACAGTGAAGAAATCCGGAGCCTAGCAACGCTATTATTTGAGGACATGCAGAAGGTGAGGCATCGCTGCGAGCTTATACTGCGTAATTAAGACATTCACAAATCTGGCAACCCAGTAGGGTGGAAAGCGCATTGCTGAGACGTGGCTCCGTCCTCTAACTACTGATCTGGCAACTGGCGGCGTCGTCCTGTAATTAGCTCTGACATGAATACAAGAACCACACGGAGATGCTTTGTGTGATGAGCAAACAAAAGATGGTGCCGTATGACAGAAATACTAACATCAAACTCTCCCCGTCCTTCTCCCCTCCTCTGTTTTCTCCACCGTCTTGTTTTGCTCGTCCATCAATCCGTCTCCTGCTGCTTCTCCCCTGACTGTTTTTTTTTTTTTGTTTGTTTTCTGTTTATCCATGTCGGCGTCCGGTCTGTGGAGCCCCGGCGTCCCTCTGTGCGTGTCTGCTGCATCATTCCGGCCTGACCTACATAACCTCTGGTCATCAATTTTGTATATATCTGATGCACTATGATGCATGGATGTCTACACAGAGAGGGCCCTCGGGGGGCTGCGAGCTGCGCCATGTCACTCACGCACACGCACGCACGCACACTCACGAGCATAAATCAGAGCTGTGGCGGTCGTTGGCTGACATAAGCCCCCCAGCAACAACACACACACACAAACAGCACTGCAGCCTATTGAGGGGCAGAGGAACATGGAGAAAGGCAGCACAGTCTGAGTGATAGCATCTCGGCACAGATGTAGTGAATGAAGGAATAAATGGATAATTAAGAGATGAAGAGAGAAACGCACAAACCTAAGTGTTAAAGAAGGGTTGTAGCTGAATAGATGAAAAGAAATGGGATAATACAGACACACTGAAAACCTTCTTAACCCAGACAGTCGCTCAGCTGTAAAGCTGTTTGACCGGGTGGTTGTGAGCAGCATCGCACTCAAAGCGCTGAATAAAAGAGCATCCACAGTCGGCGTATCGCACAGCGGCCGCGCCGGATCTTCTCCGAGTCAACGGCTGAAGGTGTGGGACGCATACTATTTGTCAATTTAGGATTTTGTGCTCCCGCTGTAAATGTCGGCATTAGTCAAATCACAGTGCTTAGTCAGTGAATCAAAGGCAGGGCCCGAGGGCTGGCCTGCAGCCCGCTCCAGCCCGGGGGCCGCCGGTTGCCTGTGTTTATCGTAGCAAACTGTACGAGCTCAGCAACACTCGCAGCCGCCTCACACCACCAGAAGAACCGGCTCATGGACACCTCCCGCCGCCCTCAGGAACGAAACTTTCAGGTTCTCTCTTGTGCAGTATATGATGATTCCCATCCATCCATTCATCCACCCATCCATCCATCCATCCATTATCTATACACTGCTTACTCCTCTGCAGGGTCACACGGGCGAAGGCAGGAGACACCCTGGACAGGTCGCCAGTCCATCACAGGGCTACACATAGAGACAAACAACCAAGCACACTCACATTCATATCTATCAAATCAAAAATCAAATCAAATTTAATTATATAGCCCTTTACAATTACCAAACGGTACCCAAAGTGCTTTACAAGAGTACCATAGAGCAATACATAAAAACAGTACATAAAAGCAATACATAGAAATAATACAATGGATAAAAAAAACAATACATAAAAACAACGGAAAGTGCCACAGTGCTGCAGGTTATCGGAAGCCTTCCGAAAGGATGAAATAAAAAAAATAAAAGCAGGCAAACAAGACCACCCTAGACAGAGTTAAAAGCCACTCTAAAAAGGTGGGTCTTTAGCTTCGATTTAAAAAGGCCAAGATAAGATAAGATAAGATAAGATAAGCCTTTATTCGTCCCACAGTGGGGAAATTCACAATCAGATTGATTGATCAAAGATCAGTAGTGGTGCGAATGTCGGGGGGCAGTTTGTTCCACAGCCTGGGAGCAGCAACAGCAAAAGAGCGATCACCCCACTGTTTGTATCTTGACCTTGGAACTGCTAAAAGAAGCTGACCCGAGGAGCGCAAGACCCTACCATGATCACGAATAGTTAAAATCTCAGACAGATAAGAGGGAGCCAGGCCATTAATTGCTTTAAAAACAAACAACAGGATTTTAAAATCAATTCGAAAACGAACTGGAAGCCAGTGGACAATTTAAAATAATCAATTAACCTCAGCATGTTTTTGGACTGTGGGAGGAAGCCGATGAAAACCCACGCTGCACAGGGAGAACGTGCAAACTCCACACAGAGAGATCCCAGGTGTCCTAACTGGGAAACGAACCGGGGATCTTCTAGCTGTGAGGGCGACGGTGCTAACCACTGTGCAGCCTGATACGATGATTGGTTAATTGAAATTTGTACTTAATTTTCAAAAAAACCTGATTTCACAGGTGGATAAAAGCAGGGTTTCCATTTCTGGTCTGCAACTGGCAATTTTCTGCAACTTTCACTGGCTTATTTTATCATAGCTAGCAGGATACTATAGTGATTTTAAATATACTCTTGATGGTCACATACATGAAACTTAAGTCCCAGGTAAAAGTCAATACCTTTACCCATCGATAAACGACGTGCAAAGCATGGAAATAAAGACGCTGCATGGCAGATTAAAGCTTGTTAGTTACAATATAATAAGGGAAAATTGGCGTTATCATGTTCTGACAGACACTAATTGGACACATATTTGGACATGCAACACAGAGATTATGGTCATTAAGCAATTTCTGCTTTATTGTCATTACTTTCAAACGTATTAATGTTACAAGAGAAAAGACTTTGAGGATGAGAACTGATTTATTGAACCAACACTGGCTGTGCCAGGACTGTTGCAGTGTCATTGCCAAAGTCAGGACACAGATACTAATATTGCACTGAACTAGGATCAGATATATACATTCATATAACCAGCTTCTACTCAGTGGGAAAATACTACACAGTGCATGCTCGAGTCCTGAAGGGGGCTTTGTCTGATGTAAGTCCACTAAATAATGCAGTAAGCTGATGATATGCTGCTTGGTTTTTGAAGTAACCCTAATGTTACTCCTGCAGAAACGTCTCAGACCGTTTCATTGTTCTGCTAAAGGCCTCAGCTGTGAGATATCAGTCCGTCCCTAAAGAAGGAAAAGCCTCCAATTTTTTGATGAATGGCCGGTCACGGAGGTTAGATGTTAACGATCTAATTCATCTCTGTGATTCCGAACTTCCCATAAAGCTTTAATGATTTTTGGATGTGGTGACTGGGGAGGTCGTATAATGTGTTTGACTTCGTCCCGACGTCGATGAAATCGCTCTTAAATTGCTGCGGCAGTGCGTCTGGTGACATTACCGTCCCGCAGGATGGGAGCACGGCGAGGGAAAGGTATTAGCCTCAGTGTGTGCACCTGATGCTGCAAACACAGTCTGATCATCCTCAGCTGGTGCACGACGATGAGGAGAGCGAGCGTCGGATCTAATGTGTCGCAGCATCACTCCAGACCAACAACCACGTTTAACATCTGGCATCTGAGCATCACAGGCCTTTTTTTTTTTTTTTTTTTTTTTTTTGCTTTCACACAAATCTGTCCGGATGCAGATAAATGAGTGGAAGATGATTCATCAGACCACACTTTCGCAAATGCAGGAATCAGGAATTGGTGCCAGAATATTTATCTGTCTGTCTAATGGCCTCAGATATGTGCAGCTTCAGACAGGCGGCTGCTGACGAAACGCAATAAGTACAGATCGTGTATTGTTCTCAGACGTGTTGCTTCTACTCAAAGGAATTTTTTAAAGTGTAAAATCTCCTCTAACATGGCTGCTTCTCATTTTTCTCCACAGATAAATGTTTTCATCTCCATTCCTCCTCATTTCAATTCTCTCACACTCTCTTGCCTTTTTATCATTTCCTCTTTTCCCTTCTCCTCCTCCTCCTCCCCTTTTATTTCTCATTCTATGTACAACGCTTTCTCCTTTATCCTCCTAAGGTCTGAAGGCTGAATGCTGATAGAGTGATTATCTAATGCATTAATACTGACTCCAGATCAACACACAGGAGGGCGGTGAATCACACTTTTATGGATCTCTCCCCGCGAGCGTCGAGCCGGTCAAGGTCCCGGACCCGTCCACGCCAGGTCTGCGGCACACTAAATGAACAGAGCATTACTGAGACCTAATAGACGCATGAAACATGGCTTTAATAGCTATCTGTAGCATCGACCCTGCAGAGAGCGCAGGGAGAGAAAGTGATGAAAGGGGGAAGTAATGGCAGTGTGCCTGAGAGGAAAGACACAAATTCTATTAGGACCTAAATTTAAACTGGAGCTCTTTTAATCACTTTCTCTCTGTCTCTCGCTCCCACTCGCTTTCACACACACTCAACTCGCAAAACCTAACTGGGAAGAAGAAAAGAGCTCAACCGGTGAAAGAACTGGGCCTTTCTCAAAGGAGGACATGTTTTGGAAGATTAATAACATTTTTTTTGTGTGTGTGAAAATTGGACGCCACATCCCAGCTTTTTTTTGCAATGGCAAAAAGAAGTGAGAGAAACAGTGTGTATGTGTGTATGTGTGTGTGTGTGTGTGTGTGTGTGTGTGTGTGTGTGTAGGCTTTTTTTCCTCTCCAACGCACCTGCAATGAAGACATTTTACATATATCTGCATGCAAACAAGACAATCCAGCCATTTGCATTTTGGGCTCAATGGGCAGGAATTAAATCTCCAGCAGAAATATCCATTCGAGCAGCCACATTAAATCAACATCCCCGTTGAGCTTTGCTCTGTTTGAACAGCTTTTTCATCGAATTCTTCCAATTCGCAGCGGCGCTCCATCGTCTCCCATTTCCTGTACTGACATTCAGATTCTTTGATTGTTTTTCCAGTCGTCACTCGCTCGCCACCGCTCCTCATCACAGTCCTCTTTCTACTGGCGCCAGTGGACGAGCCAGCCAGGACACACGTTATCTCGTCCTCATCTCACACTGGCTGGACGGCGCTGAATGATCAAACCTGTCACCGTAATTGGATTTTTATTTTTTGCAAGGTAAAAATATGCCAAAAACCTCTGTGTATTAATTAATCAAACTGAAACTGGCTGTCTTCTCTCGTCGCAAACATCCAAACAAACACGTGTGTGCTGCTCTCCTTTGCATCTCTTACTAACAGAGCATTTCATCAGGCATGATTAAACGATCTGCTGTGCATGGTCGTACCCGCTTCGTGCTTCTGAAACAAACTTTAATATTGGCCGGTGACATGTGTCCCCTGCTGTCCAGCGTGTGGGCTGAGCACCACCACGGCGGGAGGGGCTCCTGCCGCCAAACAAATGTTCCTCTTTCTGTCTGGAGCATTCCACTATCATTACTCATCGGTTTCATTCCCCTGCCCCATAATCAAATCCTCATTGAGTGAACTAAAACTCAGTTAGCAGCTCTGCTAGTAGCACGCGCAAACACATGCATCCATGCACGTTTGCTGTAGAGTGCACGCTCTATATGCTGCACACGTTAATTACAAATCTGAAACCATGATGGAAGCTGCAAATTCAATCAGAGGTAGGTGTCATGCACTTTACCTCACTATCCTGAAAACCATTATCCCACTGTTAGAACTTAAACCTCCACCCAGTCTGACCTTGTGTTGCTTCTTTCAGCCAAAATCTGCTATCAGACAAATGAGAGTCCTGCATTAGAGAACACAGATATGAACTCGCCCCTGATGCCATTACCAAGGTGATTTATGTATCGTAGCGCCACCGAAAGAGAATTCATTTCAGCCCAGAGTCTATCTGCAGGCCACTGAGCTATTAGTGCATAATGTGGTTCAGACAGTCACAGGCAGGCAGAGGCAGCACGCCTTCACAACCACATGACCACCCAATTAAGAGCCTATTGTTGACATTCACAATGGCATAAGTACTGCACTGCCCACACAGACACAGAGAGACTGAGAAGGAGAGTAGTATTCTTCATGCCTTTGGGTGTAAAGCATACTGATAAACTGACATATGAGCTACGAGGGGACAAAAAACTGAAATGAAAGGTGCAGATATTTTCACTTCTTCTGGCCAATGAGACCTTTGCTCATGTTGTGGAAGGTGAACTGAAGAAGAAGAAGAAGAAGAAGAAGAAGAAGAAGAAGTAGGAGAAGAAGAAGAAGTAGTAGAAGTAGAAGAAGAAGAAGTAGGAGAAGAAGAAGTAGAAGAAGAAGAAGAAGAAGTAGGAGAAGAAGAAGAAGAAGTAGAAGTAGAAGAAGAAGAAGTAGGAGCAGAAGAAGAAGAAGAAGAAGTAGAAGTAGAAGAAGAAGAAGTAGGAGCAGAAGAAGAAGAAGAAGAAGAAGAAGAAGTAGAAGAAGAAGAAGTAGGAGCAGAAGAAGAAGAAGAAGAAGAAGAAGTAGATGAAGAAGAAGGAGGAGGAGGAGGAGGAGGAGGAGGAGGTAAAGGTGTGATTTGTCCCGCCCTCACAGGTGCAACAAAGCCAAAATGAGGGTGAGGGAGATGTCAATCAAACACATGGCCACACAGTCCTGAAAAGGTCTAATCATCATCCTATTAACTAAACTAGGCCTAATTCTAATGCCAGATTGCCATTGATTGAACGCAACACATTCAGGTTTGTGAGTATTGTGAGTATTACTTTATGTACTTAAAGTATCAAAAGTAAAAGTACTCATTATGCAGACTGGCCCTGTATTAGTATATATTATTGATTTGCTACGTCTGATATATTTAAGTATAAACAGGATATTAATGTTGTAGCTGACTGAGATGGAGCAAATGCTAAATAAATGTAATAACGCAAGTAAATTGAACGGGCATGTATGGACGTGGAGCATGTACAGTAAAATATACCGAGAAAGACAGAAGAGAAAAAGTGATGTGTCAGCATTTTTTACATACAGTATGTGCACAAGCCACTTAAGAAGATGAAGCGTCGGCCTGCGGTAGCTCGATGCACCACAGCTTAATAAAATACAAGAAAATTAAGAGAGTGTCTCAACCAATTTGACAACATTTGGAAAACGTAACCAGATAGAGAAACACTACAAGTATCACAGATGACAATAGAAACGGCTTCCAGAGTAAAAGGTGATGAACATGTCCCGACACATCTGGGACGCGTTTGTCATCTAACCAAAACAAATTTAGAGTTTAGTTCATTTGATGCTCATAGATGATGCATAACAAGCCGCACCAATGAAATAATTCCTTCCACTTCCTGTCTCCTGAGTGGGCGTGGTCAGAAGTGTTGTGGACATTGTGTGGAAGAATGAAATTGCATATACTATATACTATTAATTCTAGAGTTCTACTAGATACAGTACAGTACAATAAACAGGTCCAATATTTATTTCGGCGACTTTTGGGCAAAAGAGTCGGTCATGTTTACTTCTCCCATTGAAGTGAATGGGCTGTCAGTCTACTACAGGGGCAGGGCAGCGAGGAAACCCACGTCACACAGATACAAGAAATGACATTTGAACTGTATCTGATGCCACTTATGGAAACTCCAGTAACTCCATGAGTCACAGACCGTGGTTGCGTTTCATTAGCGTACTTAGATTCATACTGTATCTGGTGATGTTTTGTTTACAACCCGATCTGCTCTCATCTCATCCACACAGCGTTCACGACACTTCCACCGGCGCCCACTTAGCCAACAGGAAGTTAAACCATTTCAAACCATTGAAACGCATCATCTTTTATTAAATAGTATTTCGATGAAACGGAGCCTTTCAGTGTCCCATGAAAACAGCCTGTTTCATCTTGAATTATGACCATAATATTTTGATATGAGCTCATATTATTAAAAAGACACTGCAGATTCAGTGAAGAGGCAGCTGACATGATAATAATGTAGACGTCAAAGTAGAAAAGGAGATGCAGTAAAAGCTGTGATGTTTCTGTTCCTCACTTTGCTCATGTTTTTAACCCACAAGACCCATTTCTTTTTAAAGGAAAATTATTATTATATTTACATTGTATGTGATTTTTGTTAAATATATTTTATTTGTACTGTTCCATATTGCTTTGTTCAAGAAATCAGAACACATTTAATACCATACAGGACATGTTAAAGCATTGGAGCTGTTAAATGGGTTTAAAATGACCATATCAAAACACAAACTTTTTGAAATGAGCTGCTTCCTTCACTTTTGCTACAGGTCACGCCACCATTTTGGGGAAGTCATGTCAAACCAACACCTGGATGTTTAGTATATGTTAATGAACTAAACTGCATAAGGGAGCTCCACCATGGCTTCTTATAGGTTAAATCCTGTGCAAACTCTGTGCAGGTGTTTTCTTAATTTTCATCTATTTGCATGTGTTTTAATGGAATCATTATTATAGTCCAGTCTGTTTGTGCATCTTGCAAGAAATGATTGTCCTTATGAAACTGATTTATTAAGAGGAAACAGAAGCCAGATCTCGCTCATGCACTCGCTCCTTCCTGAGCTGCAGCAGCATCACCTCCCCTCCTGCCTGTTTAAATCTCCCTCTCTGGCCGATGCAATTTCCGCTTTCAGCACCATGTTCAGCGCCGTCACTCTCCCTTTTTCATGCACAGCTTTATACGGAGCGGCTTGAGGCGGGGAGCTAAACTTTTGGCGATATCGCAGCGAAAGCTTTCGGAGGCAGAACGACGCTGTTTTTTGCGCCTCTTCGAGCCCGATGTCGCGCACGGTGCGACGCAGCGATAAATAAGTGCGTCCACGGCGGAGCGCAGGGGAGAGGCACCGCAGATATGAACTGAACATGCACAGAGACGACTGCGCGAAACTGAGCTCTGGTTCTTGCGGCAGCGACTATTAAAAAAAAAAACAGCGAAAAGAAGCGAGCGGCTTGCAGAAAGAGAGCCGGGGAGGAGAAGCACCGCCGCGCGGGGGGACGCAAAGGGGGAACCGGACCTGCATGTGAGAGCGCTGCTCTGCACGCACACACACACACACACACACACACACACACCGGAGGCAAAGAGATGCAGCCTGCGAGCAAGCTCCTCACTCTCATCCTCCTCATCTTCATGGGCACAGAACTCACCCAAGTAGGTTTGAATTTTTTTTTTTTTTTTTTTTTTTTTTTGGTCACGTTATTTTTTTTTGCATTAAAAGCTGAATCCTGCAGTTAATTGGCTTCAGATGTTGCAGGGAGATTACACGGTTCCCTCGAATAAAGGGAGCCGCCGAATGAGCCCTCTTACCCCGCTTAAACAGATTAACGGCTGGGATTACATGATGTGGATGCATTGTGCTGATAGATCCGATTCAGTGTCTCCACCAGCAGCCGGATAGGAGGCTTCATGTGCATGCACGGTGTGGCAATTTCCTCCCTTTCCTATTTTGTATTTTTCGTTTTTTTTTTTGCAAATGAAATCACCTGCACTGTTTATTCCAATGCATTATGTTGCTTTAAATCTCTGCACAATCAAAATGCAGAGAGAGAGAGAAGGTGTTTCTGGAGCATGCTCAATGACCACACTGTGACTTACTGTTGTTGGCTGTGTGATGGGGGGGTGGAGGGGGGGAGCAAAAAGGAAAAAAAAAAAAAAAAAGAACATTCAGTCCAGCAGTCAGAGCTCTGGAGAAGCTGGTAAACAAAATGACTGGTCAATAAAATGTGAGTCTTTACTGGAACTAGTGATCACTTCCTGCTGTCTGAAGCCAATCTGCAGAATGCAATGTAATAATTGTATTAAACTGTTGCCATTATAAACAGTGAGGGTGGGGGGTGGGGGTGTGTGTGTATGTGTGAGTGAGGGAGGGGATTTATTTATTCCCAGGCCCTGCCACCACTGGATTGAAGAATTTTATGATTTAATTGCCCTTGCTTGAAGAGAGAGTCGTATTTCATGAGCTTCACTGTTATGTGGATCCAATTGTGGTTGGTAATTGGAGAGAGAAAAAAAAAATCAAATGTGCCACTGAGGTACTATCAATAAATTAATCTGTGTGTATCTGTAATATACTCTACTCCGAGTGACAAACTCAATAAAACGTGTTGGATGTAGGTTGCTGCGAACCCTGCTGGCCCTGAGAACCAATGTGTTAGAACAATATTGATGTAATATTGCTTTGGCAGAAATATGCCAGCAATTGATTTTTTTTTTTTTTTTTTTGCAAATTTATGAGCGTGCTGTGAGCTTTTTATTCATGTGGCTTGGTTTGGACATTCACGTGGAATTTGAAAGCTGTAACCTTACACACACTGTTATGATTTTTTTTTTTTTTTATCTCTCTCCCTACATTGAAGTGTGCAGCCTGTAATGTGAAGTGGACACAGTGCAGCAGCAGAGTGCACACACACACACACACACACACAAAAAAATAATGCTGACACAATCGAACAATGGGGCTGTTTGCACTGATTGATGGAAGCCATCAGTCAGAGGGTGAAGCGTTTTTCACTTTGGGTTTCATGACAGTAGGTTCGGGGTGGTGCACGTTGCAGGTCAGGGCCCAGCGTTACGGCGACAGTCTTTTCTCTGATGGCCTGAGAGTGTGTGTGTGTGTGTGTGTGTCATCTGTCTGAAGGTAAGTCGATATTAGTCCACAGCCTTGCCTGTCTGCTCCCGTCCAGGAGAACAGAAGCACATGATACACTGACAGCCTCTATTTATACGCCTCTGCTATAGAAGCCTACAGTACACTTCACTGTAGGAAGCAGAGGCCTGTGCACAGCTCAGCTCTGTTTGAAGACAGATATAAAAAAGTGAGAGGTGTAGCTGGATTACTCACTAGAAAAAAAAGAAGTGGCCTCGACCTTTGGCGCCAAACAAATGACGCTCCCTTAATGACCACATTAACCACCTTGCTTCAAAAGTCTCACACAGTTTCAGGCAGCGTGGGGCGGCTTTCCTTAACATCTGGCCGAGGGAGCAGAGAAACACCTGATTAGCGGCTCGCTCTCCTCTTCAATTCCGCCCGCATTTGCTCACCTCTATCCCCTCCGCCCGAGGATTTGGCCACTGCCTGGCGCTCACACGGAGGAGAATAGCAAGCAGCCAGAGCGAGGCATCTGCTCCTCACCTAGTGGCTCCCCCATGGCTTCAGGCCCACATCCTCAAGCGTCTCACCGACACCTGACGAAACAGATGGCGCCGCTATAGCCGCCCCTTTGACACCAGGCAGCCTACATACCATAGCTCATCCTACAACAAGCAGCCATCACGCGAAGAACTGAAACACCTGCGCAGGTTTTTCATTCATGCAAAAAAAATTCAAGAGTGTTTTTTTTTTTCACTGTATGCATCTAATTCACATGAAACAACTCAATCTACTTTGTCAACACGCCCACGAAGGCTCCAGCAGGGGGACATCTCGAAACAGCTAGGTTTTTTTTTCCCTTTCTTTCTTAATGTATGAAAACCCCTCAAAAAAAAAAAAATCAATGCGGTGCTATGTGAGAAACTGAAGACGGAGTTGAGCTGAATTGCAATATGCGTGGTGTGATTGGCAGCTGGGGTTGAAGCTATTTATTATTCAGTATGGTTGGTTGAGTGATGAAGCAAGAGGGGGGAGAGAGAGAGAGAGAGAGAGAGAGAGAGAGAGAGAGCAGAAGAGGAGTAGGAGGAGATACTGTGCATGTTGTAGTTCACTTGCAGGATGGAAATGGGATTGAGCCTTTACTACACTGGATACTGAGTGTGTGTGTGTGTGTGAGTGTGTGAGTGTGGTTCTCCTACAGTCTGAACACCTGTTCACTATGACACAATACAGTAGCTTGATGTTTTTATGTGTGTTGGTCATTTCTGAGGCTGCTGTTTGCTGTGGTTTATTATTGCTATTATTATATATATATTATTACTACTGCTTGTTTGTTTCCAGGCACATTGACACCTTTCACCCTAAATGATCATTTGTGTCCTGTATAATAACTTCACAGTCACACCTACTTTACACAGCACAACAACACAGGCTTCATTCTCAAACATAATTTGATCCAAAGCTCTTACACCGTCTTATTTGTGCAGGGTTATTATGGCCGACTGCATGACTGATCTTTGTGTGTGTGTGTGTGTGTGTGTGTGTGTGTTTTTATTATGTTTGCACATTTGAGATTTTGTACTCAGAATTATAAACCAGCCCTTCTGCAGTCAGTGTTGTGGTGCAAGTCGAATGAAAGATTGTGGTGTTGATTTCGCCATGAATCACACTTGATAAAAAGTCTGATGTCTGATTGGCTGAGTCGTCTTGTGTCAGTGCACCTGTGGAAGTCTTAACGCCGGTTTGTTAATTACTTAGGACTTTTGACAATTTGTCTCACCTCTATCAAAACTGAACTGGATTCCCCCTGTGAAGCTTAGAAAACTGCCTGTGTCCATTAGAAGTCTGTCATTAGAGACTGCTGTGCTGCACTGAACTGCAGCATATTCCTCCAGACCATAGACTGGACCGTGGACAGCAGTGCACAGCGGTGAGCTGACCCCTGCAGATACTTTCGCAGTAATCTGCGGAGCCGTCGCTCCTGTGAGCTCTCACCTCAAAGGTCATAAAGACGAGGCAGAGATAAGAGAGACAAGAGAGGCAGAGAGAGACGGGAGAAACTTAGAGGTTGAGAGAGTGCAAACTTCACTCACTTCCATCTTTCAGTTTACCAGAAAAATGCATTATGGCGCTGACAGAAATAGCTGCGGACACGGAGCCACTCTGGGACCCTCATGCATCATGCAGTGCTGCGATTTAGCCCATAGGCTGCAGCATTAGCCTACAAGCTGTTGATGACTTACACATGACAAATAATTCATTTGTCCAGAGCCTGAGAGATGTGATTCTAAACAAAAACAAAAAAAATATGCAACATTTACCTGCACTCGATAAAGCTCCTGCTATGTTTTGAGTCTAGTGTATATTCAGTACATGCACATGACCTTTGGTAATGCAAAGTCAATGCAAATGGATGAGTTGACAGACAGACAGATAGATGGAGACACAGACAGATAGATAGATACATAGATAGATAGATAGATAGATAGATAGATAGATAGATAGATAGATAGATGCGATTCCAAACAAAAATATGCACCATTTACTTGTACTTTCAAATGCACCTGCAATGTTTTGAGCCTAATAACTGTATATTTAATGCATAAACATTAAATCTAATAATGTAAAATCAATGCAAATGAATGAGTTGACAGACAGACAGACAGACAGATAGATAGATAGACTAAGCAAAAACAAAAATATGCACCATTTAACTGCATCTGCAATGTTAATAACTAATAATAACTATATATTCAATGCATAAACATGAAATCTAATAATGTAAAATCAATGCAAATTAATGAGTTGTCAGATAGACAGAAAGGCAGATAGATAGATACACAGATAGAAAGACAGATGACAGAAAGATAAATGGATAGATGGATTCTCAACAAAAAACAAAAAAGGCTGCAATTGTCAATCTAATAGCTGTGTATTCAGTGCATTTAAATGAAATTTAATAATGCAAAGTCAATGGAAATCAGTGAGTAATGAGATATGGAAGAAATAGATGAAAATATATAGATTAATGAATAGCTGGACTGTGAACATAAACAAAAATAATATGCACCATTTCCCAAAACCTGCTAATCCATCTGCAATGCTTTGGGCCTAATATCTGTATATTTAGTGCAAAATGAATGAGTTGTTAGATAGATAGATAGATAGATAGATAGATAGATAGATAGATAGATAGATAGATAGATAGATAGATTAAAATATATAGATCATTAAATACATGGATTCTAAACATAAGCACGTGCTAATGCACCTGCAGTGTTTTGAATCTAATAAGTGTATAATCAGTGCAAGCAAGGTCAATGCAAATAAAGTAGTTGTCACATAAATTGATAAATACATAGATAACAAAAACAAAACAAAAATATGCACCATTTAAATGCACTCGCAATGCTTTGAGATAACTGTATATTCATTGCATGATATGAAATATAATAATGTAAAGTCAATGTTAATGAATGAGTTATAAGACAGACAGACAGATAGATGGACGCTTCCTTGCATATTAAAGCCCTTCCCTCTAAATTTCAGTAACACCACAATCAGCTACACGATGGCGCCAGAGTCCCACGAATCCACTGCTCCTCCTCAGTTTGCAGCAGCCTCTCTCCACACACAAACACAACCCGAGCCCTGACGCCTCGGTCTCATTGAAAATGCGACAATCCCGCACAGGTGTGCCCACTGTGCCATGCGTGCCATGCCATCACGCATTAACAGTGGCCGTTACGGGTGAAATGAAAGGTCATCTTTACCATGCATGATCCCTGGAAAGACATGTCAGTGCTATAAATAATCCCCGAGCACCAGCCGACCTGAGCAGCGCTGCTCACGGTCATGCGCCCTGGGGACACACTCCCAGATATCACCATGAACGGACCCCAACCTGGCTGACATCACTGCGTCTGGCGATATAGATAGATCCGTAGTACCTCCTCCTTCCTTCCTCTCATCCATTTGGAGCAGCCTGTGCCTCTCTCTGTGTGTGTGAGTGTGTGCGTGAGTGTGTAAGTGTGTGTGTGTGTGTGTGTGTGGAGTCAGTGGCACTTCATCACAGAGCGCACCGAGGCAGGAGGCGGACCGTCGGGCGTGAACCAAATAGTAACGGTGAACCGGAGAGGAGGCAGCAGTGCGCGGGACGAGGCAGAGAGAGGAGACACCCAGAGGAGGCTTCCAGCTCCACAGCTCGCTCCTGAGACTCCACCGGATTGGGTCTTGCAGCCGTACCATCCCGCTCCAGTCCTCCTCTCTCGCGTCCGACTCGTGCGCCACCGGTGCGTAATTTGGAGATGTCCAAAAAAAGACCCGCCGAGCCGGAGTCCCGAGCCGCTCTGGGCACCACGACTCGCCTCCTTCGCTTCTCCCCGGAGTCTGTAGAATGAAGACGGGTTGATTTAAAGCGCAAAGATGTCGGTGCCTTTGCTGAAGATCGGCGTCGTGCTCAGCACCATGGCCATGATCACCAACTGGATGTCGCAGACCCTCCCCTCTCTGGTGGGGCTCAACACCACCAAGCTGACGGCGGCGCAGGGAGGGTACCCGGACCGGAGCACCGGAGTAAGTGCGCGAGTTGTTGCACAATCCCTGCGGCTGGTTGGCTCCTCTCTTTTTTTTGTGAATGAATGATGCATTTAAACGAGCCTGCAGAGATCCAAAGATTGGGCACCATATGCGAGGTTTTACGCATCTCATAATTAGGATGAGGGATGATGTGGGGCTCCTGCAGGGCGCATGCAAAAGTCAAAAAAGACTTGGAGAGGCATCAGATATCCTGCTCCTGTGTTTGATGCTGCTCCAGCTGCTGCTCTGCCCAGATGAGCATCCTGCACTGAGAGGAAACTTATGGCTTCTTATCTGATATAAACAAGATGGTGCAAAATTAGATTAAAGAAGGATTTCATTCTGTTCTTATTTTTTTGTCCCCCCCTCAGTGAAGCAGCTCATTCTTGCCTTCGCTGTCTGTGTGAATGAGAGAGCTCAAAGCCAAGCTGCTGTAATAGAGTCAAGATGAAGCGTTTCTTTGTTTCTCTGTCAGGCTGCTGGCAGATTCGGGGCCGTTTCTGTGCCAGGATGACACTGCGAGCAGCTCTGTCAAGTGGATGTTTGCACTGAAATTCAGAACAATGCACGTTGAAGGCGAGGATGAATGAATGCATAGTAAAAAAAAAGCAGAGGCTGGTATTGTGCTGGGTTTACTGCGTGGTTTTTAGAAGCATTGTTTTGCAGCACTTGTGAGATTGGATTTGATAATTTTTTTCGGTATAGTAGTGGCTGAGTAGCACAGAGGAGCTCGGAGGTATCAAGGCAGCTGCTCCATAGTGATTTTCTTTGTCTTGTCAGCACATCCTCTGGTGGAAAGCAGCTGACTGACAGCCGCTGCGATTGCTCCTTTTGGATTTTCGTGAAGTCACTCCTTCTCACTAATTGAATAAATCAGCAGTGATTTTTTTTAAAGCGCTGATGCAGTCGGGAAAAGCTTTCTTCAAAGTCAAGTCTGTTTTATCTGATCAGCAGGTTAGTAGCTGGAGTTTTCTCTCTCTCTCTCTCTCTCTCTCTCTCTCTCTGGAGAAAAAAAAATCCTTTCTGACGTCACGCTTTACACGCCGAGCTTTCACACACCCAACCCCTGGAATAACGGGAGTAGTTTCAGATGTGTTGATTGGCTACGTCCTCCCTTTGTGTGGCTGTAAAATAATCTGTATGATGGTGCAAAGCAGGTGGAGCCTGATGGGTTGTGGTTCACAGATGGGGATGAATGCAATACAGCTTTCAAGCATGCACAGTATATGTAATGAGCAGCAAAGTGTCCAAGGGTGTGTTTTGGGGTTAAAGTGTCCCAGTTGTGTGTTTGACCGTTTCTCCCCTCTCCTCCAGCCTCGCTGTTCAACTGCCTGCCTTTTTTTTTTTTTTCTCTATTTATCCGCTCCTCTCTCCTCAGGTGTTGCCAGCAAACCCAGAGGAATCGTGGCAGGTGTACAGTTCAGCCCAGGATAGCGAGGGGAGGTGTGTCTGCACGGTGGTGGCGCCGCAGCAGTCCATGTGTTCACGGGACGCCCGCACCAAACAACTGAGGCAGCTGTTAGAGAAGGTAAACACAGCTTAACCCCCGCGGCAACACACGACCCAACAGTCAACGTCACATATCGTCCACAGTGGCCGTCTTTACTCGTTTTACCTACGAGTGCTTCACAAGCAGAGACATGTTCACGCACACACTTAGGTTTTTACCCATGTCTGTGGTCTTGCAATCACCTCTGTGCCCCGTGGACAAGAAGAGGAATCATGCTCTAATGAGCTCCCTGGAAACCCAACAAGGCATCATGGGAGGCCTCTATACACTCAGGCTGTGTTTTTATTGTACCGCACACATCCAAAGCAACACATCGAATGATGCAACCCGACTCAATACCAGTAGACTGGATGCACAAGGAGCATTTAAGCAGTTTTATGACAGAGTATTGTGAAGATGTAGATAATAATGCAGAGTGGCTCATTGATTCATATAAACTGGCAAAACAAAGTAATACAGACATCAACAGATCTCTAATGAATAAATAGAAGATGTGCCAGCTTTATGGAGTTTCACTTTTGCAGAAACCAAATGTCTTAACAGTATGCATTCTACACTTCCACCATGTGTCTGAGGCCCCTGACTAGTTGGCCTGATGTCAGAGTTTGTGAATCACTGCAAGAAGAATGCCAAAGCCAAAACAACATATTGAAAGTCTGTGGCGTTTTTCTCACGCTCGTCGCTCTAATTAGGCCATTAGAAACAGAGACGTGTTTCATTACTCAGCCCAATGTGTCCGTGTGTCACCTCAGGTCCAGAACATGACCCAGTCCATCCAGGTGCTGGACCAGCGAACCCAGAGGGACCTGCAGTACGTGGAGAAGATGGAGATCCAGCTCCGTGGCCTGGAGACCAAGTTCAGGCAGGTGGAGGAGAACCACAAGCAGAACATCGCCAAGCAATACAGGGTACGGAGACAGATCTCGAGCCATTGACCCAACCGCCATCCTGTCATAGCTGCTCTGTCGCTCATTATACACGGCCTTACCCATTTTGTGTTTGTGTGTTCCCACTGTGGAGATGTGTTTGCCTGAACCAGCCTAGCACATCCCCCAGAAATCCATAATGCATGCATAATCAAAGAGGCTAAATAAATAGATACATAAACTGCCAGAATTCATATCCTTATTTCACATCAGCTCGCTTTCTAAAACCTCCTGACCTAAAAAAAAAAAAACCCAAACAGTGATGGAATTCTAAACTTGGAAATAAGATCTAATTAATCATCTTACATTTACCACAATGGGAACATGATGATGAAATGTTCATGATATCTGCACATGCACATCTTTGATCTCATCTGATTGAAGCATTGGCACTAACCCCTTTTTTTCTTAAAGGGTTTATTGTCCAATCAAAATATAATGAAGCTATTTCACAGGTTGGGTATCATTTGAAATGTGTTGAAACAGGCATTAATATGCTGCTGTGTCTCTGCAAATAACTATTATTATCATTAATGATTAATACGCAGATGTTTCCTTGATTCATTGATTCATTGTTATCATAATTTGTCATAGATTAGTTTATCTGACAAAGTCAAAGACAGAAAAGCAGCGAAATCTCAACCATTTAGAAGAAGAAGAAAAATTACTTAAACGATTAAGCACTTATCAAAACAGTTGTTTATTTTGCTGTCGACTGGCTGATTAATCACCTCAGTCTTCCTCAATGCTAAAAGTTGTCTCAACAGATGCAGCCTTAAAAGACCTTTTTAAGAAAAAAAAAAAAAGCAAACGAGACAAAAACAATCGATGCCTCCTTTAAGCACTTCAGCGTTTTTGGTATTCCGCGCCACGAACACAATTCAAATGATACCAAACAAGCATTGAGGTTCAATACCCAGACCTATTTGCACCTACTCACACAAATGCATTGCTTTAGTTTAACTGTAGCGCTCTGAATCCAAAGCAGCTTCAGTGTTTGCATCACCGCCCCCCCCCCCCCCTCCCCTCCGCATGCTCCCGAACCTCATGCATCCGACGTCAGCGCATGCCTGCAAATTCTCTGTGACGTGTCTCAAGTGCATTTAATAACCAAGTGTATGTGTGTGTGCGTTTGTTTGTGTGTCTGTTAGATAGGTTAGCAAGCTCCAAGCCCCTGTCAACAGTTTGTCATTTTCTTGCTTGCAGGGCTAACTTTAAGACATGTAAAGAGAGCCACAGGGAAGAAGAGGCAGGTCAATTCCAGATTCCCCTGAACTGGGCCACAGTACTGAGAGCATTTGGGCGTCAAACAGTTAATTTACCTTTAGCACCATTAAGACTAAGAAACCCCACCCCTCTCCCAAACCAACCCACCACTGATCTCTTCCTGCATGTTACTGCTGTCAAAGTTTTCCATCTAAAAGCTTTTTTCAAACGTAAATACATTTATTATTATTATTATTATTATTACTATTATTATTATTATTATTATCAATTGCTGTTATTCATTTTATTTTCCTTTGGCTTTTGTCTATGCATATTTGGTTACTCAACAAATCTATACGTAAAACTATAGACGTAAAAATTCGAGACACTTTGTTGTGTGTGACATGTAAAAGCATGTAACCCTTAATACGATGTTGCATTTTAAACGATGATGACCAATAAAGAGCTTTCCCAATTGTTGTCGGTGTACCGAGGGCTTGCTTTTTAAACGGCTGCTCACTGCCGGGGACGGAGCCACCTGCTCTGCTCGTCCAGCGGGTGGAGAGTATTGCTCCGGGTTTGTTTGCTCAGACACACACTTGCACAGACAAAAAAAAAAAAAAAAAAAAAAAAAAACACAGCTCACACACACCAAACACTGAACATGGACACGAACAGGGGGTCTTCATGTCAGTGAAGAGGCAGGGCAGAGTCAGAGTAGTCAGGTTCAGACAGGTGCTTTTTTTTTTTCCCCTCTTCTTTTTCTTTTTATGGACGGTCTCCTTTTGTCGCGCATGACACTCAACCGAGCTTATTCTAATCCTTTCAGGCCATAAAAGCGAAAATGGAGGATCTTAGACCGTTGATACCAGTGTTGGAGGAGTACAAGGCCGATGCCAAATTGGTATTGCAGTTTAAGGAGGAGGTCCAGAATCTGACGTCAGTTCTAAGCGAACTTCAGGAGGAGATGGGGGCCTATGACTACGAGGAGCTCCACAACAGAGTGTCAAATCTTGAGGAGAGACTCCGAGCATGCATGCAAAAATTAGGTAGGCACAGAAAGTTGTTGGCACACACTTTTGCTTCAAACACGTGCATGCAACAAAACACTCCCCACTGAGCCGTGTTGTGACTGACCAGAGAGAGACGCTCAGGCACATTCACATGATTCAGAACATCACAGGAACATGATGTGTGGCTGTGATACTCCACCAGTCCAATGCGTCTTACACAAGGCCTATAACACACTTGTCATTTCCACTTTATGGTGTCTGTTTCGGACGTGGCCGCCCTCTAATGGACTTTGCTGTTGGTATATTGTTAAGATGAACTGATAATGAAGTCCATTAGAGGGAGAGGGAGTCACATCCTGGTAACTTAGATCAAGGCTGAAAGTTGGTTGATTGACAGAAAATCGATTTTATAATCATATAAAAGCCATTTATGAGTCAAAAAGCCAAATATTTTCTGGGTTTCAGCTCCTCAAATATGAGGTTCTGCTGCTTTTCTCTGTTTTATGTCTTTGTAAATTGAACATTTTGGGGTGTAAAACAACCAATCTGACTATTTAATGAGATTTTATAGAATGAAGAAATCAGTCAAAAAATTAACAGATAATGAAAATAATCATTAGTTTTTAACTCTGTATTAGTCTAGATGTTAACTGGTTTTACACAAGCCCTTATAACTGACTTCCTGTCATGAAATAGATGCAATGTTAAAATACATGAACACAGTTCAAACATACCAGCACACGGAGAGAGAGAGAGAGAGAGAGAGAGAGAGAGAGAGAGAGAGTGAGCTGCTGACAGCGTCCACAACTTGCAAGTTCCCATCACAGTCTTATCTTTGCTTTTAGCCCCTGCCTCAGTCTCTTCACACCTCTGTCACAGCCCACAGTGCTAATAGATGCACGCCCACACAGCAGTGACTAAGATATATTACAAGAGCAGAGACACTTACAGGCCGCACATCACGGGTTTATTGTGTCCCTGTTTCAGATTATTCACAGTGCGAGATGACAGGAAGAAAAGCTTTCGGACACAATGGCTACTGTTCTTTTCAGAAAGCCATTCGAGGCTCGTTGATTAGGTTTAAATTGAATATATATAGTGCAAAAAAACAGACACCTAATCTCTATTTTTTCTTCTGTCATTAGTCTTTTTTTAACCTGACACCTCTGCTCTGGCTACCTGGACCAGGGGTCTGTGTTTTCACTCTCAGTTCAGTGCACATGCGGCTCCTTGCGTCCGTGGTCAGACTTAGGAGAGCGAGTAGTGGGGGGGGGGGGGGGGGAGGAAACTGCGGGAGTCGCTCGGCTGTGTGTGCCAGATCAGACGAGATAAAGGCGAGGTCACCCAGCGAGGGACTGGCTCCGGCAGAACAGAGGGTGGCGACTCCTTTCATCTTCACACAACTGCAGAGGCGCTCATGCATAGTGCACACGAATACACTCCCGCTTATTGAGATTAAACTGGCGAAGGTCAATCCACAGAAATTTGCATCGGCAGATCAACAACAGAGGGGGGGAAGCGAGAGAAAAATAGAGAGGGCAGGAGAAATTTGACTATTGAGTAATAGAAGGGGCGATGGGAGAAATTGATAGAAGGTGGCAAAGGGGGGGGGGGGGGAGGAGACGGAGTGACAAAGTGAAGGCGAGCAGGAAAAGTGAAAGAGAGTAACTAGGGTCCCCGCAGACCTGTCCTTCAAGCTGTTTTGTGCCGGAGAGACTAACAGCCCGGCGGCTGCTGGGACACAATGGCCATCGATCAAGAGGACATGCCAGCTTGCTGGGCAATAATCAAATAAATAAATCACCCTGTGTCGTGCCCCAGCAATGTGGAGGCACAAGGAGCTTCAGGCAAACCCAGCCCCTTCCCGGCCAAACACTGATGAATGGAGCAGCACATAAAGCCCTGTGCTGCCTGCTCTGCAGCCATTGTTCTCACGTTGCATTTCCTCTGTAGAGAATACAATTACACGGCATAATGTTATAGTAAAGTTCACATGCCACAGAATCTATATCTCTCTCTTTACAAACAACCTCAATGTATGAATTTAGTTTCGGTTTTATTTTCCCCTCTCCCTTATCTTTATAAAAGAATAACTGGTTTATTACAACTTTTTTTTAGTTTAGTTTTCGGTTAATTAGAATCTTGAAGCAGGGAGACATTGCAAAAGTAACATAATTTTTAACGTTAAATATTGCTAAAACAATCTAAATATATAACGTCATTGACTTTTGTTAATATTTGTTTAGAAGTTGGGACAGAAGCAACAAAAGACTGTGAAAGTTGTGGACTGATCCAAAAACACCTGTTTGGATCCTTCCACAGGTAAACAGGTTCATTGGTAACAGGTGATAGGATCATGAGACTGGAAAGACTCAGTCGTTCACAAGCGAGGATGGAGAGAGGTTCAACACTTTGTCAAACACATGATTGGATAAAGGAGATTAATACATGAGCTCAGGAATAATTTGTGGAACAGTTGTTGGTAAACACAATTTGTTTACATTAATTGCATCCTGTTTATATTATTTGTAAATGGCGTCCCACACAGACAAAACTACCAAATTAAGACCTATGGCGAAATTGTTCTTTATAAACAAACAATTTAGTTCAGTCTCTATCTAAAGCCTCACATTTCGGGGGTAAAGGCTGATGTATTTATTCTATCAGCTCTGGTTCCCATTAGATTTTCCATTTGCTTCAGCCCGAGCAAATTCAGGCCAAAAGGGGATTAGACCCTGTGTGCATCTCCAGAATCCATCAGTGGCCTCCCCAGCAGCCTGCAGTAGTAGTGTCATCTAAAGATAGAGGCATGATTAGAGAAAAGAAATAAATAAATCAATGGCCAGTGTATTACTGCCGTCTCTAATCCCACTGTGGGTTATGTAAGGGACTCAACCCCCACTGGAAATAGTAGAAGCTGCTCATGTGACCACGTGTTTGTCTGTCAGCCGACGCGGAGGTGTGATGCCCGCACACACTCGCAGGCAGCACATATGTTGACACACAAACCCTCAGCTTTCGTTGCATAAGAGAAAAAGGGTTTGACCTGATGTGAAGAAGACTGAGAAAATCAAATCTTGATTGTGCGTCTACAGAGTAAAATGAGGTTTCACAACAGCGAGCAGGAGAGATGGCGGGGGTTAAAAAGAAGGAGGGCTGATGGGTGTTATAGCGAGGGGTTAATGGATGCAACACTTCACAGTGAAAGATGCTAATGAAAACTTAAAATGAACCATCGCCACAGTCCCTCTCTTTAAATTAGCATTTCAGGATGACTCATTACTTTCATGCAGATAAAATTAACTCATCAAAATCATCCAATTAACCTCGGTCCTGCTGAAACGCCGTCTGTAAAACGTCCCGCGTCTGAACGGATGGAGATGCACGGCGGCGATGTCGAGAAGTATTGTTACAGGGTAAAATGGTTTTTCTCTCATTTCCGCCTGTGCTCTTTAGAAAGGAAACACGAGTCCGACCACCTCTCAGTCACGAGGACCGCTGAGATTCTTTCTGTCAAATTCGCATTAACACCTCAATCAACACCAACAGCACAGCAGTTTACAAGCAGCACACGGGCGCAGAATACACAGCGGCTCTCGCTCTCCTCTTCCTCTCACTTTCTCACACATCCACACACACACACACACACACACACACAGAGTAAAACAGGCATTAGCATGTGTGAACAGAATAATAAGCACCTCTTGAACAAAGAGAACAGCAGAGACGAAGCAACAAGCTGGACATCAGCTCCTCAGTCCTTCAGGCAAACTCAATCGGATTTCAAGTAAATGAAAGTGAATCCCTTGTCATAGACTTTGAATTGGGCTAAATAGCCAAAATGGGTGTCGCTCCAGATGTTCCCATCTCGCTTCTTACCTTGCAGCATGCGGCAAACTGACGGGCATCAGCGACCCCATCACCATCAAGACGTCCGGGTCCAGGTTCGGCTCCTGGATGACCGACCCTCTGGCGCCGGAAGGGGACACACGGGTATGTGTTGAATCACGCCGTCACACAGTCTGAAAGGAAATCATCTCCTGATATGAGTATCGAACCAATATGTGTTCATATAAGACAAACTGCCACAATGACATCAAAGTCTTGCTCTAGCATTTTCTGATTTAACAAAATTTTACCAATTTGAGTCGCTGCTTTTAACAGTTGAGGCTTTTGCTACATGAAAGAAAGTTTTGTCGAAAAACTGTTCTAAAATAGAGATAAATAATTTGTTGTAGGTGTTCTGAACCTTTGGCATCACATCAGCACTAGTCAGCAAACGATGTCATACGATACCCAGGCCTATTTTTAAAGCTACTTTGATCAATATTTTTTATATAAGCAGTGGATCAAATGACTAATATGAAAGTGGTTGTTCACAGTGACAAAGCTACAGCTGTTTGCACCACTGAACTGTCTTTCATTGGATGAACACAATGGACTTTTATCCACTTTACATATTCCTCCAAAATGGCCCAAAACGTTTGCAGGTGCCCACTGGTTATATGATCCTCCATGTTTTACAGTGCTGTAATATTCAGGTTAGATATAGTTAGATACAGATATCATGTTTTGTTAATAAGTGAAAGGAACAGTTGACATTTTCAGTTATATTGTTTGCTTTATTGAGACTTTTACCAAACTTTTTATTAACTTTAAAAAGTAGAAAAATCCAAAATAGCAACAGAATCCAGTACATTCATGCTTTGCCTTCAATCTCTTACATTGACCCTGATGGAGAATTAGAATATTTAAACTTTTCAGCCCAGCACTTTTTTTCTTTTTGTTTTTTTTTTACCCAGTTTGATAATTAGATATGGGAAAAAACGGTCGCATAAAAATGTAATCCATATTTAATAAGAGTCTGTGTTAATTGGTCACTGTCCTTTTATCACCTGATTGCATCTGATTTCCCTTTGCAGAGTGAGGCTTCTGTTGGCTCAATAACTGAGTCTGCTTTCATGACTAGAATGAAAGGCCAGGGATAAATCTATATGGTTTTAACAGGAAGCGGCCCGGCAGACATGGGGAGGGAGGGAGCTGGAGATGAAGGAAGTTTATTTGTCGGCAAAGTGCGAGCATGTTCTCCCTGCACCGGCTTTATGAGACGCATTAATAAGATGCAGAATTCTCAATTTCACACGGGAGGAAAAAGGATAAAAAGTTGGGAGAAAGCAGTACAGTACAGTAGCTGTGTAAAGTTTGCTTCCTGAAGACTAATTTCCGTGACAACACAGGCTGTTTAATGTGTACATTATAAAAGATTTTCAGCAGCAAGGGTGAAGCCGGCTGCTGACTCAGACTATATTTAGCATACTGTACAGGCCACTTTTTTTGTAGCAACTAATACATTTTGAGGCGAACACATGAAAGATGTGGCGCGTTATCAAAGAGCAGGGAAAGAAGAATGAGTGTAATTGACGGGAGCAGACAGGTCTGCTCCATTTCTTTTTATCTCTCGGTTTCCTTACGTTGGGTTTTTTTTTGTGTCTGGGCCCGTGGAGACCTGCTTCCTTGATATGAATCACTTTTTCAGTCAATCACAGCGGCACATGGAAGCAGGTAGGGGAAGAGCTTCAGGTGTCTCAGTCCCACCGAGACTGAGGAAGTGTTTGAGCCTCTAGCGGCTCCGGAATAAGAGTTCTCTGCCCACCACCGCAGGGGCCAGCAGGAAGCCGGGCCCGAGCAGCTGAGACAGGCCTTTTATCTGGAATGATGGGCATCATCCCTGCGGGGCCCACTCATGCCACCCTGCGGATGTCATTCTGACTGTTTGTATTCAGGAGCTGCCGGATCTGGGCTTCGTCTGCTCCTGGAGGAAGTCTCAGTGCTAGCTTAATTGGGATGCTTGTTGACGGTGTGATTTGATTTATTCTGTGTGTGATGTGCGTGGAAGATTCTGATACTCAAGGCGAACTGAAGAATGATGATGATAAGGGGGTTTCTAACTCTGAAGTGCTGCCGCCTTTGATCCTAATTCCTCTCTCTCCCTCTTGTTTAGGTCTGGTACATGGATGGGTACCACAACAACCGCTTCGTGCGAGAGTACAGGTCGATGCAGGACTTCATGACGTCGGACAACTTCACGTCCCACCGGCTGCCCCACCCGTGGTCGGGAACAGGTCAGGTGGTCTACAACGGCTCCATCTACTTCAACAAGTTCCAGAGCCACGTCATCATCAAGTTCGACTTCCGCACCTCCTCCATCAGCAAGTCCCGGCAGCTCGACTACGCCGGCTTCAACAACGCGTATCACTACGCCTGGGGCGGCCACTCCGACATTGACCTGATGGTGGACGAGGGAGGCCTGTGGGCCGTCTACGCCACCAACCAGAACGCCGGCAATATTGTCATCAGCAAGCTGAACCCCAACACGCTGCAGATCATCAAGAGCTGGACCACCAACCACCCCAAGAGGAGTGCCGGCGAGTCCTTCATGATCTGCGGCACGCTCTACGTCACCAACGGCTACTCAGGAGGCACCAAGGTCTACTACGCCTACTCCACCAACTCCTCTACTTACGAGTACATTGACATTGCCTTCCAGAATAAGTACTCACATATCTCCATGCTGGACTACAACCCGCGTGACCGCGCCCTGTACGCCTGGAACAATGGCCACCAGGTCCTCTACAACGTCACGCTGTTCCACGTTATCCGCTCAGAGGAACTGTAACCACGGAAAATGGATTACATACATAAATACGTATCGTCTGTGTAGAGATCTCCCTATATCCAAAAATATATCTGCGAAAGAAAAAGACTCCATGGCAAGACCATTCTATTTATAAGATCGAATAACTTACTACTGAGAGACTGCATCAACGGCGAATGCAAAGTGGATTGAATGTGCATAAACATGAGACTGAAAAAAAAATCTAAAATTGAAGGGTTTCATTCCAAAATGTGATATATTTGTTATAATAAAAAAAAAGATGCTTTATCAGTTATCGTCACAAAATCACCGATGATTGTTAGAAAAACAGAACTGTTTTGTAAATAAAGGTCTTAATATGACTTTCATAGTCACCCATAGTAGATTTTATTTTAATAGCCGCCATCATTTCGTTAGAGGTATTTTGTTTTTTGGAATGAAACTCTTTGATTTGTTTGCCGCATAGAAAAATGATTGTAAAAGTAGACTCATATATAAGTTATTAAAAGAATAAGAACAGATGCCAAAAAAAATACATCACGCCTTTTTTTTTTTTTTTTTTTTTTTTTTATATAATGGAATATCAACCTAAGCTCATCCCTGTGGCTCCGGTTCTTCTGCAGAAATCCTCCCAGCTGAACTTTTCTTTTTGGTCGATGGGGGTCCAGAGACAAAGACTGTTGGTAATAAACTGTTGGATCCCCAGGTCCCATGGACAGACAGAGAGGTGGGAGGTCAGTCTAGCCAGAAGACTTGATAGCCTAATGGGTGCAGTCTGTCATATCGTTTTTATCAAGTACAGTAGCAAATCAAAAAGTCTGTAGAGAAACAGCAAACAACAATAAGAACATCCACTAAAAGACCTGAAGGCACTGACTGTTGACAGCGCTGTTGTTTGAGATGATTTTCCTGTGTTAGTGACTATGTGTGAAAAAGGCTTTCTTTGCATGAGTGTTTTCTATCACTCCGGTCTGCTCTTCTGAATGTCTTTTTGCTGTATGATACTATAAAAAAAAAATAAGGTGGGAGGGAGGGGGAACAAGGTAGAATACGTTTGGGATTTGAGGATTTGCAACGATATTTACTTTTTGTTTTTTTTTCCTGCTTCTTTGTTATTTAGTTCTTGTTTTGTTTATTTCGACTTCTTTGCAATCATTTTAGTTTTCAAATGTTCTTGTATCACTGTAACTGTTGGCACCGGTTTTGCCTCTCTGTATTTGTTTATTTGGACTGCGTAGGAGGAATCTATCTAGCTCACATCTCTCTGAAGAAAAAAAAAAATTATATATCAGAATGTATCAAGTATTGTATCCTGGGAACCTGGTCCTCCTATCTTCGATTCACATCATGCGCCTGTAGTAGGGAAAGTTTTCTTTTAGAGGATAATCCTGTCTCATGTCATGTTTCCCCCCTCCCCACTACTAGTGAAGGATAACGCTGTTTAAATGTATACCCTTTGACGAGGACAAAAGCTTTTCACTCTTTTTGCGCTTTGCTGGACATGTGTTGTATCTGAGATGAGATAGTTAATGATTCGTGTCAATAAAACAGAGAAATCTGACGCTCAGGTTGTTGCTTTGAAACGATGTGACGAAACAGTTGGTGCTGTTCTAAAGCTCTTATCTCCCATGTTTTGGTTTATCCTTCATTAAGATTGCACGGAGCAGACGCTCTGTTCTTTTGCTGGAAGGATGGAGGGAAAAAGACATTTCACATTTGGTCTTAAAGCGAGGTCACGCATCTTTTAAATGAATTATCATACAATTGAAAAGTTGGATTTGTAAACAGTGAAATAATAACCTTTAGCTTTGCCACTTTATTCACATTACTCTGCAGAAAGCTCGTTTTAAGCTTTTAAAAAAAAACATCTAATCTCAGACAGTTTAAGAGCTATTACATTTACTTTTGCTTCTGTCGCCTTCATAATCACTGTGGCGGCGTTTGGCGCCCATCACTCGATATCAAAAGGTAAATTAAATTACAAGGATTTTATCTGTCGCCATCTGACACTGTTACAACTTCGCTCAACTTTCTTTTATTTGTCGTCTGTGATGCCTCCTTATTTAGGCAAAACCGTCCACTTTCTGTTCACTCGACAATTTTCTCGCCTTCTTTGTTCTCCACTCCATTTCACTTACCCTCACCATCACCCTGTCTTTTCTCCCTCCCTTATCCTGCAGCCGGTCTATCTTTCCCGCTCTTTGTTGCTCCCACTCCCTCACTGCCTCTTAGTCCTCTGATGTTTCAATCGATGAATAAATGATTGCTGCTATTTTCACTCCGAGTGCTTGGCCAACACGAGCGGCTTTGCTCCCCAGAAACGTTTGGGGATAGGAATGTGGGAGACAGAGAGAGAGAGAGAGGGGGAACATGTTTGGAGGAAGGTCTTGGCTGCGTGTGACACGGTGAGCTGTCAGTCAGCAGCTGCATATATTTGCATCTTTAAGCAGTGATTGGCGCATCAAGAGACATAGCGGCGCTCCCTCCCGTCCCACCCCCCAACACGCACGCATACAGCCTGTGAACCTGACAGTTGCATTTCATTTCATCATTTTGCACGTCGGCGCTCTCTTTTCATTTCTGCACCGGCGTCTTGTTTACTCCAGACTTAAATAGGTGCAGTAGGCTAATTACCCAGCGTCCCCTCAAAATGCCACGAGTACCGCAGCAGCACTTCTGGGAGTAAAGGGCGGACACAGTGAGAGGTTTGACCTTGCTGGGGCCAGCTGTAAGGTGCATCACTCCCCCCAAGGACAAAAGCACTTATCAGTGATAGAAAGCCAGTGCCAACAAGAGGCTTGCAAAAATGTTGCATTGCACTGCAGTTTACACCTCACACTGATGCACAAAATCTGATGCCATGTTGTCACGACTGCAGACCCCCCCACCCCCACGCTGTATTACATAATTTACCTTTGCAACAGTCTCTCAGCCTGCGTCTCCACGGCCTCTTTGTATGTTTGAAGGTTGACTCTTGCAGCCTTGAAAAAACTGACTGCGAGACCGCTATTAAAGCTGACACAAACCGCTAATTGATATTCAGCATAATATGACTCATTTGTGCAGCTGCCTTTGGACTTAAGAAGTTGATACACATCTATGTAAAATTATGTAATGTGTCAAGGGGAAATCACGACAGTGTACACCAGAGATGCTCAGCTCACTTTGCCTGGGGGCTAAACGACAGGAGGACAGTTAATAAACAAACATTTATCAGACAGATAATAAAAATTAAAAAGGACCATAGGCCTCATCTTTCTCACCTCAACTACATAAACATAAGCATTGACATTAGGCCTACATGACAGATGTTATGCTGCATTTTCGAGTCTTGTTAGGCGTCAACATCTTGTGGCTTAGGAGCAAAGGAGGAAGTCAGGTACTATAAAGAATGAGGAGGCGTATGGAGGAGGAGGGTGGGGTGGACGGAAGGGTCAGATACACCTACACCAAAAGTCAAGGTTGAGTAATTTTAACTTATATAACACACTTATTTTAACCAAACTCATGATCTTTTCCTAAACCTAACCAAACAGCAACCATTTCTCAAAGTTAACCAGATGATGATGATGACAACAAAGATCCATTAAAGCTGTTGCTGATCGTCGCCAAAAGTCAAACATGCTGTTTAGGGAATCATTGTGATCGAGCTCTTCAGTCTTTTAGATAAAAAGACATGTTGCAATTGACCAATCAAAACCTCTGACTGTCTCAAAAATAATGATGACTTTGAGCATTTGAGCACACATGTTTTGTTGCCACATTAACTTGTGATGCAATTCCTGAAAATTCAAACTTTGAGCCCGTCGTCTGTGACACCAATTTAGATGCTGTTGTCTTGTGTACTTCACTTGAAAAGAAACAGTGGGACGAATCCAAAATTTCCAGACGTTCTGCTGCAAATTGAAACCGTCCCAAGCTTTCGGTTTTGATCATTCCAATCCAAAGTGCGGTTTCGTTTCATTTCTGTCATTTGGAAACCAGAATTCGCAGACGCACTCTGTTTGGTTTCCCCCTTAAGTTCTACAATCCACCAATGGTTAAAGTTTCATTGAAGATATAAAAGCCTGATTAATCCCAAACTGTCAAGAGAACCAAAGCAGTAATAACATTTCCACAGCCCGGGACCTGCTCCACACTCAAGTAATTACTGTGAGCCCTTTCAAATTTAATGCAAGATGACACATACAGACAGTTTCTCCAAAATTTTTTTTATTTTTTTTAGTGTTCCATTACAAAATTTCCCATTCAAATTCATCACACTGGCAGGGGAACAAAACAGAAATAAAGCCCAGGTCTCACGTTTTCATTGTAGCCGGGAGCAATCTCCAAGCTAAAACTATTACAAGCCCAGTGTGGGTTGGAATAACAGCCAATAATAAATCAATAGAACCATAAAGAATAGGACTGAGAGAGAAAAACAACAGCAATAAAGACAATTCATTTTAATTATGGCGCAATAAAAAGGCAAAGTAAAAAGAACTCACACGTCCCCTTTTGCAATTCTCAGCGCGCCGGTTTCGCTCACAATTGTGTCCTTGTCAGCGATTCAAACACCTGCTCTGAGACACAATGGCTCCTCCATTAGCATTTTCTTTAATGCACTGTTCTTAGAAGAGTGCATGCAAACACAAACAGCACAGACACCACGCAAAGCCCAACTCAAACTACTGTGTGCAGAATAAGATCCGACCTCCTGCAAAATGCATTTACTAGTTTACTTTACCTAAACAGGAGGAAACGTAAACACTCCTGGATCAGGCAACATGTTTGCTCAATACAGGAAGTGTGATGTTCTCAAACTGCAGAGAAGTCAGGGAGGCAAACAAAGCTTGACACCAGAGGTTTGCGTCCCCATATTGTGGGTTTAGACTCTTCAAGTTAAATATTGAAAATGTCAACGTGATATGGCCGCATCTTATCTCTGTATAGTAATAACTATTTGTCCCCTTGGGAAAATTTGTTTTCTTCACTATGTTAGTAATTTTACACACATTCAAGTGAAGAGATGTCATAGTGATGGGTCGGCTGCACAACAGGTCCAGATGTTGAACCTGCATTAACGAGCTGTAACCACTAGGGATGAGCCGGATACTCGTTTCAGACGAGTATCCGTTACGGATAAAGCATGTTTGACGAATACGATTATGATACGAGTAAAATCCGTCAATATCTGTGCTCGTGTTGAAGGAAAATCCTCATTGTGGAACTGACTGTCTTCGCGCTCTGTGATTGGCCAGTCACACACAGCGCCCGCCCCTCCCTACACAGAGACGTCTCTGCCATAGACTGCATGGTCTCTGCACTAGGGATGAGCGAGTACACCACTATCTGTATCTGTATTCGTATCTGTTTAACCATCTACATTATCTGTATCTGTATCTGTATTCGGAGTGGGCGGGGCCTAAACCGGAAGTGAGTGCAGAAATGGGTGAGGCTTAAAACTGTACATTATTTTAAGTCTGAAATTGATATGGATTGATCAGAAGTTGCTAATCTACTGTATTCAAAGCCTATATACAGTATATCTCAATAATATTTATAATATTATTTTCATGAACTGCAGAGAGAAAGTGTCAGATACTGCATGCAGCCACATACAATAAAAATATTAATATAGGCTACTTTGTGTGTTCAGCTACAGCTATATATGTGTGTATGTGTGTAAGTGGTCTGTGAGACTGTTTATTTTTAATGATCTGTGTGAACTTCATGATTCATGCAAACATCCAGTGATGGCAAACAGGGAAATAATATATCAGCCTTGTTCACTTCTTCTCAAAAGCGCCGCGTTCAGTACGAGCAAAGTTTTTCAATTGACTTCATATCACCAGCCAAACTAAGAGCAAGCAGAAAAAAAAAAATAAAAAAAATCGGAGCGGAGCGGAGGCATTTACCGGCGCGACGCGAGCCGTTTTCAGCTCTGTCTTGTCAAATGCACCGCATGTATGTTGGGAGCAGGTTGGGAGAGACGTGCAGAGACCATACAGTCTATGGCAGAGACGTGTCTGTGTAGGGAGGGGCGGGCGCTGTGTGTGACTGGCCAATCACAGAGCGCAGAGAGAAGACAGTCAGTTCCACAATGAGGATTTTCCCTCAGCACGAACACAGATATTAACATATTTTACTCGTATCATAATCGTATTCGTCAAACATGCTTTATCCGTAACGGATACTCGTCTGAAACGAGTATCCGGCTCATCCCTACTCTGCACGTCTCTCCCAACCTGCTCCCAACATACGCGCGGTGCATTTGACAAGACAGAGCTGAAAACGGCTCGCGTCGCGTCGGTAAATGCCTCCGCTCTGGTCCGATTTTATTTATTTATTTTTTTTTTTAAACCGTCTACTTGCTCTTAGTTTGGCTGGTGATATATAGTCAGTTGAAAAACTTTGCTCGCACTGAACGCGGTGCTTTTGAGAAGAATACAGTGAACAAGGCTGACATATTATTTCCCTGTTTGCCATCACAGGATGTTTGCATGAATCATGAAGTTCACACAGATCATTAAAAAATAAACAGTCTTACAGACCACTTACACACATACACACATATAGCTGAACATACAAATTAGCCCATATTAATATTTTTATTGTATGTGGCTGCATGCAGTATCTGACACTTTCTCACTGCAGTTCATGAAAATAATATTATAAATATTATTGAGATATACTGTATATAGGCTTTGAATACAGTAGATTAGCGACTTCTGATCAATCCATATCAATTTCAGACTTAAAATAATGTACAGTTTTAAGCCTCACCCATTTCTGCACCCACTTCCGGTTTAGGCCCCGCCCACTCCGAATACAGATACAGATAATGTAGAAGGTTAAACAGATACGGATACAGATACAGATAGTGGTGTACTCGCTCATCCGTAGTAACCACTACACTGACGTTACCACCTTCATAGGTTGAGCTTGTTGCATTTTTTTGTACACATCCAGCAGACATTAATATTCAATTGGAGGATATTCACTTTTCTTCTCTCGACACCTGAGGGAAATATCTGCCTCTTTAGCTGCTCGACGCTTCAGTGTTAGTTAGATGCTGCTGTTTGATAAAAGAAGAAAGAAGCTACAAAACTAATGGAAAGAGTAAAGGAATATCTTATCTTATCTTTAGATTTGAGGGGAACTGAAGATTCAAGTGGTAATTTGTGGCTTCATTACTAACTGCAGTCCATTGATCCATTGTTAAAATATTAACTGGAGCAGCTTTAACCCAGTGTTTCAATTTGCTTTAGCGTAGCCCGGAAAATGCTGATCGCGTCATCGCTGCCAGGAGCTGTTTTTAGAGAAGTCAAATACAGTCACAGGGAATATTTTACATGTACATTCACTGTGAATATTTTCTCATCATGTCATGAAAAAGCAAGGATACTTTGAGTGAGTTCTTTCAAAATGCAAGTGATCAAAAAGGGGCAACGTCTATAAGGTCCGACCTGGTAGAATTACACTCGCTAATAAATGCTCAGCACATGAAAAGAAACTACTCAATTACAAATCAGGCTTTTTTGGACCTAATTCTTCCAGACCGAGAAAAGAGTCTTTGAACCTTTAAACCCTCCACTGCCTGTGGGCTTAGTGCGGACTAATGAGCAAAGAACTGTTTCCCACCATTTCTATACCTCAGTGGAAAGGGCTGTGGGCAATGTGTGCTTGTGTATTTATGGGTGTATAATTTGTGTATAAATGTGTATGTTGGTGTGTAACTACCCATAACTGTGCTCCATCAAGCATATAGTACACTTACTTTCACACTTAAGTGGCCACATGCGGCGACGACAGTTTTGCCGCATGCAGCATTTTGCCCGGACAGTATGGGTGGTCTGGGCGGCCAGGGGTCAAACCTTATGTGTGTGTACGTGTTAGTACGCGCATACTCGCACATGCATGTGTATATGTGTGTGGGTATGTATTGCTAACAAGCTGTGGTGACAAAATGAATGCCATCTGTGCACACGGGAGATTTCACACTCTTGTTCATGTTTGAGTCGTGCCAGTATTCTCATCAGGGACACTGGCCAATCATCACAGGGAAGCAAAGAGCAACAAGCTCCAGCCTGTTAGCCAGTCACATGTCCGCCGCGCTGATTTTTAATAATATATGGTCTCCACATGGGGAGAAAGAGTTGTTTGTGCCGAATACTTGTTTGGGTTGATTTTTCTAAAAGTCCATTGGACATATTGATTTTTCCAGCTTGAACGTGTTCCATCAGCTAAACAACAGTTTTTTTCTTCTTCTGAGGAAATGTAGTTTCTCTTTTTGGCATGCAAGCAAAGAAGAGTGTATCAGCATCTTATGTAAGTAGATGAGGTTTGTCATTCAGATGAGTCTTTTGCAACGTGTTCACACTCCCAACTCGTCCAACATGGCGGCTTGGTCAGTGGTCCTACGCTTCACACGATGATGCTCTACACCCCCCCTCTAACATCTGCACAGCAATAATAAATATGCATTAGACTTTCAAAATAAAAGTTGCTTAAAACAATAATAAAAACCTGGTTAATCTTGTGAAGTGGTTGCAGTTAGGTTTATGCAATCTCAACCTTCACTTCCAGTTTGACACGGGACACAAACCCCGGCCCTCCTGGGTGAAAGTGCTGTGTGTGACTTTGACAGCACATCAAAAAATTACGCCTCCAGAAGTTGCACTAAATAAAGCATTGGGCGACGGACTAGGCTGCCGTGTTTGATGCTTTGAAAATCTGAGCAGCTGAAAGTTTTGAGATTAGGATCTTCAGAGATTTGAAATCAGTCTGGGGTGAGGTGTGATCCAGCGGAGTAGCCTGTGAGTGGTGACTCATGGGTTCTGATTCAGTACAGGCATTTCTAATCCCTACTTCCAGATGATTTGAGGACAGGCTGCGACAGAGCCATGAATTATTCAACGTCAGCTGTTCACCTGGAACGAAACCAAGGGACGAAATCAAAACGATGTGGGTGATTGAAATTAAAGAGTGGCGTTGACAAAGAGCAATCTACCTTCCTCGCTTGTTTCAGGGCCTATCACATATTTTCAAAATCACCACCTGCCTCTGATAAATGAGTCTGAATGGAGCCGCACAGATTCGACACCTGTGAAGAGACTCATTACAACGGTGCACTTTTTGTGTCTTCCCAGATTTGTGACCGCGTGGCGACTCCACCATAAGATGTCAATATTACAATTACTTTAATACCGTAAGGGCCCGCTCACATTTAATGCCAAGCTGTTGTCAAATATCTTCAATTTGGAAACTAATTCAACGCTGTGTCCATCCATTTTACTCGGCTGCTGTTCTGCAGGAGTCCTGTCAGTGAGGCCTGATTGCTCTGTTTCACCTGACACCCCAACTCTCGGCAGGAGCATTGAGAACTGCATTAGAAGCAACTGGATCAATCCCTCCAGGCAATCCCCCCCCCCCTTTGCACCATCAACGCATAATTGTGTGCTCAACCTCTCCACCTCAATCACATGTACAGTCTCTGACCTGCACTCTAAAGGTTACATCACAGGCATAAACACCTCGCTCTCTCGTGCCTCGCCGAATCATAATCTTGTTGCCTGTCTCCGTCGCCGACTCCCCGCCACATTTTATCTCTCGCCGTCTCTGCCTCAGTCATCAAGAATGCAAATTGGGAGTGACAGAGCAATCGTGAATTCCATCACAGAGAGATAGGGTGAAACGGCTCGGCCGAGATCTGTGGAGAGAGAGAGTCTACTGAGTGTTAGTTATTGAACTCTTGCGATTGTGTGTCACTTTGTTTGCATGTTTCTTGATGCCTGTCATCGATACAAACCTCCAGAAATTCAGGGTATAAATGTAAGATTAGCCTCCAAATCATGACAAGCTTCCATTCTTATTCTAACATGATGCACAATAACCTGAATTTGGACACATGTACAGAGCAGTGCAGGGTAATACTCATCTACTGATGCTTCCTACTGACACCAATCAGCATTGACCAGTGGACTAATCCTAAACCAATTTCACATTCCAGACTAAATCCTACTGATCCCTCAATGTACATCTGTGCAAATGCACATGCATAAATGAATGAACGTGCACTTCTGCATGTATGTGTGTTGCGTTCGGACATAATGCGATGCAGTTTGCAAACCCCGCAACATCCACATACTGCTTAACACAGCCTGATACAGCCCTCCCCACCCCCATCCCTGCCCCCAGGTGCACTGAGGCAGAGAGCAGAATGGAGCAGAGCCGTGTGCGGTGACAGTGACATCCATCGCATGCAATGAATAATCAATGAACACCATCTGGTGCATACAACAGGGGAGCACAGCTCCAATCGTTTACTCCAGGATGTCTCTCTCTCTCTCGCTCGCTCGCTCTGTCCCACACACCAGCTCTCACTTTTTCCACCGTCTCTCTCACCTGCTCACTCGACTGTTCCCGCTTTTCCCACACATATTACCACTACAGAGCCGCCGTCTCGCTTCCTCTCATCACGCCGTCTTTTTCTCCATCTACATCTCTTTGCCCCGTTCTGCCCCGACACCGCCGCTCCCCCCTCGCTCCTCTGTGTCCTCTGTGACAGACTAGTCATGGTATCGCTCATTCTAATTCAGCGGTACAATTCCCAGGCAGCTAATAAGGTGACCTGTTGCCCTTTAAAGGACACCCGCTTTTATGATTTATAGTAAGTGAATAGCTTATTAGACCGGTCTAAAAGTGCTGTAAAAGTGGCCCAATTAAATAATCCAAAGGACACCTGGTTTAGGAAAACAGTTTCTTACACAGAACTTACAAAGGTCTGACTACAACAGATATGTTTTACTCCTCCATTCCTCTGTTCTTATAGCATCAGAAATTAAGCACCAACACCAGTACTACTATTCAGCAACGAGGTAGATTTTCAATTTACATTGCGACAGATGTTGTCTGACCTCAGACTTACTGGATCTACAGAAGCCGTCTGAGCAGGTCTATAATTCCTTCCTCCGCTTGGCACTCTATTTAGCCCCCTGTATTTCATCCAGAACGGCTGTCTTGACTCGCCGTCAGCTTCCCTAAAACCCTCCGATGTCGCCCATCCCTTCCATTTCCTCTTTGTTGAAGCCTCTATCAAACTCAAATCCGGCGTATGCAGCCCTCAGCCTTAAAGATGGGTGAAGAATTTCAAGCACAAAAACTACTTGGAAAATGGGGCAATGTCATGATAATGATAAAACAACAGCAGAGAAATTCGACTCTCTATATGTTCCATTTATGTTATTGCCCAGACCTCAAATCATGGCTCATCCTTCCCATCCAATCTCGCCCAAAACTTATTGTAGATGGAGGTTTTTCCAATAAAGACGGCTGCACATCGCTACAAACGCTCAGAACTCTCATTCCTCCGGTGTGTGACTCGACTGTCGAGGCCATGCTTCGACAAATATAGCATCAAATGTAATTTCTGTCCATTTCATGAAGTTCAATATTGTCTCTAAAACGCTGAGCGAAACCTGAACATCTGGCTGGAAGTATCCCTTTGGTTTTAAGAGAGATTCAATAAAGTGATCAATCATCATTCTGATTGTTGACATTAAAACTCATGTACTAATGTTGAGTGTGATATTAATGTTACATTGAGAGGTTCTTTATTGGTATCGATTCAGTTTTTCCTCTGTAACATTTCATCAATTTGGTTTGTGCTGTAAAGGCACTGCAGCAGAGGGTCTGTTTTAATTAAAGCCACAAGTGTTTTCTCGTTGCAAGAGATGCTGCTGAGTGTTTTTATTTTGCCAGATAGTGGCCTACAATAAACACTTGTGCTCCTGCGGTAGGTGATATATCCTCCTCTTCGGCTCGAGATTTTATCTTAGCCCTTATTCTGTTGCACAAGGTGTTGTGCTACAGGGAGGCAGCTAAATTTTGTGGATGCTCGATTCGTTGGAGAAAAGCTACAAAGCAGGAGGCAGAGGAGCACTTAGGAAAGGTACATATGCATACAAATAAGAAAAAGAGAATTAGGCTTGGCCAGAGATATCACAGCAGTTGGAATGATCACTCGCCCAAATTGAAAGATGTGCAAAATGTGGGGAGGCAAGCAAAGGCTTCATTAGCATCAGGGCTGCAGGGAGACTTCTGCCAGCTCCAGCAAAGTGCAAAGAGAAAATTTTGTGAAGGCTCATCAAGTCGACACGCGTTGAAAAAAAAGCTTTCCTTTTCATCCTGCTGCAGAACAGGTGGAAATTTTATTTACATTATGAAAAATATATGTGTTTGGCTTGTTGATAAAAAGAGTGAGACTTGGGTTGGAATACTGCAGCACACCCGGGATCTTCATGCAAGCCGTTTAATGTAAATACATGTAAATTGGAGCTCTTGTATTTTACGAAATAAAACTCCATTCAGAAGCAGCTCCTCCTCCGGCGTTTTTCAGTTGTGAAGGGAAACTGCACCAAGCGTGGATGCAACAATAAACCGCATTCGGACTGACAGAAAGATAAATCTGCTCCTATAACTTTAGAGTGGGAATGTCTGCAGATATATCCTTGTTGAAGAAGGTGACATTTCCACAGGAAAAGTCACAATAAAAAGGAATATAATTGTCCAGTGTGCAGCCATTTAACAAACAAATCCAATCACATTTACTTCTGGCAATGCATTTCCTTTAATGCATCTCGGCTAAGATTAAAAAAAGCTACTAACTTATAATGGAAGCATAAATTTTTTTTAACAACCCCGCCCTGCAACTCTTTCAAAATGAAATTGCCCTTTTCTATATATCCTATTAGTTTACACTTAAATGATCCCTATCTGCATTATGTTCCACCCGAAATCCTATTTCACCAGTTAAAAGGATTGCAAAATGCCGTTTTTGCCCCGACCGTGTCCCATTATCCGAGAAATGTTTCCTCCTTTCTTTCATGAGAACCAGGAACTGATGCACCACCTCGCTGTAAACACGCTGGAACTTTGTTATCTCCCTTGTAAAAGCTTTACAGAAGCATTTTGTTGTCTTTGTCATGCTGGCCAAATAGGAGCTGCTGCACCAAAATCAATGTCACCGTGACACATTAGTACCAATGAATGACAAGATTTTTTTACTCCAAAATTTAACTTGAGGTTTTTCTACTCCTGAAATTGAAGGTTGAAAAAAGGTGTAGAAACAGAATGTTTTCAGTCTGTGTTGTTTAGGGAAAGTTTGGCCTATAAACATGGTCCCCATCTGATGATGATGATGATGATGCAACATTTGAAGTGATTAATGGTTAAAATTCCTATCTGATGATGAGAATATGATGAATGATATTTTAACACGAGATCAACAAGGTCACAACGACAGTCAGCTCATAATATTCACTCTGTTATTTCGCTCTGTTCACCTTCAGTACATCAGACTAGCAAATCTTATATCAGCTCATCTCCACTGTTGCTCCACCATCATGTCTAGTTTGCATCTGCTGTTTCTTCCCAGCCTTTGTTTTCCGCCTGTCTGACCTTTCGCCTGTTGCCTCGACTGATGGCTCTCCGCCTGACTCCTACCTGGATAAGTTCGCCTGTTCTGACTAATGACCTGTTCGCCGTCGCTTGACTCAAGTATATGAGAACTTTTATCTTAACCCGACTGTGTGCGTCGTACTTCTGGGTTCACACTTCCTCGGTCCTCTGAGCCATTACATCCAGGTATCATAATTCACTGTATGACTTACAACAAATGGGTGTGCTCATGGCACTATTTAAGTGTGTAATACACATTACAAAGCTGTCCTTTGGTTTTTCTGAACAGCAGCTACTGCATGCTGGTCTTCTGTGTGCCAGGTACACCCCCAGAGAGACAAGGCTTTGCCTTTAATTAATTTCCTGAATGATTGAGCACAGTTTAATAGTCATTTCCTCGCTGTCCAGTGGTGATAACGACAGCCAAATGGAAGGGAAAGGCTATTTCTATAAAAACCGTCGTATAAATTAACCTTGACTCCATCGTTTCTCTGAGTTTTTGTAAACACCACTACATAAAAAGGGAAACATTAAGATGACAAGCTTTGGAAGAAATAAGTTACACAAGGTGATCAGTTGTTAAAATAGTAAACAGAAAATAAACATTTATAGCAAGTGTCACCAGATCCAAATGTGTGACTTTACTGCTAATGTAGTGTAAAAGACAGAGCGTGTCTTTATTGCCGCTGAGGAAGCGTGAACGTCACCCTGTGAACCGCTGGGACTTGTCTTTTGTGCGGCAGAACTCCCAGAAAACACCAGGAGGGACTTGTTTTGCCCTAAAATTCACTGGGGCAAAGCGAGCTGTGTCTCCACTGGCCTGTGCTGACTGATCTTGGCGTGCAGCCCCTCAGTGTCTGGCACATACAAACCAAATATGGCTGGAAGACAGGAGAAGGAAAACAGTCCTTTGTGTTTAGTTAATCCCAAAAGTCCCATCGGTCTGAAATGATTTCAGCTTGTGGTTCTTGGCTTGAGATTATGAGCGGAGGATTTCCAGCTCCCTCGCCATCTGATTGCTTATGTTCTTTATGGGATGAAGCGATGCAGATGCCACCAGCTAAACAAACACTTCATCACAATGGGCCATCAATTACAACCTCACAACATGTTAACTAGATAATGACATTTTCACTTTTTGTTACAGAATCCCTTCTCGAGCTTATAAGCCAAAAAACAGACTAAGCATCTCTTTCCGTTCAGGGTAGAATGAAGACGCTTTTTAACTTCCTGTTCCACACTCCCTCTCTGTTGGAGCACTTTTATCCTTGTTTAATTAAGGCAAGTTAAGGGACACCCCCCACCGCTCCCCGGGCTGAGAGCTGCCACTGCTGCCGACCTCGCTGTATTAGGAGGAAAAGGACGGCAACAGGGTGGTAGGTTGCTTTTAATTAGCTGGGCAGCAAAAGGAATCAATTATAATTTTTTATGAAACTCAAGGTTGAAACCTCTCCGCTCTGCTGTACCTGGGATTCTTCTTTGAACTGGAGGGAAGCAGTCGATGCCACCAGCTGATCAACTCAGGGCCAACACACATTATGTTTGCAATTAGAAATGTTGCACCACATGACTGTCCACTTGTATGGTTCAAATGTATCTTGTATCCACTATGGCAGGGGCGATATTATTCATATATTCATCTGTCAGTGTGTTCTATAATGCAATACCTTAGATCTACTGTTTTGGTCTGAAATTCCTGCCTTATCAATCCTGTTTTGTTTGCGAAAAGCTGGAAAGCTGACAGCTTGTTTCGCGCATCCGCACTGCGATATTGAGTAGTACCCACGTTCGAGGCTGTGTTTACGGTACGTGAGCATTTTGAATGGCAAAAAAGCTGTCAGTGAAGCCGCTTATCTGCCAACGCGCATGCTCATAACTGGATTCACTTCAAAACTCTGAGTGTGAGAGTGTCTATTAAAATCGCATTGATGTACTAGTTAGAAAACGGAGCCCCGGAGGTATACAGAGCCCCAGAGGCATCTCACTATGATATAGCGAGGGAACGCTTTATTTATCCCGGTCCCTCACTATAACATAGCGTGGAGGGAACACTTTAATAAATATTAAATTATATTATTATTAAATTATTTAATAATCACCTTAATAAAATATTCTGCAACCTGACACCTCCGGGGCCCCGTAAAAAACATATGACGTGTTTTAATTAATGACTAAATAGCCAACAATTGGGCGCTGGACACTTCAGCATGACCACTGTAACAGGTCACCGCTCGCCACTGCACTATGGAAATACCTTGGTTATGTTACAGACTCTGATGGACCTCTTCTCTCTTTGCTCTTCTCTCAGTACAGACAGTTCAAGTTTTCATTCATAAGAGGGTGGCAAAGCTCCCAACACGTCACATCGTCCAAAACAGCAAATCAAACAATAAACCCTTGTGGGACTGTCACTGCAAGGGACAACATCTGCACTGCTGCTCTTCTGGCGTCCCCAAGATGTGTCAGTGGCTAATTATGAGGAAGACCAGAACCATATGTGCGATGTCGGTTCCAACGCTACAGTGCCTTCCAAGACAGGCCCTGGACGAGAAGATGTGTGCCGCGCTCGCATCATGTAGGACGACGAGTCCTTCAAAATAACCTACAAAACACATTGTTTACAACTGTCCTTCCCTATGACACATGAAAGAATTTTATCAGCAGGGTGGTGTCATTGTTCTTTGCCTTCCATCACCGCAAAAATAAAACTCTATTTTGATGCGTTTAAGGTTTGTTTTGTTTAAAGTTAGGGCGTCTTTTTTCCATCACAGTTACAATGATAACGTTAGGTCACAGTCATGGTGTAAAGAAACCAACACTGACTGTCAACACAAATCGAAAGCAAACAATTGACTCCAAAGCCAAAGTCTGATGTTCTGTTAAATCTTCCAACCGCCTCAAACTCCTTCCGCTGCAGACTTTGTGCTTCTATAACAACGTCACATTGTTTCCTTCTGAAGAGCAACAGTCACAATTGCTGAAGCCGCTTTGATCCAAGCGGCAACCTCCGGCGCTGAAAAATGAAGCCAATGCGGAAGTGCAAAAAAGCTGCAGTTCCTCGAATAACCGCTAGAGCAGGCCGCAGAAGGGAGTCAATTACATTTGAGCCCCATGTTAAAATGTCCGATTTTACGACAGAAAAAAACATATTTACAGCCTGGTTCAAAACATGGCTCTAGTCTCATAAGCTGTTTTTCTACTCCATGACAACTCTGGGGGGGGCGAATTTTTTTATAAGCCGTTTGTTTAAAATATACAGCATACATCATTAGCCACTTTGATTGACAACTAGCCACTGACGGTCTAAAGGGCGTCACCCCGGCTAATTCTAGTCACTGAGTTTGGGAAAGAGATCGTCGTGTTTTTTTTTTTTTTTTTTTTATATTTAGCATTTAACCTAGCTGGTTAGCCGTAGCGAGTTTGATTATTTCGAATAAAGCGGCTTTTTTCAGCCAATAGCGTTCATTCGACCCGCCTCAGCTCCGCCCTCGCTCCACCTCTTTGTCCATACCGGAGGTAGGCTACCAAGATGGCTACGCACTACGATTTGCTTCATTTTTGCTCTTCAGAAACCTATGGGTGATGTCACTACGTCCATATTTTATACAGTCTATGCTTTGAACATAAACATACTGTGTATTGTTCAAATCCATGTTCCTCGGTGATGGGAAAGAGTCTCCTGTTTACGACCAGCACGTGTTCATATCATTGGACAACTTAAAAAACTTGTTGGGTGTGTGGATTGAAAGCTATCATATGCTGAATTACATGCATTCATTGTAAATGTAATGTACCAAATAGCAGTGATATACCTAACAGCATTGATGCATTAATTAAGGATTCAGCTGTTCCGACACCTCAAAATTAACATATACAGTGATTTTGGATTTTGTCTGTTTATAGTAACGGAGGAAAGACAGAGAGTGAGCGTGAAGATCTGCAGACTGATGTGTGAAAGCTGAGACAAGTCACAGAGGACTCACACAGGAAATGAGCTGACGAGACGTACTATAACTAACGTTTGGCTGCGTTCGATTAGTTCCCACTTTCCATGAATGCTACGGTGCAAATTTAATTCGAGAAGAGCGATGGGTTTAAATTTTCATGGGCAGCAGGCCGTGGGCGTTGTTGAGTTTTTAGCTCTGTATTTTTACCACTTTCATCCCAACAGCTGTAATCAGTGATCTACAGTAGATTTAGTGGATGACCAAGGGGAAAATGTTTAGTTGAACGAATATGATTTATGTGTGGAAAATCAAGAGCTTGCTGATGCAGAACTCTACTGAAATCCAACTTCCTTTTTTACTGGTTGCTTCCTTTATCATGGTTAATGACTGAAAATTTTAGGGGTGGGAGGCGTTGAATTTCTTCAGCCTCTGAAAATCTGAAGAGCCGCTTCTCTATAGGGACCCGAGGAAACTGGTCTGATCTCAGAGAAAGAAGCCCATTAATGTGCAACATAGCTCGGAGCCAATGTCTGCGCCGAAACCTCGGACGAATGCAGACAGGAAATTGGCAGCACCTTTTTATGGCCTCATCTAGATCAGGCTTTAATCCAAAGGAAGTATACTCAGAGGGCGCTTAAAAAAAGAGGGGTTTTAAAGCAACCACTGCATTTAATTGAAACGGGTTTCTTCCACATGTCAAGATAATGTAGCTCACATCTAATACACCTGCGAAAACTTGCTAAGAATCGCAGGTGCAAGCTCACTGACTCCACAGATATTCATGCATTATTCCTCAGGTTTTTCTTCCGGGCACCAGTCAAAGGCTAACAAAGCCGAATGAGCACAACAAGCGTTCTTTTTATTCCTGCCACAATCAGGCGTATGCAAAGCAGAACAATCCTAAATTCCTCCTTTTGCCTCATTTCCTTCCTTTCATTCCGTCCTCTTTTATCTGCAACACAGAAATCCAGGATTCTACATTTCATCTTCCCATTAACAGACGCCAGCGCTGCTCTCGGATGCAAATAATACAACAAAGAGCTCGGGATAATCTAAATTGCCCAGTTATTATGAGACTTCTGACACGATCGCATGAGGAGAATTGTTCGAATTCTGAAACAGAGCGGCAGATGCGAGACGTCTCCGGCACGCTTGTTGAAAATAGTGTTTTGAGATTCTACACCAAGTGATAGCAAATCTTCACAATGACAGAAATCAAACCTCACTAGTCTTTGGCTCTCGGTGGAGTCATATTGCTGTCTGCTGCAGCACCGGGCTATGGATTTCTGAGTCAGGGACCTGGAACGACATAATGATATATACACAAAGCAGCTGACAAACAAAGAGTGATGGCGAGACAAGGTCATGTTTTCTGTCCGGAAATAGAACGTCTCCGTCTCTTTACACAGAGGAAAGGAGGCCTGGACGTGGCCGGTTATACTGATTGTCTGTCTCATCTGGGAGACTGTGGCTTGGAGCAGAGCGGAGCCGTGCACTCTATTTTACAGAGATATTAATCAAAGGCTGGTGAGTAATAAATGTCAGATTTGTTGCAGTAGGAAGAGTGAAGCTGTTCAAAGTGGGTGGTCACAGCGCAGGACAAATACCACTGAAATAGATTGTGGATCCATAAAGGAGGAACCACAACAACTTTTATTTTTGTAGGAACTCACAGCTGATTACATTCAATGCCTGCTGTCTGACCTTAAAGCACCTGATAACTATGCTTCACATCTTTAAATGTTAATGTCTAAATAGGCTATCACAGTTTAAAAAAGAAGGAAAAAAACATAATTTATTAAAGCTCCTGAAAATTCAGTCTAAACTCTTAATTTTTTTCAATAACATTAAAAATGATTAAATATGCAACAATCAAAGTTAAAGTTCTGCAAAAGACATCCTTAGGTATTATTTCATAAGTGATTTATTAACAGAAGAGGACAGACCAAAAAAAAGGAAAATAGAAATTTCAAATAACAAAACTTTTCTAACTTTGGCTGAAAATAATATTTCTATGTAGGATCCCATCACTCACAGAGAGAAACTGAGTCAGAAAAATTGATTTTCGAGATGCTTTAAAGGGTTAATCAACCCAAATTACAACAAAATCTGTTTAAGATACTTTTCGGGTTTTATAGCTCAGATTTTGAGATATTGTCTCTGAGATTTCTGCACCCGATGGAGGAGAATGAAATTTAATCTGCGGAGCCCACAGCATCGAAAAATAACATTTAAAAAATTCAGCAGCTGTCTTTCCCGTCTCTCCAGAAACACCGGCCCAATTCCTCTGAACAATCCACACCTCGCTGTGAACAGTTAGCACCGGAGCTACCTTTACAGAAAGATCTTTTGTCTTACCTCACATGTTATCCTCGACTCAATCATGACCAGCACCTGCCTGCAAAAGCTGGGACAGGAACCACTTCAGCTTGTGTGTTATTTGCATTCTCTGAAGGTTCAAGGTTAAAGTTTTGGATGTCTGTAGCAGTGCAGTTCAGGTTGTGGTTATGTGCAAAGTCTGATAAACTGCCTCAAGTGATGTCATTTGAGTCGGTGCTGGTTGGGCCTGAAGCAAGCGGCAACCTCCGGCGCTGAAAAATGAAGCCAATGCGGAAGTGCAAAAAAGATGCAGTTCCTCGAATAACCGCTACAGCAGGCTGCAGAAGGGAGTCAGCTACATTTGACCCCCATGTTAAAATGTCCGATTTTACGACAGAAAAAAACATATTTACAGCCTGGTTCAAAACATGGCTCTAGTCTCATAAGCTGTTTTTCTACTCCATGACAACTCTCGGGGGGGCGAATTTTTTTATAAGGCGTTCGTTTAAAATATACAGCATACATCATTATGCACAATTCATAGCTGTCAATCTAAGCGGCACCACTTTGATTGACAACTAGCCACTGATGGTCTAAAGGGCGACACCCCGGCTAATTCTAGTCACTGAGTTTGGGAAAGAGATCGTCGTGGGGTTAGCAACGATATTTAGCATTTAACCTAGCTGGTTAGCCGTAGCTAGTTTGATTATTTCGAATAAAGCGGCTTTTTTCAGCGGCTTTTTTCCGCCCTCGCTCCACCTCTTTGTCCATATTTGGAGTAACCGGAGGTAGGCTACCAAGATGGCTACGCACTACGATTTGCTTCATTTTTGCTCTTCAGAAACCTATGGGTGACGTCACGGACACTACGACCATATTTTATACAGTCTATGGCCTGAAGACTACAAGTTTGAAAACATCTGGAGGTGTGGACTTAAAGAGACATGAGCCAAGTCTCTGTAGCTCACCTCTCATTTCTGATAGAGGCTAGCAGCTAATAGCTGCTACGCTCCTGCGGCTGAGTTGCATTGTGGGTAATGCTGGCACCAAGAAGAAGAAGAATGAATGTATTGAAAAGACAATATCTCGGGGTCTGCTGCAACGATTTTGATCATTCTTTTCAAGTCTCCATCGTCAGTCTGATAATGTTTTACTACACATTGTTTTGCATGTGCCTTCAACACAACTGTAACGATGACGGAGAGGATAATTAGCCTAACTTTACTTATAGCACTACTAGCCTGACAGTGGCTAACAATAGCATCGATCAAAGCAAAGCATCCAAAATCAGCGACAAACACAGTTTCAGCCATTTGAGGCTCAATAACAGCAATAACATTTACATTTATATTCACAATAACTCAATGATATTTGCGTTCGTGCATGGACGAGGTCGGACTAGCCAACCTCATGTAGCTGTGGGTTGAGCAGAATTGAACATTGACAAAGGCAAAGGAAAGGAGAATGAAGTTTTAAAAAGGATGATGAATGAATGAAACTTCCGTAATTAAAGTAATTCTAAAAATAAATCTGTTGTTTATCTCATCTTGATACTTGTTTGTGTCTCTGCCATTTGAATAGACCTTTTGATTTGGAGATGTCAACTGCTGTGTGTATCTTATGTTTATGTTATCCTCATGTAAGATAGACATGTTAGTGAGACAGTACATCTGGCCTGTCACTGTTCAGCATGACTGCCGACAGACAGCGACAGGCGGTGACAAGCGACAGTCTGTCACTGTCGATCTGTCCTCGGCGTGGAAACATTTGAACGCAACCTTTTTATTTGTTCTTCAGAAACGTGCTTGTCTGACGAAGCAGCTTCGCCGTGTGCTGTCGTAGATGGTGGCTCGGCTCGATAAATTTCTGTTTATGGATAGGACGGGATATCAACTACTTTGCAGTTGTGAACTTTAAATGACTTAATCAGAAGGGACCCTCGAGATTACTCCGCCTCCTCCGAGTCCAGCACCACCCCTGTAATCCACCATAACACATTATGTTCCAGTGATAAATCTAAATTCGTCCAAGGAAAGTAGCAAAGTAGACTAGTCATGATAGTGCTTACAGGAAGTGGGTTATGTTTCTTGGGCATACATTGACGCACTACTGGTGAACACGTGAGCTGGCACATGTGCAGCTGTGCATGTGAAATGAAGGGAAAAGTACAGACAATAAATTTCCCTTCACCTTCTGCACACATCTGAGGATCATCCATCTTCTCTGTTGGCTCCCTCCCACTAATTCTCTGTCTTCCTCTCCTCCCCTCTGAGCTCTCGCCATATCCACTAATTAATCAGGTCATAAATTTTATCCCAGAATCCTGGATTATAAATTTTCCTCTCTTGCAAGAAAACATGCTTTTTTTTTTTTTTAAAACACACTTCTTCTCTGAGTGTGGAGTATTTCTACTTTAACACTGGGCCTGCATCAGAAGTCATGTTTTATAGGGTATTGCAAAGTGAGGTCAACACAAGCAATCTCATTTGTTTGTTCTGTTTCATTTCAAGGAGGCACATTTCCTCCCCACATCAGCTGGGAAATAGGAGAGAAACAGCAGGGTAGAAAGAGGAGGTGGGGGCTGGGGATCTGATCAAAAGCATGGTGTCTTATACAGCACATGAAGCTGTTTCATCATCTCTTGATCCTCTTCTGACACCTCATATGATGGAGTGTTGGATCTGGGGGAGGTGTGTGTGCGTGTGTGTGTGTACTGTATGTGTGTGGATGTACAATGATGGTGGATGGTTGAGATGATAATGCTGAGCCCATACAAATGTCAATTCCCTCCGTGATCTTTAAAACCGTAGCTTCTCGGAGGCATTTTCTGTCTCGCGGTCGTGTGATGCTTTGTTTCATATATTTCATGAGTTGTCCGACAGATTTCCACTAGAAGACAACACTATGTTACAATGAAGTTAAGTAATAAAATAAAGTTATCATGATATAATTTGCAACAGCGCTTCAATCTATAACTACAACCTCTAACGGAGGGGGATTAGCTCAAATGGTAGAGCGCTCGCTTAGCATGCGAGAGGTAGCGGGATCGATGCCCGCATCCTCCAAATATGCATTTTGTAAATTTCCCATTGTGGGACGAATAAAGGTGTATCTTATCTTATCATAATCTACTTTATAATATATAACACATAAGTTATCCACCATTGCAATCAGAGCAAATCAACCAGGACTGAAATGTTAAGAATTTTAACTTTAAATATCTTTGGTTTAAAATGCATTGAGTAGAAAAACCTAACCTGATCAATAGCCAATAGAAATATTGATGAAAAACACATACTTATAATATCAACATAATCATTTTAACCTTGTCAAGAAAGACAATACATTTCTGACTTAAATGGCTTTACAATGGGTTCCATGTTTTCAATACTGATCAATTCAACTTGAATATAACAATAAAAAAATATCATCAAATGTGTTTTAACCATCAAATTGTGTAGAGAAATGAAAAGACTATAGGATCGTGTGATGGATAAATACAGAAATAGATTGGGGCATATGACCACAGGTTGAATCCCAATTAGCAGAACTTCACAGTCATAAAAAAAAAAAAAAGGTCTGAACATTGGAACTTTGTTGTGAATTTTCATAGCAAGATGAGACAGGAACCCTCCAAAGAGTCCAATTATCCAGGCCCAAATTACAGGTGCTTCTGAATGCGGACCTTGACTGGTGTGCTTGTTGAGGATCGGGCCTTCAGGTTTCACCTCTATTACCTATGCAGGATGGCGGCTACAGAGCACCTTACATGTAAATTTATTTCACTCGCTTTGTTAAATTCTGTTTTATCTGCCAGAAACTGCCAGCGTGCAGGTATGGACACAAAGTCAAGTTCACTGATAAGAGACGTGGGCCCCCTCCTGTGGCCTCTTATCAATAATGTTATTCAAGCAATGTGCACTATTTTCTTTGAACACATTTAAAATCAAATGCAAACCACTGTTATTTTTCCTCCTCCAGAAAAGCTCAAATGTGTAGTTGTAATATTTTCTTTCAGATATTTTTACAGAGGTTTCAATATTGTTTTGATGTGGTTAGAAAGGATATGTCTGACTGGAGTCTCCTCATGAAGGAAAAACACACTTGAATAAGACTAGAAGTACATCATTAGTACTAACTAATATTCTATAATTCAAGTGCACTATGTTCAATGATTAATGCAACCTTTAACCAGGTTTGTAAAATAAAAGAGAAATTGATTTACCTGTTGGCTTAAGTCCATGCTAACTATAGAAAGTGATATTTAATTCTGCTGATGTTAATACAGATTTACTTTTTACACAATGACAGAAGTGGAACCTGTAAACTGGAGGATATTATTCTGTCTCTTGCTTGGACCATGAAGCTCTTCACAACTTCTGCAGCAGCTTTTATCTACAGCTTAATGAAGGGATCAGATATCTCTTACTGTCTCGGCCTCACACCAGCTTCCTGTTGAGTTTAGAGGCTCTCATTGATTTCTTTTAGAGTAATAAATAGGTTTAGCCCTGCTTATATTACAGACACTTGCAAGAGAGCTTGTAACTCATTATGCATGGAGACATAGATCTTAGAAGCTTTTAACTCTCAATATGCAAGATCCAAAATGCATTTTGAAATGTAAATTATTAAGCATTTATTTTAATGATAGCAGTCTTATGGGTGGGTTAAGGCATCATATTGCCAGCAGTATGGCCAAGCATCAGTCTGCCACCAACAATCTTATTTACATGCTTGTTTACATTTTCTCAAACTGCAGTATTTCAGTACTGCACTTCCAAAAAACTGGTGTAAAATATATATGGTCCAAAAGCAGTGCAGCAGCGGACAAGAGATCCTGACTTTTATTCCCTAGTATGAGTCAACCTCCAAAAACCCTCATTTCCCATTTCCCATGATGCAGTGCCCTCCTGCCAGGTAAACGTATGCATGTTTATGTTGGCAACAAGAATCTGCAGCCATGCCAGCAGCTCTGTGAGGCTGTACTCCTGCACAGCAATATGTTGAGCTTGGCTGTATGATTACCATGTTCACCATCTTAATTTGGCCTAATTAATATTGCTAATTAGCTGGTGTATTTCGTTTTTCGAGTATTAGGTCATCAAGCAAAGTATGGGATGAGTTTGGCCTGATGATGGCGATAGATGAAAAGTTCACCAAAGTGATTACAGTTCATCTTTAGGGGGACATGGACTCCATCCAATAGCTGTAGAGACATTTCACTCAAAACGTCAACCAAGTTAATGAGCTTCATCCTCTGGGGAGCACGAACGTCTGCGGGAAGTTGAAGTAATTACACTCCATCCAATAACTGTTAAGATATGAGTCTGGACCGACCGCTCGACTGACATTATCATCCCTAAAGATGAAAATATATATGATCCAAATCGATGCATCAGAGGACGGGAAATTAATTGAAAAGAACAGTGGAGGTCATGAGGAAAGCATTTGCATAATACACAAATTATGAAGCACTTTCTGAGTCACCCAAATGACTGATGTAATCATTAGATGATGCCATCAGGGTTATCTTCAAAGCTCCCAGAGCCACACAAGATAGACCACGTAAACTGACCTTCAACTCTGATCAGGCAGTTCTAATGTCCTGCACCAAAAACCCATCAGTCTTCATTCCATGGTTCCCACTGTGGCTTTCTCAGTCACAATGATAGCATTATTATAAGCCTTGTTTTTTCATTTCGCTGCACAATCAATTCATTTTCCAGTGCTTATAAACATGTTGGGAGATGTAATCCTCGCCCATGTTGTATCATTATACCAGAAGATGACGTATTAGGGTTTAATGTCAAAACGCATTCTCATTTTGCAAAGCAATGTCAGCAAAGGCAAAGTAATAGCATCATAATTGTCCCTATATTTCACAGCGCGGTGTCAAATCTGCCGCTCACCTCTGCATCAGGATGGAAAAATGAGCATCTCAATTTCTAATAGCTGTGAATGATTCACTCCCAACATGAGAAAGTCTATTTTCGGAATAACAAGGGGGAGGAGGGGAGGAGGGGAGGGGAAGGGGGGAAGAATCAGAAGATTCTTCTCCCAGTTATTGAATAATTTACAGATCTTGCCAGTGTACTCATTAAGGCTCTACAGTAGGCAGACAACGAGGGGAATTGGGGGGCGGAGAGGGGGGGAAGGGAGAGTGCTGTCAAACGGAGAGGGGGAGAAAAAGAAGGATCGGCTATTTGGTGAGACTGCCGTGAGGAGAGGGGAAGGAGACGGAACAAGGGGGATGTTAAATATGAGAAGAAAGAGAAGGAGAACAGAAAATACTGGCATATCAAGGGAGATAGGAGGAAAAAAAAATAGTTTCTGTCAGTGTCATGATTAAAAGATTTATGGGAGTTGAAGGGGAGGGGGGCTGACTCTTCCCACAGCCACTCTTCCTTTTGTCTTCTTTGAACTCGGGCTGTGTCGACAGGCTAAGGGAGTTTGGTTAAACCCGACTGATCGCAGATATGAGGTGCCGCTTGGTCTTTGAATTAGCGGGTCCCAGAACACACTCAGGAAGGGGAGGAGGTGGAGGCAGAGCGGGTGAGAAGGCACCAGAGATTGGAGGGTGGTTGAGATAAAAAAAAAAAAAAGGTGGGAAACAGAAGGGTGGAGTCGGAGAATAAATAGAGACAGACAGATAGATATAAAGCTTTCCCATGATCCTCTCTTGTAGCACCATTCTCTCCACTATTTTCCAGGCTATAAAACAACAGATATATGGGAGTGGGGGGGGATGCAGATGAAATGCCACCACTCTTGGCCTAAATTACCTCTGAGACTTTACTGTTAATGCGTCTGTTGCCGCTCTGCTCTCACACCAAGCGTTCGGCGTGTCATAAGAGGATTTTCCACACCTCCCCCTCCTCACCCCTTTCTTCCTTTCTCCTACTCCAGTAGCTCGCTGTTCATGCTCTGTTCCACAGCTCAGCATATATACTGTAAAATATGGAGCGGCCAGATCATGACAAACCGCCATGTATCTCCCTTTCTCTGTGTGTATCCCTGAATATTTCATAAATGGCACACAGCAGATGTTGTTGTAAAGCCCATCAATATTTGATGCACGCTCTGTCTCCCTTTCTGATATTTTGTATTCTGGTGACATTGTCGACGGCATTCATGTTGGCCTAACAGCCACTGTGGTTTTGTCTATTATGAAGCATTAGGTCTGAGCCGTGTTCTGCTCGCCGGTTAATGGAGAAAACAAGTCACAACATTGTGCAAACGTTAGCGGGATGATCAGTGTGTGCCTGTTTGCAGGTGGCTAATTAGCAAGGCATGCTCTCTCTCTTCTTTTTTTTTTCCCCCCTTCCCGATCCTTCATTCCAGCGTGTCATAATTCTCAATGAGTTCCTTTTAACTACACCCTAACAGCGTTGATTAATTTCATCAGAAATTACAGTGGAGGTTGCGAGGAAAGCATTTGCATAATACACAAATTGTAGAGCGCCTTTTTGAGTCACCCAGATGAATGGATTCAAGTTGGCAGAGCGACCGGCTATGAATGAACATGAGGTACGATTGAAACATATTTCCAAATGTCAAACTATTCAGATTTTCTCAGCCTGTCTGGGCATGATGCGTTAACTATATTTGTCAACACTATCACATATGCCCTGGCATGTTCTTACGCCGCACACTGCTTGTTTTGGATTAATACAGATTAGGAAAGAGGGAGGGGAAAAAAAAAACCCAATATAATCTGGATTACCAGCAGCCTCATCCCCTCTGGCCACGGCAATTCCCTGGAGAGTCAAAAGCCTCTGTGCGATGGCATTTTCTTTGACCCATTTGCAGCGGTGGTGGTACTGCAGGATGAAAAATGGAATATGAATGAGTGCCTCCTCCCATAAGAGCTTCCATTAGAGATCACTTAAGGGGCCCTGGTCCATTATTGAGAGGTTGCAGGGGGTGTGAAGCTGCTCTCTTTGAAGTCAGAAGTGGTGGTGAAGTACTTGCATTAGTTGGAGGAAAGCATCTCTGTATCATTATGATCAATGCGAATCTAAAAATGGGAACGCCTTACAATAACTATCATTTGCTAATTAGATTTTTGTGGGTCACACTGAATCAGATACGGTGAGTGTGTTGCGTAGCTAGAGAGCTCGATAGATAAATAGATGGTGTAAAGTATAAATTAATAAATCTGATATCAGTGTTCTTTGTGAGAAGGACTGTAGCTCTGATATGTGCATCTCAGCTCTCAACACATTCCCTGGCCTCCCCCCCCCCCCCCCCACGCACACACACACATGCACGAGGCGAACTGGCAGCCATCTCTCAGGGGAAGAGCTGTTACATAGCATCTAAGAGGTTATTAAGGCTACTCTGTCTGGGGGAGGATGAGCTGAAGCTGCAGAGACGACCAGAAGGCAGCGAGCAAAATGGCCTCTTCTGACAGGGCGCTGTTCTTCTTACAGGAGGCTACAGCGAATCCAGCTTCAGGTGTATTGTGGTCCAGAGCAGTTGTAACCAATACATGAGTAGTTTGTGGTGTGTGTGTGTGTGTGTGTGTGTGTGTGTGTGTGTGTGTGTGTGTGTGTGATTTGCCTCAGGGGGAAAAAAAAGGGGATTTCTGTTCTGTATTTGATTTTCATGCCTGTGATCATTACATTTTCTTGTTGGTGGGGATCATCTTAATCCCTCCTCCTGGTGCGCATTTCATTCTGTCACAGTGAATCAAACACATCCAATTTCTTTATCTGACAATAGATGGCGCGAGCCGTGTCTAAGAACATGTTAGTTTGCAGGGTTCGTCTCCGTCTAAGTCAACAGCACAACGAAGCAGTGAATAAACTATTTGGGCACGGGGGGGTGTCGTGGTGATTCAATGTCAGCCGTGTGAGCTCGAAACAGCAAGGTTGCGAGTTTTGAACGTCAACCCTGAAATAAATGTCAAACAAAAGAGGAATAAAAATGAAAAAAGAAAAGCAGGTAGAGGGAAGCAGATGCCATCTTTTGTCTGCATTAAACATTGCTGTGCTAACAGGTGTTGTTCATCGCTACGACACTGACAAAGGGGAAATTACTGTGCATACAAACAGCGCTCATTACAATCTGCTCTGCTGTAATATATTCAAAAGTAAATAGCTTTGTCAATCCCAAATGATGAGTATGAACATTAGCCACAAACATTTGCTTTTTGTGCACGTTGATTGAAGTTTGACCCTGAACGCTCCCTCAACCCTTGACTCATCATGCTCCCTCCCGGCTGCAGACGTCCGTGATGTGTACCAAGTTGTCTTCGACAGGAGAGTGGAAACGTCTGCTATCACAGCCCTCAGCAAACTGCCTCTATAACACTGTGAACTAGTTCTGATGTAATTGGTTTATATGTCTCTGGTGCTGATATGTCTGCACATTCTTCTTCCTCCCTTTCTTTAAAACACCTCTGTGTGACTATGAGGACTCACTTCAACACAGTGAAATATGCTTATAAATTTGTTTTCTTGCTGAGAGTTACATGAGAAAATAAGAACCACTCTCACGTCCCTATGCTAAATATGGATCTAGAGTCGAAGGATGGTTAGCTTAGCTTTGTATTTCCTGACTATTTCTCAGTCAGGAGAAGGAACTTCCTGGAGTCTGGCGAACTCATGGTGAGGACAGGAAGTCACAGATCTCAGCCAAGAAACACTCCAGCACACAACCCTCCAAAAAACTATAACTTGTCGTTTCTACATTTTCACTTTTGTCTGGATTAAACAAACATGAATTTGTGAGTTGTAGAGTTGCTGGTGCACATTATTAAACTGTATATTATGATGTGGTCAATTTCAGCTTTGCACCATTAAAAAGACAAACTTCAATCAATCTTGCATGTTTAATATTTGAATTGTTTTGACTTTGAAGCAAAATCTATCTCACTGATTTATGTACAATGCTCAGCAGGTCTGTGTTATTTGCAAGCACATTCATGTACAGCATCTATAGTGCATATAATATAGTTTTCTCTGAACTCTAATTAGCCATTTTCCTTTTGCCTCCTTTCCCTCTAAAATGAAAGCCAGAGTTCTACCAGCGCATTCACAGGGGACGCACACATCAGAGCCCGTGTACCGATGTCGGAATTATCGAGAAAGATATGAGAGGTTACTTCATTATGGTCGGATGAAGGATGTTGTCAATTTCTATTTCATGTTTACACCCTATAATTTTCAAATTTACAAGTAATGAACAGGGCATTTGAAAAAAGAACATTAAAAAAACCCAACCTAAATTCCATCTTGAGCAGCCTGGAGATAATTACTTTCAGCAATATTTATGGTAATGAACTTGTGGTAATGTATAATTCAGTGTCATTTAGTTTTCTAATAGAGGTCCAGGGTTGTCCTGTGAGCGACTGTGCTGACATAAAGTAATTGCTTTATCAAACGAGCATCTAATGATGATAGCTGGAGAGATTTATTATTCATCACTAGGATGTTATTTGTACCTATACAAATATAGAATTTGGCGTCAGATGTATCTTCAGCATTGATGCACAATGTGGACAAACACTGATAATCACACCCACTGCGATCGCACAAGATGTTCTATTGACTGTGGATGTTCACATTTATTAATATTTGAAATCAATATGCTGTCAGCTTTGCATGATACAGTTTGTTTTGTGGCAAGGCCGATGGTGTAAAGAAAGATGAAGTTGTCGTCCATTAGTCCAACTGTCCATCAAACAGGTGAAACTAAAGACCTGGAGTGAGACGATTTCACTCAGACAAAATGACCTTACTCTTGAAACGTTCAAAACTCTCTCACTATTTTTAACTTTTAGTAGCTGCAGAAGATGCAGCTGCATGGATGAACAAGACTTAAAACCTACGGCCATGCTAGCAGCTCTGTGAATCTGTACTTTTGTGCAGACGTGCTTCGAGTTAAAAGCAAACGTCAGAATGCCGACATGCTAACAATGGCAATGCTAACATGCTGGTGTTGTGATGGTACACTGTTCTAAGATTGGCTGATCACTAAGCTAAGGCTGATGGGAATGTCATTAGTTATGAAAGCATTTGATCATAAATCAACATATTGGACAAATTACATTTTTTTAATTTTTGGCGCTAGAAAATAAAAATCAAAGGATTAAAGTTATTATAATTTACTTTATCCTGCTGGGGACATGAACGTCTATCACAAACATCATGGTGATCCATCCATTAGTAATTGAGACACTTCACTCAAAACACTGAATGTGAACCTCATGAGAGAAAAAGTAAGGGGATCACGAAAAGTTAAGTAAGATTCATCATCCTGGAACCATGAATGTCAAAACTATGTGCTAATCCATCAGACAGATGTTGAGATATTTTACAGGGTAAGAACTATGGCTGAGCTTTAGCAACAGTAAAACTTTAGCCTGCTGGTAAAACTAGAGGAAAAGTCAGGGGATCATCAAAGCACATTCATCCTCTTGCCACCATGAACGGCAAAATCTCATGACAATCCCTGTGATAACTGTAGAGACATCTCACTGAAAAACACAAGAGTAAACCTCATGGAGGAAAAATCAGAGGATCGCCAAAGTCAGTTGGATTCAACTTCTGGGGACAAAAGTTTTGGACAAAATTTCATGCATCATATAGTTGTTGAGATATTTCAAAGCTAGACCAAAGTGACAGCCAAGACATCAACATGGCTAAAAACACCTTGATAAGACGTGAGTTCACTTTTGAAAGTAAAAGTCTCTTACTAAGCTGTGAAGACAAAAAAGACGGTGCCAAACTGAAGGCAAATGGATGAGAACAACATTACAAAGTGGGGACGTCTAAGTGACACAGATGGGACAATTTATGAAAAGAAGAAATACAAAACTGCACAAGCGACAGAAGGGCACCTTGTGTTTGGAGCATTGCTTTACTCTTGCAACATATTGAAGACATAAAATTTTTGTCGGCGAAGTTGACAGCTGGAAAGCGGTTTAATTAATCGGACCACTCACAGTTTCAGTTTGTCTCTTATCATATCACAAAACTGTAGAGTACAAATTAACTAACACAGCCTGTGGACAAATCTGTGTGACACCTCCAGAAGGCTCGGCATAATTGGAGCAAAGACAACGGCGAATTGATTCCAGTGGTGTCTCCGTTTTGTAACCTTTCATCAATGGGAGACGTTTTCTCCATCGATACTCTGGGACAAACCTGTACGTCATTGATTGTGTTCTGTGATAGCAGCTGTTGAGCCAAGTTCTTTTTTCCAGTCGAATTTATTTTGTCCAAACATTTGTCTGAAACTGCAACAAAATTATTACTGCTTTTCTGAATATGGGTCAAATGATGCAAACACAAACACCATGTATACTTTTTAAGATTCTCTTACAAGCTGTCTAACCCAACGAAAACCACTGAAATACTTTTACTACTGTCACATTTTTAACATGTTCTTCTCTGAAATTCTACATCTTCAAAATTCTTCACACAAAAGACGACAAAACAAAATGAAACAAAAATCAGTTCTCAATCCATACATTGAAATATTTGTCAGTATCTCCACAGTCCACAGACATGACAGCAGCTCTCTCTGTGTCACGACCTCTGGAAGTCCTTCGTTCTGTCGACTGCTCTGTTTGCTGCTTCGCCTGCCTGGATAAGTTCGCCTTTATTGACTGATGACCTGGTTTGACCCTTGCTTGTTTTTTTGGAGTAAGTAAACAAGAACTATCAGCAGTGGTGGAAGTAAAACTCGAACATTCAAAATGTTATTTGGTATTATTGTTGATAATACTTATGAGCAAACTGTACTTAGAGTATTACAAGTAAAAGTGGTTATTATTCAAAATGGCTCCTTTCACATTGTCATTGACATTTTAGATCATGTGCTTTTATATGTAACAGGTAACTAAAGCTGTTAGATAAATGTAAAAGTGTAAAAGCACAATATTTCCTTCTGAAATGTTGTGGAGTTGAAGTATCAAGTGGCATAAAATGGAAAATGTCAAGCACAACTATATGGAATTTGTACTTGAGTAAACGTATTTAGTTACCACTAACTATCACCTTACTCTGACTGACTGCTAGCTAAATGCTAACTTGGTAACAATGACAATAGAAAAACGATATCTAGGTTTTATCTTTACCATGTTTACCATCTACTTTAGTGTTCTGGCTTGTTAACATTTGCTAATTAGCATTAAACACAAAGTCCAGCTGAGGATCATGGGAATGTTACACTGCAGTTTTTGAGAACAGGACAAATATTAAGATATTGACCTGATAAATGAGCCAGATATAATTCAGGGCATCGTTGTTGATTGATATTTCACTCAGAACCAGAAACCTAGTGGTGATTGAAAAAAATTTATAGGATCATTAACGCCAGTGAGATTCATCCTCTGAGGACCATGAATGTCAAAATGTTATTGCAATCCATTCAGTAGCTGTTGAATTATTTTTATGTCAAACTGGTGGACACACAACTAACCGACTAGCGTTACTGAAAATGCACAAACATGATTAAAATAAATTGATTTTTCTATTTTAAATTCAGGATAAACACTGACAATGTATCAGTTTGTGTCACAGACCGTATGGTGTTTTCTTGCCTTTAGCCCAGTGCATGATGGAATATGTGCCACCCCCGCCCCCTCCCCACCCACATGACCCAGAATATGAATAGGTAAGCTATACATAATGGATGTGAGTACACAGTTAGGCTTCACCATAGCATTTAAACCAGTGTCAATAGTGTGGCTTGACTCTGAGTTGCCCTCCGGCTGGTGCAGTTGTCTGCCTGCACCGTTCGACAGTGTTCGCCCCTCAAGTCTCCATGACCCTGCTAGTACTTTTGTTCTGCACAATGTCCACGAGGAATAAATTACTGTGAAACCACGGTTTACTCTGCTGCTTGCAGTTGTGCATTTGACAGCACATACTATGGAACTTTAACACTGCGGCGTGAAGTAGAACAGAGGGAAAATGAACTCCCAATCTGTGAGATATGACAACATACTGTACATTGTGTAATGATCTTTATGTTGCCTGTATTTATTCTTGTATTTTTTGCAAAGAGCGTTATTTGTTTGGATTTGATGTTTTTGGCCTTTTCCACATTTTTCCCTTATATATATTACTTTTTTATATATTATACATTCATATTTTGTCACATGCCTAATTGAAAATTTGCACAAAGGTTGTAAATGAAAGGGGTAAAATAATCAAATATAAGTAAGTACCTTTTATTTGTTGAGCATATAATTCAAAATGCAAACGGAAAAAGGGCCTTTCCATGTTGTCAGTGTGCCATGATATGTATCGCTATCTGGATATGAAATGATGTGTATTGTAATATGAGATTTTGGTCACAGCCTTAGTTCTGCGTTATATTTTGCTTTAACAGCTGAAGAGCCTGTGTTTTTAACTGTCACGAGTCAGTTGCCAATCTCTTTCTCTCTTTTTGTTTTGGAGCATTCAGAATAAAAAAAAAAAAATCACCGTTTTTTGGATTAATGCTCTGGTATTTGATTTTGCAGGCACATTTTCTTTGATGGGTCCACACTGGCAGCTCGATATAAATCTGACTTATCACCCTCGCTTTTATCACTGGTGTAATCCTGTGCGTGACTCTCATCTGTCCTTTTAACAGATTAAAGCTGATTTAAAGGTACCGGGTGGAGTTTTCATTGTAAACAAAGAAAGTTTTGATTACACTTGTTTTTCACCAAAACACATTCACTTCCTCCCTCGGGTGTAATAAAACATTTCGGAAGCCTTTTCCTGAATATTTTAAAAGCCACACTGTTTACTCCTCCTTCCCTCTTTTATTGGTGTGTCGCTACCTTTTACAGCACATAACCAAAAGAAGCTTGCTGCAGAAATGGGCTTTACGTCACTGCCATGCTTGTGAATGGAGAAGCACAGTGCAAACAATAAAGGCCCCAGCTCATCAAAACATCAGTGTACAGCGCAACGAGGGGTCAAAAACTCCACAGGGTGCCTTTAACAGAGCAGGGAAATTGAAAAAGCTGTCAAAGCTACAGTAATATGGGCCAGTAGATCAGAGGCACAGCACTTGTGTATCTGTCTTGACTCTTGGATGTTGTCAGCGATGCTTTTGCCAAAGTTTAATTAAACCCAATGCTTATCAGGTGGAGAAAAAAAAGAGCAGCAGTTCATAGCTGGAGAGGATTTGTGCAGAGTAATGGGATGCTCTCTCCTCTCAGGCGTGCATGCATGGAAATGGACTCTGCCATGTGGATGAAAACAAAAGGCTCCGGCTTGTGTTTGTATCAAGCCGAGCTGGTGTTTTGTAGGTTGCTCAGCTGAGCAGGAAGGCTCAGTCAGCAGGGTTTCTCCTGGTACTCCCTCTCAGCCTCCTCGCCTTCCGTCTCTCCTGCCTACCAGACTGACACCTAAAGTGGCACTAATTGGCATGGGCTCTGACAGCTATCCAGTGTGCCTGCGAATCTTTTAATGACACGCCTTACACCCGGCAGCACCCAGACTGTCTTCCCTGTTACGGGAAGCCTGTAAAAATATACTCAAGCTGTGCATGCTCGCTGGCAGTATGTTCCCTCTTGCCGTCCCTTTCTTTTGCTCTTTCTTTCTCCCTCCTGCACAAACACAGACACACCAGCCTACACTAACACACACTCACCAACGTAATGTAACCCATGGAAGCACAGATGGGTGCTGTCTGGCATGAGATGACGCATAGACCTAATCATTTATTTCTCTAACTTCTGGACTGAAGATGAATTATGCATGCATAAAGGATACTAAAATATAGCACATGCTTATGAAACGCAGTAAAACTCTTAATATAATCTGTAATACCTCCTTTTCTTTTGGCGTAATCTGTCTTTATGTTCCTTTTAATCCATATTTTAAGGTTCCTTTCTTGAACGGATTCACGCACAGGAGAAGAGAATACCTCGTTTATCTTCTGGACTATTATATTTAAAAGAAGTCGCCATGTAAATGCATTCGTCGTTAATCACTTGCAGGCTTACTCAGGCGTGCTCAGGCATTAGCAGACGAGCAAGATGCAGAGTCAAGCAAACAAAATGCGTACTGTAAACGCTCCAGCACATACATGTGAACACGCAGTGAAGGCAAATATAAAAAGAGACAGGCCTGGCCTAATTATTTCTCGCTCTCTCTTCCTCTGTCAGCTTCCCTCTCCAATACTCCCGTCGCCTTTAATCTAGCTTTCATACTCCCACATTCTCAGTATCACCCTCAAAGTGTTCGCACTCTGCAGCACTCTCCCTGTGTCAGTCACTTAAGCCTCTCACAGCTACTCGCACTTTTCCCCTCCCCTTCGTCTGACACACAGACAGTGGAGCAGAAAGCAAAGTTTGGGGCTGGATAGAGATTAAATCCAGTCAGCATAGGGCTGAGGATGTTATCTCAAACGCTTCCTATTCCCTCCCTCCCTGCAGACAACAGCACAGGAGCCGTCTGTCGCACGCCGTAGCATCTCTCCACATCGGAGCTGAGCTTCTATTTACTTATTCTCTGCTATATATTAGGGCACATATCATTTGGGCTCATGAGGTGTGGGATTGTTGCAGGAGAAGCAGACAGGAATAACCACTGCAGGGGAAAACAGAGGCGAGAGAAAGAGCAATAACACAAGAGGGAGAGAAGAGAGGGTGATGGAGGAGAAACAAGAGGTCTTCAATCCACCACAGGTGCTTAAATTACCTCCTTCCTCTCACAGCTGGCCTCGGTTCAATCCGCAACAAATAAGAGCTCCTGGAAATTGTGAGGTAACTCCATCTCTCTTGCTCTGGTCTTTACATTAAGCCCGCTCTGAGGCATTACCGCCATGAAGTCCCTGAAGACGGGAGCAGGAGGTAAAGAGCTGACCTTGTGGCCGCTCTGTATCAGCCGGTGGTAAACAAGCCATGTGACTGTGTGAAGAGCGCAGGTGGAAATTGGATATTGGCAGTGGGGTTTTTCGTTTAGGATAAGTAGCAATGCAATGCCAAAATACTACTTAAATTGCATTGAAAATAAATGGTGCTGATTATATTTTGATGCTTTAAGAATCCACAGTGAAGGCAATTCATGCAGAGAAATGCCCCCTGATATTTTTATATTACTGGATTATTGTTACTGATGCAACAACAGCTAAGCAGGATTTTAACCCTGTAACGTCTGAACCGTGAAATAATTGACAGAAAATTCCAATTCTTTGAAACTGGAGCCTTTCATGATCCTTCTGAACAAACAAACAAACAAAAAATTCAAAAATTAATTTCCATATATGAGTTTCAATTTCTATCATATTTGAGACATCATCATCATTTGAGACTCAAAGTTTCATTTAACTTCATTCAACAAAAACATATTAAAACAAAAATATGTAACAAATTGGTTATTCTAGTTCCAAACAAGAAGATATTCTTATTTTTATGCCACTAGTTATTATTGTTATTACTCTGTATAAGCTACTATCTGCTATCATACAGCAATGAGAAATCCACCAACAGAGCTGGCAGGTGGAAGAGGAACACTTCATTTATTTTGGCTCATTTTGTGGCTCACAACCGTTTTCTGTTGCACACTGATGCTGTAGGAGCCTCCAAAACTCATGGATCATATATGATACGTTCGGTGACATAGGGTCAATCTCAGCTAAATCTAGTAAAGTAAAAATCTTAAGAAAAGGAAACACTGAAGTAAAAGTACCTCATAGTCGCACTTGAGTAAACTTAGTTGTGCTCCATCATTGAGAACAAATGAAACCTCATCGCTCTTGCGTCTTTGCGAACTGAGGTACAAGCTCGACTGTAAAGGATGAGGCTGGTATTATTCTATACTTATTTCTTAATCTTATTTTTAAAAAAACAGTCCCATGGAAACACCCAAACTAACGACGCATCAATCACCTCCCACTGCTTTCCAACTTCTCTACCCTAAAACTCACTTGTTCCCACTGAAGATCTCAAACAAGTAAAGCACAAATTATACAGTTTATGGGTTTTAAAATTGGCTAAATAATTTTCTAAAACAGCTGGACACTGTTGTTGTTAGTGAACGCTACTCAAACAGGAGAAGTGCATGTATTTGCTGGGGACTATTTTCATCTGTGGATTAATATGCACGAGCGAACACACTACATTTTAAGCTGATTCAATGTTTACTTCCTGCCTTAAACATTTAAGTGATCCGAGCCAAACTTGATTATTAAGTTCAAAGTCAGCTCATATGGTGTGAAAATGTAAGACTAGCTCATCTAATTTCTCTGAACTTCAATGAATCTGCTTTTACATTCCTACTTTTTCTCGGTTGGAAGAATCGGTTCTATATTTGGCTCCTGTAGGAGACAGCTTGTAAAAACAGACAGTTTCCATCATGAATTTTTTTTTTCCAAACTACAAGAAAAAGGGGGCGTCTCTGAAGAGTTTAAACCCCCAAACAATCTATAATGAAGTCAAAAATCATGTTTCTTTAGAAAACTTCATTTGACGAGTTAGATTAGACTTTCAGCTTCATTCATTCATTCAGTGCTTGCTTTCAAATTCTGAAACTGTCTGAAATTAAACTCTAGAAACTTTCAATCGATTTCACTTGAAAGGAATAAAACCGATGGAAGTAGGATTGACTCAAAATGTTCATCGTAACGAAGGTCACCAGTATGAGCGATGGACGATGTGTCAGGCTTCCATCACGTAGGTAAATGAGATGAATTTGTCGGTAGTTTTAGTCTTTTCATGAGATTTGTTGACAACCAAAATAAAAAGAAAATAAAACAGAATATTTCCAGCCTGATCCTTCAACATTTTTTACACAAGTTACATCAACTGAGTTTTGTGTGTGTGCTACAATTCTCCAACTATCTCATCTCTTCTCATCTTCTTGCCATTATTGAGAGTGTTTCCTTCAAAAGGAAATTGCAGTGCATGGTTGATGGCTCTGTTGAAATATATTGCGTTTTGTTGAATCCCACGTGGTTGCAATACCATCATTATTATGGGGCGTCACACTCATATTGTGAGTGCGCTGCAGTCCGGTGTTATCGATGCTGTAATCCATAAACGTCTGCGGTGTAAACAGATTATGGATATGCTGTACATGGATGCACTTCATCATCATCATCATGTGCACATCCACTCTGCTATCACCGTGAGGACCACACACACACACACAGACGCGCACACACACACACACACAGACACAGACACACACACACACACACACACACACACACACACACACACACACTGTAGCTCTTTTTCCATTTGTGCTTTAGCTCTTTCTGCAAAGGGGGAGAAATATTGATTGTCATGGGTTTCTGAGGATTTGGAATTTAATTCAGAAAGCCTTCAGATGAATCTGCTGCTGAACCTGCATGATTTATTCTCTGTCTGTGACTCGGCTGCTATCATCCAGCTCCCAACTAAGTCACACACTGTATGTTTGCAGAGGTCGCAGGCCAAGCTAAAATCTAAAACTTCTGAATCAACAGCGGTCATCATCTGTGCAGAATCTGTTTGTGTGTGTTTGTCCATAAATTAAAAGGTCTGGGGACACGGAGACCTTCATCCTCATGGCCAACAGTGAAGCCCACAACCTTGGATTCAGATCAAACACTGCAGACTGTGGAAACAGGGCTGCAGCCCTCCAGCTCACAAACCCTTTAAACAACATGCACACGTGTCTGCACACACACAGACAGAACACACACACACACACACACACGTATCCAACACTGCAAGCACAACACACACTCCCTGATGAAAGTGAATTTTATATCTCGAGATCATTCTAGGATATTCACTGAGCTGTCAAACGGCCATATTTGGCTGAGCGAGCACACAAAAACGCCTTAAACACAGAAGCTCATACTGCGTTGTTTGTATGTATTTGGGAATGACTTAATGCTGGCGAGCTCAGGACATGTTTCCACCGTCTGCAACCAGAAAGCGTTTGATCCCACTCCAAGGTTCCAGCTGGCTTTGAGGATGGAGGTCTCCCTCTTCTTGGCCAACCTTTAAAGCCACATGCTCGGTAATTAACATGATGCACCTTCTACATCACGTCACCTTAGATGTGGGAAGAAATAAATAATAAATGGATGGTTTATTATATATGAAAAGCCAGACGGGCATCAACGCGAGCATCATTATTTCAGCGTGTTCCAGTCTCGCAAGCATAAACACCAACGAAGTTAACAACTGAGCGATAAACCTTTTGGATGTAACAGAAGCCTGGTTTGTTAGCTGTGGTTATTCTGCTTTGTCCCTGTGTACCGTGTCATTACGGAGGCATCAGAATTGCATTTTGTGCTCGAGATGGAACATAATGTGTTTATCTGAGATCGATCGTGAGGCGAGGTTTAATATGCCGTCCCTGGAGTGGGGAGTGCAGTAACGCCACTGGCGGGGAATAAAAATACTGATTTTTTTTGGGGAGGAGAAACAGAGATGAAGGAGAGAGGAGGAGGAGGAGGAGGAGGAGGAGGAGAAGAGAAATGCTGAAACCTAAATTAGAAGAGGGCATGTAAATGGAGGTGTAAACTTTGCAGGAACGCTGTGGGATTAATAGCTAATAGTGGCTATTAAAATGCTGAAGAAGACATACTGTGCAAACTGCTTTATATTCCTCAACATATTTCTTCTTCTCGCAGTTGCCCTGTGGCTCAGGTTCTCTCACTGTTAATAAAAACAGTATTTTATAGATAGACAGATGTGTCTGGATATCTGTTATATTCAGTGTGATCCTGAATAAGTAAAAAAAAAAATACAAGAAATTTAAAGCTGCAGTAATCATTTTTTTATATTAAAAATGGAATATGTAACATTATTATCATCCAGCTCTGCCGTCCAACGGAGCGATCTTTCAACTCATTGTTTTGGTCAGAGATGGTGCAGAACAAAAATAGAGCTAAGAGGTTCACGGAGTTCATATTGGCCTCATGAAAATGAAATGAATGCCAACACTGGATGTTTGTCATCAACCTTCTGTCATGACACATTATATGTCAATGTCATGTTTGCAGCTCAATGCTCTGCCCCCAAGAATGAATGGCTAAATAAAAGCAGGTTTAAATCTATAGTTTAAAGGAATAGTTTTGTAAATTACACTTTTTGTATATGCTCTCTATCGGACCAGACAAACAACACCCCAGTTCTTATATCTATCTGTTGTAAGTATGAGTCTGAAGATGGAGACACTGGGAAAGAGAGAGAGAGAGAGAGAGAGAGAGAGAGAGAGAGAGAAGATGGATGAGCTCCGGAGACGAAAGCAAATCAAGCACGGACTGTTAGATGTCACATCCATCTGGAGGTGCCAGTCTGTCAGTGATCATTAGTCCTCAGTAGACCCGGCCATACCAGCGGACCACCTGCTGGCCAACAAGACAACTCATGTTCGGATGAGACGCAGAACACAGCCGGAGCTACAGAGCTACATCTTCTCTGTCCGTGTCTGAAACGCTATTCAAATTTTTTTTTTTCCTATCGCTGCCGCGGGATTGTCTGCGTGTACAAAGACGGAGCAGACAGTACTTAGCCTTCATTCAAAATTGAGCAGCTGAAAGTGTCTCCTTTAACTACAGTACAGAGACAAAAAAACATGTTGTAGTTTTTCCCGTCCATACGACCAGCAAATGAATAATTCAGCCATCAACACTGTCGGGCAGAAACACATTACTTTTTCATTAACAAGTAGTGTAAGGGATTATAAACAGACTTCAGTAGTTACATTACAGTTACCTAACATTTGGGGTCTTACTTAATTATAGTTTTGGAAAGAGTATTTCCATGGATGTGTTTTTTAACTTTACTTCCTGTCGTTGTGTGTTTTCCACCTTTTGAATTGTTGACTCCACCTGTAATCTCCTAATTTTAGTTTTCCTGTCCTCAACTGACTTTTGATTCTTGCCTGCTTCTTGTTTTGGATTTGTTTGACTATCTAGACGGTCTACTCTGGTTTTGACCTTTGACCCACTCCCACTCCCACTGCTCTCTCTCTCTCTCTCTCTCTCTCTCTCTCTCTCTCTCTCTCACACACACACACACACACACACACACACACACACACACACACACACACACACAAAAGCAGGATAAGCATCACACACTAATCAGAGTGTAATCAGTGTTTTGGTGAGAGAGTCATTTGGACACTGTGAGACTGGAGGTGAAAGTGTGTGTCACATGCCAACCCTGAGTTTTCCATATTCAAGCGTGTGCTGGTCTGAGTCTCCAAGTGTTGTAAAGAGTTGGAGGGTGTGTGAAGCAGCTGAGGTCGGGACTTTGTGGAGTCGCTGTGGTTAAGATGCTGGATGATCAGTAAATCCCTCTGAACTGTAGAGCTGTTGTTGCTGTTGGACGTGTGTCACATATAAAAGATGCAACATGTAGGTGAGGACGATTTAAAGATGCTTAAAGGCACCTTTAATGAAACTGGGCTGATTAACATTATTATAGTAACATATTACTTTTGTGATGTGATTTGTAATGTTATTCCTTTTTCAATGCAATGTGTCATGACTGATTGATTAGTTTTCAAGTAACTTGCCCAACACTGGTCATCAACACTGACGCATGCAGTAACTCAATTTATTGACTCGACTTCACCTTCTGTTTGTCATCACTGTCATTGGGAACATTCAAATTTGATGGACTTTTCAAGCAGCCTGAGGATTTATGAACACTCAATGACAGAAGGTAAGTGGATTGCTGCTGCTCTCAGCCGTGACCCTGTCGAGTTCTTACTGTACCACACACACACACACACACACACACAAAGCCACAATTGGTTATTGATCTCCTCCGGATCATCGTCCCCAATCGTCCCAGCTGCTGACGAGAAGCAGCACATGCACATGCTGGGTGAGCGCGTAGGCACGCATTCACAAACACATCATTTTCTCAGCAGCGTCTTAATCACATTTCATATTTAATCACACGGCAAACTGCTTTGATTAGAAAATTGGCTGTTTTGACACCGCGTGAGCGAGCGAGAGAGAGAGGAGTGGAAAGAGAGATCTGCTGACATAAAGAGAAATGTATTCCCCATAATGCAATTTGCTGCCTTATTTCTCTCTTTTTTTTCTCGTTTCTCCTGTGTGAGTTGTGTCTCGTGCGAGCTTTGGCCGGGAACCCTGTGAAGCTTCACGATGTTCACGCTGCCTTCTCCACGCTGTGATATTTATATCTACCCAGAGAAGCTTCCATTACGGCCCGGACATCAAAACTGCACATGCAACAATCCCGGGTTATTTCCCATCGAGAGGGACTTGAGACCTGCCAAACGGCTCTTGTGTGTCTTCAAACGTGGGGTCGGTTGGCTGGTGGAGAAGCACTGAAACAAGCGAGAACGTGCCCCCCCACCCCCCCCTCCTCTCGGTCGGTGTGTTGGCAGGGTCCATTAGTAAATGAGCAGTTGACCATTAGTTTCCTCTAAATGGAAAATAATGGTTCTTCCTGGAATTTACCCAACCGATTTGGCCAATTTGTGCCGGCGCTTCACGCTCTGTTTACAAACTGTGACTCCTGTTTTCTATACTTTAAAATTAATTACAGAAGAGATTCAATTAGCATCTTTAATGTTTGAGTCACACCAGCATTGAGGCTCTCCACATTTCCCATTTTTATCGGATCCTTCTTCTGATGATACTTCTGGATTTCATGTCGTTCTGATGAGCCGCTTTGATGCATTCGTGTTCAGCTGAAATCCTCTTTGTTCCTCTAACATCGTCTTTGTGTTTTACATCCCTCTCATCATTCCTCTCCTCTCTCTGCCGCTCTGACGCCATCTGTAAACATCCTGACGAGCCGCGAGTCCTGACTGAGAGCGAGCAACAGTTCATGCATATCGAAGCAACAGAGATGGATGCGATACATAGTCTTTTATAATGAACTTATAAATCAGCCGCTGCGTTATATTTGAATCTATGGCCCTTGTCAGGTTAACGCATCTTGTTGTTTTACAATTTCCCACCGTGTGCTCTGTTGTCATATAGATTTCGTTAATGCGTCTCAGTGTCAGTGTTAAGTTTGTTTCATGTGTTTTCTGCCTCGTTAGTTACTTATGTTCGCAGGTAGATGTGTTGCCTTGCACAGATTAGACATTCGTCTTCTCTGGCTGCAAAAATCGTCTGAAACCAAACCAATAAAACAACGTAAAAGAGTTCGTCCATTCATAGCAGCAACAACATAATTTAGGAGCCTATTGACAGACTCAGCCTGCTGTTTTTTTTTCCCTCGCTCTCCCTTGCCAGGAGCATGCTTTTGAAAGGTTATTATAGCTGTTCTCTGATCGATGCAGAGAGTGCCGTGGGCAATGTAATGATCCAGCTGTATCTCTTCACCCCCCCCGTTCGATCTGGATTTCACCCGCCCCCCCTCCCCGACTGCATCCTGTGCTGCTGGAGGACTGCACGTTGGACGGGTCAGGAGGTTAAGAAGGGTGTTATCCATAAATCTACACTGGATTTTAAAGTCAAGAGATGCTGTTATGATATAAGCAAGGAACGTGATTAACATAAATCCCGGGCTCAAGAGATGACTGTGTGTGCGTGCGATTGTAGTATCCTCTATTCTTATTGGTCCAAATGGAAAAAAAAAAAAAAGCTGATCCGACAAAACCTGTTCACAGCAAAACCTCAATAGGCTGTAAATCCTGTGTATTACATTTTTGTTTGTCGCCACGGTGCATGAGAGATGTGTTGTCGTCGGTGGGGAATCAAAAACGGAACATGTGGAACTTCTGAATGACTGAATATCCTCATTTTCAGAAAACTGCAGACGTTGTGCATCAGCTGTTTTTCCCCCAAAAGCGATGCACCCTTGACATGTAGGTGTGCAGAATATGACTCATTCCATATATCATGTCTGAGCTCTGTGCAGGTACCAATCACACATATCTGATATCAGCACACATTAGGCCTGTAAAGGGCCAGTGGGTGAGCTAAAAATGTTCATGGCTGCTGAGAAATGATGAGGCATCAGCCTGCAACAGCAACAGCTACATTACTTCATTGTAATTATGATAAATCTCCGATCAGAAATACCTGCTTGTTTATGCAGCTGATGAATGAGTCGGCTTTAATTACTTATTGAAATGGAGCATTTTCTGGCACGTTTTAATTCTAGCCGCTGCAGACATGAAAAAAGCTGATAATAAACTTGATGCAATGGCAACCACAGTATGAGGCGAATTTAACAGCAGGAAAACTGCTTCTCATTTATATTACCTGTCCAAAAACACAATCCATGTTATAAATCTGATGAGTCAACAGATGAGTTACCATATTTCATTTTAAGAAAATGACATCGCGTCTGTGGCGTATTTTCATAGACTGACAGAAGGCACAGCGCTCTCATCTCCATTTGCTTCTCCAAGACGGCAAAAACAAGCCTTTCCGCAGATCTGGCTCCTGGGCAAGATCTCTAGTAATGTGTTTACAATAGCTGGCAAGAAAGTACAAAGCCACAGTCAAAACACTTATTGCCAACTGGGACCTCCGACCTACTGTAAGGTCAATTACAATACATGAAAGTCAAACTGCGTTTTATTCGGCGGCAGAAGGCGATAATGGAAACAACATTTGGAGGAAAAACGAATCACACTCCAAATCGTAAAACTAAAGGAGTGAAAAGAATCCTCTAAAATGGTTCGATAGTGGCACTAAATCGTGCCGCAGGACATCTTGTGTGATGAGCGGAGGTGTGCATGTTTGCTGGAATGGACACAGACACATTAGGGGAAGCATTAGACCCATTAAAGTGAGATAATTTAGCAGAAACTCAGGAGCAGGATCACATCTCAAAAACATCTCTTCCTGCCTCCCTTTCTCTCAGAGGCTCCAGAGGGAGTCTGCAGAAGTCACAGCGAATCCTCCTCGAAGCCCTGAAACACCATCCTCCTCCAAACAAGCCCATCCACCGGTCACTTCTCATATATTTCATATTCAATAAACAAGTATATTTGCATCACAACACCGTCCTCCCGAGAGGAAGAACAGCGTCAGGCTTTTCAGCAAAGTGACCCAGAACATATTAGGCCTGTGGAATATTCGCAACACAAGCAACATTTTCACACATTTGCTTAGATACTTTTGAAGGACTGACAATGAAATGCACAATATCTGAATAATTGAGGAAATCACTATATTGTCATTGGGTCTGTTGCTGTACTCACACTTGCAGTTAAATGAGCCTTCACACAGTATTACAGTATGTGTGTCCCACGTCTGAAATATGACAACTATACGCTGGTTTTATGAACAACAATAATGAACAATGAAGACTTTTTGGATTCATCCTTAATGTTATTATTAAGCCGCAAACACTTTGCAATTATGAAAGAACCTCCACAGATGTTCATCACTTACTATCAACATATGTATATATACAAGAACTAGGGTATGTCTGATATCTGTTATAATCACTGCAGGAGAAAATAAATAAAAGATTTATGCCATTAAGTTACTTTCACTTTATGGAATTTGTTTCACAGATGTTAAACTGGCTATAAAATGATTATCCTATATTTATTTAATCACACAGTTGGTTACACAATCTTAATGCAGGAGGCGGAAATATAAATTTCAGTTATTTCTATAAAGTCATCTTAAAGACAGATAAAAAAATTATTTTTGGAACTTGATACGACTTTAAATTTGTTATTAGGACATGATTATTATGCTGCTGCTCCTTTTCAGCCGCAGCTGCTGGTTAATTGATGGCTCATCATGCTGCTCCTGTTTCGGTGCTCTCCATCTAGAGTCTGTTAGTCTCAAGTGAAATTCCAGATTTATGCACATCAGGTTCAGGTGGGTTTGCCTCAATGAAGATGAGATTGTAAAGATACATATGAGATATCATCACCATTTATCGATGATTATGTGAAACACTCACTGAGGCTTGTTTGTCACTTTAACTTGACTTGACTTGACTTGACTTAACAAATCCAGACTCCAAGAAGCTGGGATGCTGTGTAAAACATGAATAAAACAGTACAAAGACAATATATTTAATGTCAATCAACTTCCCTGATTTTTGAAAATATTGAATCTGAATTTGATGGCAGCAACATGCTTCAAACCAGTTGGGACAGGAGCAACAAAAGACTGTGAAAGTTGGACTGATCCAAAAACACCTGTTTGGATCATTCCACAGGTAAACAGGTTCATTGGTAACAGGTGACAGGATCATCATTGGGTATGAAAGGTTCATCCTGGAAAGACTCAGTCATTCACAAGCGAGGATGGAGAGAGGTTCAACACTTTGTCAACACATGATTGTATAAAGGAAATGAATACATGGGCTCAGGAAGACTTCAGAAAACTGTCGATAAACAGCTGATGACTTTATATCTTATATGTGCTGAACTGCAGGATACTTGGGGCTAGTTCAAAGCAGCTATGTCTAAGACTATAAGTAAAAGCTGGGACTTGTACACGTGTGAGGGTGGAGACACAGATCAGCACTGATTGGACTTGCAGAGACAGCAACAATCAGACCCTACAGTGGTTAAACATGCCTGATTGCACACAGACAACCGGCTATTGGAACGGATCGATCAAGTGCAGCTGGAACAAATCATACAGCCGACCCATCTCTAATCCCCTTCTCCCTTTCTCCTTCACACCCTCCTCTCGCTGCATACATTCTCCCTCCTGTTCCTCCACCCTTTTTTGTCATGTGTCTCCGTCTTCTTCTTGTTAAACCAATTCCACCTCGTCCAATATCCACCTGCTCTTTCCACTCACCTCGCCCAGTCTCTGTATGCATTCCCCTCCCTGCTCCGAATTAATTCTCATTTCAGTTTAATAAGATAGATTAAGGAGAAATATATATGAGCATGGAATCTAGGACAAGACCCCTTCTGATAAAGTAACTGTAATAATATGCGGTATCACACTCATACAGTGACATTATCCACAATCAGCCGCTCCATGCTAATGGAGTCATTGATGGATGTCCCAGCTCGCCCCGCGGAGCAAACCTCAGCTGTAGCAGTTGACCAGAGCACATTAGACATTTGTCACCCCCTTTTGATTTGTTTCCCTTCATGACACTGCAACAGATATTGAGTTGTGAGGCGTCTCATTAGACATGCTGCAACCTCTGCTATCTCTCCCCCTTCACGCCGCCTTTTTCTCCACAGAAGACATAATGAATATCCCGATTGACAGTGTCTGGGCAGTAATTAGTGTAATAGTGCAGCCTCGCCCTCTGTGAAGGTTATTTCTGAAAGGGATACTTGTTATGAAATCCCGCACCTTCCCGTCTCAACTTCGTGTCAACCTGCCAATTTGTAAGCAATCAGAATCTTAGCCGGTGTTTCTGGTTCCTCGCAGCCAAGAAACAACTTTTTCTATCGATCCCTTCATTTATACAGTCAGGTGAAAACAGGCCGGGAAAAAAAACACGTTTTGAAGGTCACAGTTTCCTAATTTGAGGATGAGAATAGTTTTGCCTCCTCCAGCCAGCTTTGTTTTGGTAAATCCTCGCCCTCTCTTCATTACTTTGTGTGGATTATTTCTGCAGCGCTCGTGCAAGTTAATTATTTTTTGGTTCTGCATAAGTGCAAAACATTTTTCTGCAACTAATTCAATTGATGTAAATTACACATTGGCAGAAATACGTGCAACAAAAATGAATTCATAGCAGCTCAACAGGTGGGCTCCGTTTTAAAGGAGTAGCTCATTTTAGGAACTTATTGCATTTCTCCAACAGGAAGATTGAAACGCGAAGTACGAACCCAGAGACTAACAGATGATTAGCTTAGCTTAGCCTTAAGACTGGAAGCAGGGGAAAACATCTAGCGTGCCTCAGGCCGAAGTTGTAGAAAATCAGAATCTTTCATTGAGCAAATTAACATATTATATCATGCTTCTTTCATCCAAACAGGAATGTAAAACAGACAAGTGTCGAGGAAGGGCAATTTATTTTATTCTTTATGCTACGCTAAGCTAATCCTCTGCTGGCTCTCGTGTCATATTAAGTGTACAGATATGTGAGTGATATTGACAAGTGGGAAAGAAAAAAGAGAGAATTTCCCAAAATGTCAAACTTTTATATGTATGTGTAAATGTTAAGTGCCTGTTTTGTACAGTTTACGTACTTGTTATACATTATGCACACACATTAGCATTTTCCATGCATCGCTAATTCATTACATCATATATTCTACAATCTGTACGTTTGAACATGTGTAGGAAGGCGTTCAGTACTACACATTGAAAACTTCTGTATTTACTGATATTACTAAAACATAAACTGTGGAAATAGTTTTGACCATCTGCATATCAACTAAATTCAGAATTGATGATAAATCATAGTTCTGCAAATGAACTCATTCTGAAACAAGAAGGATGCAAAGCTGAGTCCTGCAGCTGTAGCGCTGAGCACAAATACACTGCAAGTCATAGAAACCCGATGGAACATAATGAGACCGATTGCTTGCATAATGTCATATTTTCTACAGTCTGTTTCTGCTGCTTGTGTTTGTTTGTTGGCCAGTGAAGGATGAAGCATGGGCGGATGTTCTGCCATTTCAGTGTTATGACAGATTCTGCCTTCTCCTGTTCTGGAGCATTTTTCCAATACGATCCTTTTCTACCACGGCCAGTAATATTAACAAAATGATGCGACAAAATGTAAATGCCAGCACAGTCAGTGGACAGAGCCTCAGCTACACATTGTAAATAACACGTCTGAGTGCACAAAAAAAAATCAGACCCCATGTCTTTTTAAGTTAATCAGTGTTAAGTGGCAGGTGATTATTTCATATTAAGAGACACACAGGATTTACAGCGATTAGCCGCCTCTCTCAGTTATGATCGAAAGGCCAACTGTCACCAGGTTTAACACTGTCCCCTGCTGTATGTGCTCATTTCAGCAGGCGGCGGAGGAGCAGAGCGCCGATAAACGGCTTAAATTATAGCCGCGCAGACAAGAGCAGAGAGTTTTGAATGAGATAAAAAAGAAAAAAACTTCCACTGAGGAGTTGCTATCTGTGCACGCTGAGCTTCCGTTTCGACGTTTTGCATATGAGCCTCAAAGACTTATCACCCTGCAAAAACCTGTGTGCAGTTATTTGGGACATTTTTCCTCCATTACTTGCGACTGATAAATCAATAGAAAAGCAATCAGCGAATAATGCACGATGTCGCTTTTTCGAAAGTGCTTCATTACCGACAAGTCTCACACGGAGCATCTTTTCACAGGTCAACCACAAGGTGAAGTTATTTAGTCGACATTCAGGCCTGACAGATGGAGCCGTGTAATAACTGAATTGTAATATGTGGATGTCTTCGACCAATTAGAGCTGGATTCATTCATTTTTCAAAGCCACAGATGTTGCAGGTTCAGGGTTAATGAACTTCATTTGGCTCAGCTGAACAATGATTTCCCTGATATTACACGTTTACTCACTGATTGAGTGTTTTCTCATTTATTAGCTCCATCGCTCATGTAATTCGCTTTATTGACACAAACACAATATGGTGTTAGTCCTTGAAATGAGTTAAAGATTGATTTGATTTGGATATTATTATTGGGAGTCTCAAATCAGTGCATTTTATTTATTATTTCTTTACCCACATTAGTGATGTGGCTCTGCAAAGTCCACCGCTTTGGTCCAAACTGAAATATCTCAACAACTATTGGATTTATTGTTATAAACTTTTCAACATTCATTGTCCCCAGAGGATGAAGCCTATATGGACTATCTGACTTTCTATTCATACTATGAGGGTGACAGTCTTTTGTGACATATCTCAATTACTTTTGGATGACTTCACTAAGTCACTTTGGATCTGCCATTTGAACTCCAGTTGTACATACCTCTTCTTATATATATATATATATATTCATTATGCGGGTTATCTTATCTCTCATTTTGCAATATTTACATTTGCTGCTGTTTTGTAATTTGATGTTGTCACTTTATCTTCACTTTATCTTCACTATCTTGTACTTTGCTTTGCTTTACTTTGCTTTCACCCCAGGATGAATTGTACTAACTTCGGTGATCCCTTAATATTTACAATTTACAATTTTATTTAGCAGACGCTTTTATCCAAAGCGACGTACATTAACATACCAATGGAACAGCCATTGGGGGCAATTAGGGGTTCAGTATCTTGCCCAAGGACACTTCGACACATAGGCTATAGGAGCCAGGGATCAAACCACCAACCTTCTGACTGGTTGACAACTGCTCTACCTCCTGAGCTATAGCCGCCCCCTTTCTTCTTGCACCACCAGCAGGTCAAAATCTTAAATACTTTTTTTAATGACCTCATACCTGCAAACTGACACTCAGCTGCTTCAGCTGTACTTTGTGTTTAGTGCTAAACATCAGCATGTCTTCATCATGTACAGCGTCACTGAGCCGCCGTTTTGTCTACAGACTCCTTGTCCTCTTCTAGAAAATGTCAGCGTAACTGATCCAAGAACGTACAGCCGTATAAGACAATAAACAAGTAAATATATTACCTCTGTCCCCTGGTGCGAGACTCATGTGCACTAATGACTAGAAAAGTAGAGGAAGCAGGAGACATTTCCACAAACAATTTCCTCAAGAATCATGTAATACTGTTGTATCGATCAGCCGGTCCGAGATTACCACTTGGCCATGCCTCTACCCCTGCAAAGCTGCGGATCAATAGCGCTGAGCAACTAGATAAAGATAGCCCAAACTATCACATAGCCGAACTGAGCACAATCTGACAGTGTTGTGTGGAAATAGTAACAGGGCATTCCCTGTGGCTGAAGGAAACCTAATCCTCCACTGAGCCACAAAAAGACAACAGATTTGGAGCAGTCGATCTGAGAAGAGTTGGATCTCGGTGTAAAAGAAATGTCAGCGTGCGGCAGATTCATCGTGTTCCATTTAATCTGCTAATAAGGTTCATTCAAAAGGAAAACTCTTATTTTGTCTTTCAGGTTACCTAATCCATAAATCATTCGTTTAAATAAATATAAGCTGCTTTGTGGTGGCAGGAGCAAAGATTTTTTTTAGGCACTTCTGCTTTATTATTTAGGAGTGACAGCCGGGGAGAGACAAGGAGGAGAGAGGAGGGATGACACGCAGCAAAGGGCCAGAATCAAACCCAGGGCGCTGCAGTGAGCACTCAGCCTTGATACCTGGCACACGCTCCACCAGGTGAGGGACCACAAAAAAAGCCTGTAAAGCTTCCTTCAGAGTCCTTTGCATCTTATTTGTATGTGGAACAAATGAAAAGAGCCAAGCGGCAACCTCTGGCGCTGAAAAATGAAGCCAATGTGGAAGTGCAAAAAAGCTGCAGTTCCTCGAATAACCACTAGAGCAGGCCGCAGAAGGGAGTCAATTACATTTGAGCCCCATGTTAAAATGTCCGATTTTACGACAGAAAAAAAACATATTTACAGCCTGGTTCAAAATATGGCTCTAGTCTCATAAGCTGTTTTTCTACTCCATGACAACTCTGGGGGGGCGAATTTTTTTATAAGGCGTTTGTTTAAAATATACAGCATACATCATTATGCACAATTCATAGCTGTCAATCTAAGTGGCGCCACTTTGATTGACAACTAGCCACTGATGGTCTAAAGGGCGTCACCCCGGCTAATTCTAGTCACTGAGTTTGGGAAAGAGATCAACGTGGGGTTAGCCGGCTAGCAACGATATTTAGCATTTTACCTAGCTGGTTAGCCGTAGCTAGTTTGATTATTTCGAATAAAGCGGCTTTTTTCAGCCAATAGCGTTCATTCGACCCGCCTCAGCTCCGCCCTCGCTCCACCTCTTTGTCCATATTTGGAGTAACCGGAGGTAGACTACCAAGATGGCTACGCACTACGATTTGCTTCATTTTTGCTCTTCACAAACCTATGGGTGACGTCACGGACTCTACGTCCATATTTTATACAGTCTACGAGAAGAGCGCAAATGCAGCTTCTCGACTCTGTAACGAAGCTGAAAAAGAAAATACAAAATTGTTTTTAAAGATGTAGGTTCCTGATTTTCCTGCTCCTGAAAGCGTGAGAACCAAACCAGTCACAAACTTAAGGAATCTGTCACAAGCCATATGCTCACATAATTAGAGCTGGAGTCTGATTTGAGCAGGGCGGGCGGTTCGAGCAGGTCTGGGACGGAGCATCAGGTTCACGCCGGGTTACATCCAGACTTTGCTCTGGTCTCAGAAGAGCTCCTCTCGGGGAGTGAACTGCTGAGTGGTGAATAAAAGCGCGAGTGCGAGATTCGCAGTCGGCGCTGTTTTCATGGCTCAGATGAAAACGATAAGGTAGAGCAGCTTTGAGAAAATCTCATCATTAGTCCTCTCACAGGCCAGGATTTAATTATCTACACATCCAAATCGTCCGCTTCCCCCCTTCTCAGCAGATTATTCTGCTCCTGAAGGATAATAACCATGATGCCTTTCGCCTCATTCCTCGCCTGCATGGTAAAACAGCAAAATAAGGATGTCCTCTTTCTCCCCACATACTCGACTTGTTTCATTTTCCTTGATAGGGGGGATGGTCGGATTGGTTGGGTGATGAATAGGTGTGTGCGGCGCTGGCGTGCATGCGTGCGTGCTGGAAAGCCCTAGAAATAGGTTCATGTAAAATTAATCTTCAGACAGAAAATTGACCCAGATGTAGTGGAATCTCATTGTGCCTAACTACATCAAATGGATCCCATGACAAAGACAGAGTGCAACAGTGACAAGAGGAGCTAAACAAGGCTCGCTGATTAACAGAGAACACACACACACACACAAAAAGGAGGACACAAGAAAAACACAGAGGGGGGAGGAGGAGGGAGCGTTGAGCTGAAGTGAGAAGGAAAAAGACAGAGCAGAGAGCTTGCACCTCCACAGAGAGCATTTTAATACAGCTGCCTTATGTCTTAATGTTGATCACACTGACTCTGGTGGGACCTCATTAGCTCAAGGCAAAGAAATGTGTTCAGCCATCTATTGCCTTGCAGGGAAATACACAAGTTATAGTGTAATAAAATTAGCTCGTGGCTACAACTACAAATGCTAACTTTCCCTAGACCAGTACTCTCGTCTACACCGCCTCTTATTGGATGAGTGAGGATGGTCGGGAGGGTTTGTTCTTACAGGATAATTGCGGTTTCTTGCAATTCACAGTTCCGGCCATCATTTTCTATTGCTTATGATAATATTGCACTCGCTGAAATAATTGCCGTAGTCTGGGAAGCAGGCAATGTCCCTAATGCAGAGCAGACACTGTTGGAATTAAGCAAGGCCTGTGTTAACCCTGACTTGGTCACATTGTCTAATTTTAGAATCAGGCTGAATTTCCACAAGAAGTCTGACCAGGAAGTTGGTGTGTAAATTGTGATGGAAACAGTTTTTGGATTTTATTGTTGGCTGCTCTAAATAAGTTTTTCTGACCTGAGGGTTTGTTTCAAACTTCTGTAATTGTCTGAATGCTTATGCCTCCTGCCCCATTATGCTGCTTTTTACTGATGTTTTTCGGATATAAGCAATTAACTCGGTGAGGATGTAATTTGAAAACTACAAAATAAGACCAAAGTTTTAACAACTCAGATTTATCCTTTAAAGACTTTTATGACAGTGGACACAGTGTATTTCTCTAGTAAGGGATCAAATGACTATCTCTAATGATCCTGGATGTATTCATTCACACACACACACACACACACACACACACACACACACGCTGTCTGATCGCAGGCTGAGAGTTGGTAGAAATTGCGGTGTCAAAGCCTGTCACACACCTATTTCCTCGACGCGCGTCTCATCACTCATCTGACCCCATTTCATTAGAAGCTGAGCTACATGATAGCTTGTCTTGCGGCGCGAGCGGCCCCCCATCAGAGAATCAATGACGGGCAGCGGAGTGACTGACTGCTGGATTGCGGTCCAAATGGATGTCAGTGATATGCTGAAAAGCCTGCTTGAGGCTACGAGCTGAATGGTTATGATTCAATCGCTTTATCATCTCGCTCGCCATTATTCTCACGCGGGGCCAGTTTATAGTGCAGCAGTTTTGAAAGGAACACAGACCTGACCACGGCAGATATTTGCAAATATCAGTTTCTTTGTGCTATATAATGGCTGTGTGACTCAGAGGGTTGGGGGGAGGACAAAATATGCATTAAGCAATAATAGCTGACGACTAAAAGCTTTGGTAAAGCCGACAGTTCAAATGATAACAGTGTTTAATGTAACACTCAGCTCAGTGTTTTTCTATGTGCATTGTTAAGTGTTATATGCTGAAGCAACTGAATATGTTTTGAGAGAAATTTACCTCAGCATATCACTGTGTGTAATGTTTAATACATATACTTTATGGTTATAATATACAGCGATCCTGTCATTATTCACACCCTGACTGGCGAACTACTCCGAGGTTGGATTGATCTATGATAGCCGTCACTTGATAAGCGATAGGAAAAATATTGAAATGGATGTTCTATTTTAATATCGTTACCTACGTCGTCTTGGATCTGAACTGAGAGTTGAGATTACAGATGATAAGGTGCATCCGACCTGACAGAGAAGTGGATTAAAGAATGAAGAGGTCAGAGGTCAAACACTCAGAAAAATGGTAGTATAGGAAAACGTTGTTGCAGAATACTTTTGTATATTACAGTACTATTGATTGTACAATGGAACATATGGTCATTCATCTTTATTTTGTACTTTCTGAAACACACAGTTCTTTGTTTCTGATGAGGTCATTAAGTATTTCCTTCTACTTCCTGGCAGTGTTGTACCCGAACGCGTTCAAAGAACGTTCGTTCATGAACTAACTCATATTTTGGGTGAACGTGAACGTCCCGTTCATTTTTGCTTGATGAACGTTAAATTGTGAACGCACTCATTCTGCTGTTTCTTGAACGGCACTCTGATTTCGTTCAGATTACGTTCGTGCCAGATTTCAAGAGCCCTCGGCGAAAAACCAAGCTAAAACAGTAAAAACACATTGTAAACGACCATTAAAATGTCGCGGATAACCACCCGATCTGGCAACCGCAAGTCCTGCCTGTCGCTCTACCAACTTCGTCATCAGCGGTCGTCAGTCTTGTCACAGTTCACATGTGTGCAAGGAAGGAGGATGCGTTTACTGAGAAACTAATTCCCATATAGTCGGGAATTAGCTCGTAGCTCGTGGCAACGTAAAAAAAAAAAAAAAAAAAGAACTAAAAAAGAACGAAATAGTTCATTTTGGGGAAGCATGAACTTTAGTTCACAATTTTGAATTATGAACGATGAACTGAACTAGTTCATTTTAAAAGGTTTGAACTGAACTTTGAACTAGTTCATATAGAAAGTGAACTTTCCCAACACTGCTTCCTGGTATCTTCTAAGCAACTATTATCACCAAAGAGTCATTTATTGTATTACGTCCACTACCAGTAATATCATGAGCAGTGTGATACATTAGCATAATGACTGGAAGCAAAGGAAGCAATAGGAAGCAGCTAGCTGTCCCTGTCCGAAGATATAATATGTAATTAGATATTAGCTGTGCAGCTGCCAGTAGGTGGATGTTTTTTACCTCAGGACAAAGACGGCTTCCCGTCTCAAGGCTAAGCCAAATCTCTCTGGCATTCAGATGGAAGAGTCTGACTCGTCTATCTCTCACAAAGCAAGTGAATTTTCCAAAATATTGACTCCAAAACAGGTATTTTGTAACATATGGCAATTTTTTGGACTCTATCTCTCTTCCTCTCTATCTCCCTTTCTCTCCCTCCCTTTGTGTTTTTCTCCCAGTGGTGTCGCCCTGTGGATTCATGCGAGACTCGGGCCGTCGCGCCAGGGAAGCTGCTGTCGTACAGAGATATGCTGAAGGTCGCCTCAGGGTGGCTGTAGGTGCGCAGACCAGCCGAGGCCGGACAAAGATACAGACTCGCTCCTATACTACTACTATCTGTAATACCCCGTAAGCTGGCCACAAGAGACACGCTCGGCCCCCGACACGCCACGCCACCCAATTTCAGCCTTTATCACAGCGTGGTGAAGGAGAGGACACACACACACACACACACACTGAGTAATCTGGTGCAATCCTCTGTTGTGATGTGTTTGGCCGGAGTCATATGAGGTCAGCCATAGTTCCCCGCTCTGTGATGGGGGGTACAGCATCGGGCTGTTCGCAGCTCAATGTGACCTTCTTGTGCGGTAAACATTTATTGAGCACCGTCACGCTTCATTTATCTTTATGTGCACTTCAGTGTATTTAATAAAATAACAGTAAAAAAAACAGGGAAACTGACAGATTGATGTTGTAGGCGATGTGGAAACACGGACATCTTTTGACCTGTCAGTCTGTCTTTGGAGAGACAGGTCAGCCTGGCAGCATGAGCCTGCGAGCCTCATCTCAGGGCAAAGAAAACCTGAAGCTGAGGCCAATTGAAAGACTACTTAAGGTGAAACAAATTTCCAGCTATTACAGCTAAATACTTTTTACTTGACTTTTAGCACCACTTACATCAAGTGTCCTGAGTACATTCAGATTATTTCATGCAAATGTAGATTAGTGCACACACTCACAAATCAGATTTGTGTGCATACTGTATTCACAAATCTGTGTATGTATTTGCACACACAAATCTCAGTATACTTGCACATTTGAATACATGTTTGCAAACTGCACATGCACAAATACGAGTATGCATATGCATGTGCTGAGAAATAGTTTCACTCTCCACACACACATCTGCACATGCTACAATAAGATCCCCATAAATCACTGGAGGAAACATCTGTCCAGAGAGGTCTGCTGGCACTCTTGTTCATGGATTTCATTTTATTTCGTTTAGATTCATTTACTTATTGTTCAGGAATACCAAACAGCCTGGAGCTGTTCATCTTCTACTTTGCCAGCTCACAAGTCTTAAAGCCTGCTGTGAAAGTCCCACAAGTCCAGATGGTCAGTTTCCCTCTGAACTACCTCAGCTCCCAAAACCAGGACGGTCAAGCTCTTACTTTCATTGCTGCTGGAGAAAATCTAATGTTTGTCATCACAAACACCCGAGACGTTCTGTAATATCTGGAGCATAACGTTACACAGATAGGTAGCTGGAACACTTATCCTCATTAGTATTTGCTGCTGTGAACACAAGGCTGGAGATGATTAGTACACTGACTTCACACAGGGGATACAGAGAGGGGAGGCGGTGCAATTTCATTGTTATTTTTAGTGTGTGTTCCGCTCTGGATTGGTGATTACTGAAGAACCTGAGAGTGTGTTCTGTCAGAATCACAGCCTGAACATTGCTCTGGTGTGTGTTTTTGGCTCAGGATGTACACTATCTAATCTTCTACACATTCATATAGTCACACACTTTCTAGTAGTAAAAGATGCTTGTTGAAACAGATGCAAATGAGTTTCCGTTCCTTGACACCTTTTTTTTCAGGGTCTTTTTCATTCGGCTCATTTACAGGAGTTGGTGTGTTAAGAAAGAGCCATTTACTTAGAAAAAGAGCAATGGCAGAAAGCAAGCTGAATTTACAAGTAACAATGTGGGATGAATAAAACAAAATGCAGTGATTTGCAAACAAAGTGTGTTCACCGACAACCGTTTCACAAAGTGTTCCTGAGCCCATATACTAATCTCCTTTATACAATCATGTGTTTGACAAAGTGTTGAACCTCTCTCCATCCTGGCTTGTGAACGACTGAGTCTGAACCTTTCATACCCAATCATGATCCTATCACCTGTTACCAATGAACCTGTTTACCTGTGGAATGATCCAAACAGGTGTTTTTGGATCAGTCCACAACTTTCACAGTCTTTAGTTGCTCCTGTTAACAACTTGTTTAAAACTGGCATCAAATTCAGAATAAGCAGATATTGATGAGGTCAAAGATTAAATACATTGTCTTTGTACTATTTTCAATTGATTATATGTCAAAAAGGGATTGGAAAATTATTACATTCTGTTTTATTTATGCATCAAGTGTACCCAACATGTTGAGAATTGGGTTGTACAAACACTAAGTGACACAAGAGCAGTATATATTTATTAATTGCTGCATAAAGTAGGAACAATTATAATATAGTCCTGTCTCAGAAATTTCAAAAATGCAGCCCCTCTACTATTTAGATACGCCTACAAGCAGAAGGAAATCAGCAAAAGATCAAGATCAGGATCACAAACGCATGTTATTACGTATCTGAAATTCCACATTCAGGTCACATGACCAGCTCAACCAGCCTCATGATCTGCTGAGGACGCCTTCAAGATGCATTCGATAGCTTTGGAAAACAGAGTTAAACCGACCTTGTGATAGGAATCTTTTTGTTAAACTGCTACTTCCAAGGTCAGAATGAACTCTCAAGCTGGAAAATCACTTCCTTTGAAACACACTAAGGTCTTTATGAGGTGACATGGGTGGATGGATTCTCCATATTAATGACAGTGGATAAAAACTATTTTTTTTAATTTCTCGTCATCAGTGCTGTGAATGCACCACATTTGCATTTCGTTTCTGGTCAATGAAGCACATTCTTTCCAACGTTCTCTTATCTTATTGATTTCATGTCATCAGCACTGTTGGCTTTCCTCTTGATAAAGGCACAAATGAGCAAACTGAATGTGCTGCTGTCTGACTGCCAGAGAGTGTTCAGAAGATGAGCTGAAAAGGAAGTAAACACTTCTGAAGAAGTGCTTCAAATGAGGACTCTTTGAACCCTCGGTCGCATCCTGAAACTAAATAAATAATAAAAAAGACGCTATAGAACCATAAATAAATAAGACTCCTTTCTTATTCACTTGTGTCATGTGCGCTCATTTTCATCATTAACTGACAACGTGTGCGAGTATTTCCCTGCGAACGCGATGTGTGCTCTCCTTTGTTCCGCCTTGCACAGTAGTGGGAACCTACACCGAGGCCAGCTCTCTCTCACACTTGAAAAAGATGCAACTTCAGTGAAGAAAATAAAGTGGAATCTGACACCTCGACTGTTAGCTGCGACTGGTGGAGGTGTGTAAAAAATGTGAGCTTCACCCCCGAGTTGTGAAAGTACGCGTCTATAGATGGATGAGTCACTGCAGAGGAGACAGACAGAGAAGAAAAGAAAAAGAGCAAATAGAGGGTAAGAGATTCTGTGTGTTTGTCTTGAAGTGAGTCGGATTAGCAGCTGAAGCGACTCCACCGGGGCTTTGACTCTGACATTTTTTTAATACACCATCCACATTCAGGTGAAAATGAGCCAGGATGTGATAACAACAAACACTTTAAAAGGAGCATCAGCCTGGAGTCGTCATGGCAGCTTTGTGACCATCAGTCAGACGCTTTCATTCTTCGCACGAGGGTTTTCTCCTTCTCGCTATTGTGTTGGATTCCTTAACTTCATTACCGGCCGAACGTATTGAATCATCTGAGAGGAAGAGATATGACACACAATCCACAATCCCATCCAGAAACAAAAGACACAGTGCGATACAACGCGATTCAAAGCCGATTTGATATGATTTAGTTCAGCTGCAATTAAGATTTGATTGACTTTTTATTGTTGCTATACAAGTGTCGTTTCTCTGAACGGGATGTTTTCAAGGCCAGTTATAAGAAGAAGCATTGGCTGATACATTAATATTAGCATTACATGTCATGTTGGCTCCTTTAACTTTACTGTCAGTGCACATTTCGCCTTTTTAATTTAAATAGCAATAGACTGTGCTTCTGTTTGTCTATTCGATGATGTAAACATCCAGCAGCGTTGCACATGGTAGGATTTCTTCAGTGTAGAATATCATGTAGACCTGAAGAATGCATGTGATTGGGAAATATACTGAGCTCGCAGAAGAAGCGTAAAGAGACAAGGAGAGAGCTATTGGCTTTTCGGTTTTCGTATCGGTTTTTCATGCAGAATTTGGGACGTGTGTGAAATTGAATCTCTGACTCTTGTAGCAAAACAATACGTTTTGGGGCCTCATTAGGTTTGATTACTCAACAGTAATAGTAATAAGTTACATTACTTGCTGCTACTTTTTGTCATTCAGCCCAGTTTTAGCCAAAGTGCCTGCAAAGCCTCTACACTCCCACTTTTCATATTCTGTATTTAACATGTGTAGAAACAGAAAACAACCTTGTTAAAATACATTCAGGAAGGATTCTATGACCGCGAACTGCTCACACTGGTGACCGACTCATCCCATCCTCCACTTCCTCAAACCAGGCACATCTACAATTGGCAAACTCACAGGTATGAAGAGACAATTTGCAAATAAAACAGGAAGCATATTTCTTCTCTTTTGGATGGAGGATAAACACGTGTCTCCCTTAAGAAACTGATATCAACCCTCCATCAAACTCCTGGTAAGACAGCAAACAAGTTGACCCCTGAACTTCCAAAGTAATGGATTACTCTGGTTTGTAACTGTAATATAATTACTCAATTACCCTTACATTAAAAAGCTTTACTTACTCACAACTACCCAACTCTGTCCACAGCATATTTACTGTCAAAGTGAATGGTAATATCTCAGTTTTCTCTCTGATCCATTAAACAACATCCTACACTTCCTTGAAATAATGTTCTCAGGGTTATGTGTTCTGGAAGATGTGTCACAGCTCAGCTAATAATTCATGCTACTGAGTAAAAAAAGACATGGGACGACACGGAGGACTGCTTATTCATCCTGTATGGACTGGTGCTCTTTATGACAGCGGGACCTGCCGTGTGATGTCAAAGCAATCCCACACCACAGAGCTTTATGTAATTGGAAATCACACTGGCAGTCCAGCATGCATCACTTGGAGACACAGGGGAGACGGAAGACAAATACCATCTATGTTTCAGCACCTCAGACGGCAAATATTTGTCTCTTTTGCTACTTTTTGCTCCTACAGATTGAATGTTGTGATTGTGTTTGAGAATCTGGCTCTCGTGGGTGGAAATCAATGACACATTTCAGTTTGTGCGAGAGAGAGAGAGAGAGAGAGAGAGAGAGAGAGAGAGAGAGAGAGAGAGAGAGAGAGAGCAGCACCTAGAGTTGAAAATCTCAGTTATATTTTTCAAGAAGCTTTTATTATTAACATCATTTCTCTTTGGCTGTGCATGCAATCACTTTTCAAATTTAATCCGGTGATTTATACATCATTCATGTTTAATTTGTGATTGATAGAGTTCTGTAAAATCATGAGACATATTACAGTAATTATACGACATATACTCCATATACCACTGCATAATAAATATCGAATGTGTGTCCTGTGTAAACATGTTTATTTTTCTGTGATTGAATATCGCTCATGGTCACATTTCTTTTATTCTTTTGGCCTAGTGAACTTAATTGTAAACACCAAGGTTATGGTTCTGTATTGCAACAGTGGGTCATAATTATTTCTTCAACCATCTCCTAATGATTTTATGTACTACCACTGTAGAACAGCAAAGGCAAATTAAAAAAAAAATATGCATTTTTTCTATCAACTGGGAAATGTTTTTATGAAAACATGTCTGCAAAGCTCTCACTGACATCATACCGTGCAAAGTTTGATCTTGCAATGCAACATCTACTCACAGCAACTGATGATGAACATGTAAACATGGGTTAAAGAGGCTGTAATCAATAATATGATGAATGAGGAAAACCATGTCAAAGGAGTTGATCATAGTAGGAATTATGACTCGTCATCTACCCAACGTTTGCTGTCTGGCCGTCAGCTTTACTGCACTGGTTCACTCTTTCTGGTCTCATAGCGTTGTTTTTGGTCACAACAAGGAAATTATGAGTGAAAACCTTTCGTTAACAACCTGCTCAATACAAACCGCAGACAGACACAGTTGGTGAGCATATTCATGAAAGGTTTGTGAACACTCATCAGCAGCTGGTGGAGACCAAAACAGAGCTAAAAGAGAGAGAATACTGGACTGAAACATGACTCAACTGATTGTGCTTCTTCTCAACTGCATCTGTTGCTGCTACTCCTAACAAGTCTGTAATCTGAAAAAGATGACGATATGTCAAGGTGTTCACAACTTGCTTCCAGCGCCCCCAAGTGGCCATAACATTAGTTACTGCAGGGTCTAAGGTCAGTGCAGATCGATGTTTTGGTCAGATTGAATTTCACTCAATAAGCATGAGCTTGATGGATGAACTGAAAAGCGCTGCCAGTCAGTTATTTCATCCTGTCAAACACAAGTAAAGTTGAAGTTGCATATTGAAAATGTTGAACGTCTCATAAGCTCGACAAATCTCACAAAAAGCTTTCCAGATCCGACAATCCACAACCATATGGATCACAAATCCACACTAGATCTTACACTTAATCTTAGCTTTTAAGAAAGCACTGGAAAAGGAAAAAACTTTATCTGTTGATGGACTCGATCATCCACAAGTAAGAATTTCCATCGGGATTAATAAAGTTCTTATCTTAAAGAAAGATAAATGGAGCATCCACTCACAGCTGCAAAAAAGTTTATATTACAAGTGCACATACAGCACAGGTTTCCAACTGTGAAGCACGTCTTCCCAGGGGAGCGCAGGGGAGTTGAAGGAGGGCTGAAAGGCAATTAAGGTACTTAAAAACCCTGAGAAGCCAACTGCAGCAATTTCAGAATGCATACGTCTTCCTGAAGTCAATCAAAGCTGAACACACAGACAACACGTATTTTCAGATCTCTAACATCCAAATAAAACGTCCATTTATCCAGTTAAAACTCCAGAACTGAAAAGGGTCTGTTTAAACACTGTGGTCCCCAGATTGTTGAGACATGCTTTCAGCCTTTTTGCAGCATCAGCCTGTCAGTCAGCATGACTCGATACTCTGCCTCGTCACCTTCACCTCATCGCTCTTCAGCTAAGTTTGACACCGCGACCTCCTTCAGTCTGGTATCTGTGTTTGGGTTCCGTCCTCTCCTGTATCGCTGACAGCACGTCGAGCTCCGCGAGCTGCCGATTCAAGCTGCCTTCTTTGATTTGTGCCTCCGTTCGATCGCTCACAGTTGTCATGGCGGAGCAGCTTGACGAGTCTCTCGAGGGCAGAACGAAAAAAAAAAAGCACTCGCCAGGAGAACAGGGTTCAAACAGCAGGTTAATCAGACTTTCTTCACAGGCGGTTTTACATGTCGTAGCAAGAGAAGTGCTGCTACATTCAATTAACGTTCACAAGTTTCGAGGCCCTGGTGTTATTTCAGAGGGGTCACTGGTTTGATCAATGGACGACTGTGATTTTCCTGCCAATCAAAATCATTGTTATTGACACTGAAATCATCTCGCATTGTTTTTTTCACACCCAGACTTTGTCTTTGAAATATAATTACAATGATTATCGGTGAGTTATGAACGGCACTCAGAACATCACCTACGAGGTCGTGACATTTGTGTCTCTTCGATCACGGCCTCGCTCACTGCAAACGAGCCTCCATTAACAGCAAAGGGACCTGAGGTTTCATTACACAGATTGGGATCAACCATATGTCAACACCTTGATTACAAAGCGCTTGTTTAATGTGCTTGATTAAATCTAAGGACTAGAGTTTATAACACTACAAAGGAACATAGCCTGACAGTTTATTGCTTTTCTTTTCCCTGTTCAACCAGCAGGTTACACAAGTGTCGTTTAAATTAATAAATATAGGAGATCCAAAAACACAAGTTGAGACTGACAAATTGGTATCTCGGGTATATAAAGCAGTCAATAAGATGCAATTAGACGTCTCCCCTGTGGCTCAACCGGCGTCTGAGCAGTGACAGCATTTAAGCACCATCATCCAAACTTCCTTAACACGACAGTATACAAAGACTGAGCAAGTGAGGATGCACGGCATTGACATGCGTTCACAAGGTTGTGACCTGACAACGCTCAGTTTTTCCACATCGGCCTGAGACTCATCTTCCTGACCTGATCGTTTAATATTCACCACTACTCTCTGCCGTCCGGCCACAAACACCAGCTCTCTCGTATAAACAGTTCGACCCTGATAAGTCTGTTCTGACATCAAAGCCGGCGTTGCCTCGGCCATTTAAGTTATCAGCCTGGCCTACAGTAAGAACTGATTTGTACACATTTTTTTTTCTCTTTATATATTTATTTACTTTATCTGTCTTCTTCTTTAGTCAGGACTTATGAAAAATTCATCCTGCTGCTGGAGGGAGGAAAAGACGGAGCACGGACGACGTCAGAGACATCGTTTTCACTTGTGCTTGCGTGCGTGTTGTAGCCACAAGATCTTTCATATTTTATTACCCTTTGCACAACATTTATATAAGATAATAAAAGAGACACGATTAAAATATTTAGTCTGAGTCACCTTGTATCCACTGTCTCATCATTGAATTTTTTTATGGTGGATGAATGTTTTTGGCTGTAATTTAAAATATGTAAAATGTTATTTAGACAAGAGAAAAACAAATGTACAAAAATATAAAAGTAATATAAGTTATTTTCTTTATTATACTAGTATAAGTCTGTACTATCTTACAAACAACAAGTTATGATTAAATTGGTTATACTTTCCATAATATTGTTAAATAGCTGCATCATAATGTACTAATCCAATAATTATTTATAATTAGAGGATACTTTTTGATGAATATTCTCATTTATATAAAAATATTTAACCAATTTGTCCAATGTTGACAATGAACCGTTAAAATCTAGCAATTTTACCGCATTGTCTTTGATTGAGGGTCAGTTGCAGCATCTTTTCAGGAGAAGAGTTTATATAGAATAACAGCTCATTTATTTATTTCCCCAAAGGTTCAGCTTCATGGGACTATTTCAGCCCTGAGCCATGTCTTCAGGTTCGCTCACTCGCTGCTGCTTGTACTGTAAAGGTCAAATGCTGCGATCGCACAGGAATAACTGAAGAGTCAGATGAGCATGTTAACATTTTGCTCAACTCAGAGCTTCTCCCATCTGGATCTTGGCAATTGAACATGAAGAGGTTCGAGAGTTTTTTCAGTGAATGAATCAAACTGAAACTATAAAAACGAAGTGACTGTGGAGCCTCAGAGTGTTCAGTATTGGAGAAAAAAATATGAAATCATAGACATTAAACTCATATTTATTATCACTTATTTTGACAAGAGTATTACTTTTTCCTTGTAACATTTCATAAAGAACCATTTTATTTTCACTTCTCCTGACAGTGCTGCTCTCTCACCTTTAGGTCAAACACTTGACCTCTGCCTCTCTAAGACAAGCCAGCTCACAACCGCTTCCACATTTATCCACTGAACTCCTGTTAGCTCGAGCAACAACAATGCCAAAGTGATTCTGGATGCTGCTGCTGTAAACCCTCTCTCTTTTTTCATCCTTACTTCTTCTCCTCCTCCTCCCTGCTCCGGTTCTTACGTACTTCCCTGCTTTCTGTGATATGCAGAGCTGTGACAGGTATCAAAGCAGAGTACCTTGTCTGAACATGAGTATATAAGAAACGTGTCTGATTCAAGTCAGTAAGTGGGTCTGGGATTTGCTGATCTGTCACTCTTTGAATTCAGAACATGTCTGACTTGTACCTTTTCCTGCCACGGTGCCTCTGTAACGCACTAAAGGAAGTGACAGACACCGACATTTTTTGCAAGCCTACAAGGGGAAAACCAGGCCAACATACATCCAGCACAAATAAACAATACAGTACCTCAACACAGGGCAAGAGATATTGCCGAGTCATAGAAATGGATCGACATTTTGGAAACATTGCATTCTTGTCAATTTCTTTTTCAAACCTGCAAAGACAGATTCTTTGGCTACTTAAGAAGAAACAAGTCCAACAGTTATGATGCAACATTATCATTCATGTGTCATATAGAATATCTGGCTCTTTGGCTGCTAAATGCTCTGATGTGTTCACCAGGCAATCACTAACTGTCTGTGTCTGTCTTTGTGCTGAGCTGGTACAGTTGACAGTTTTTATTCTCCTTGGCTGAAAACAGTGGTACGAACACATCGGCGAGGACAACGAGAGCGAACCATAACAGTAAAGTTTCCGTGCAGACAGCCGAACAATCAGTCGAAGCTCGCTGTTAAGCTCCATAAAGCCGAGGGGAGCTGCAGATTAGGGTAATAATTCTCTGTAGGTTCATCATTACGAGCGACCCCCTTTTCACATCGTCACACTGTTTTCACATTATCACTTGATCCATTGTTGGAAAAATCAATTACAGCCGCTTTAAGAATTTGGCCGTCTTTTATTTTAAATTGCACAATCCTTCGGCTTTGCCCACCTGATTTGGGGCAGTTTGTCCCCTGCAGATTGGATGAGGCAAACCAGTGAACTGTGATCTTCACTGGGATTTAAGTCCAAGCTTTGGCCGGACCGCTCAAGGACATTCAGAGATTTTTTTCAAAAGCCAGTCCAGTCCTCGTCCAGGCTCTGGAAGCGGTCTTCAAATGTGTCTGTGAATTTGGCCCCAGTTCATTGTTCCCTCCGTCCCTTCCAGTCTCGTAGTCCCTGCTGCTGACAGGTGCTCTCATCCCCATGCAGTCCCTCTTTGTAGTGATGGGACACTTTCTGCTTTTCACCGGATGAAGAGGAGTTACGCAACATTTTGTCATATCTGAATAGATAATCTTTTCCTTCATCCTGGGACACCTTGGCGCTCTCGGAGTGGCGTCTGACGAACTCCAGGTGGACTCTTGTATTTTTATTCCGTGCAGGTCTGACTTTCTTTAAGTGTTGCAGAGATGTTTGTCCTGATTGCAGATTCTCAAACCTCTGCAGATCAATGCTCCAACACGGAGAATCTCTGAGTGACATTTGAGTTCTTACTTCCTGACCGAAGCCTTTCTTGTTGGCCAGATGGTCGGCTTTACAATGCAACAACATTGTAATCTCCGGATATCCATCCTTGCATTTATACATCAGATAACCTTAGAGTTCAAGAGAGACTTTGTCGGATTTGCCTTCGTTTTCAGCCTTGAACGCAGCACGAGCAGTCTGAGCTATTATGGATAGATATGCACCCTAAATCAGAGAATTAAAATCAATTCACCACATGCGAACTCCAACTAAGCTGCAGGAAACAGAAACTGGAGTCCATCTGTGGCGAATTGATTTTTAATTCATTGTTCATGATTTAGACAGGTGCATTCCTAAATTAATCAGCTTTGTCTTATCGACCCTGAAAAGATGCTGAACTGTAAACCATAGACTGTATAAAATATGGACGTAGTGTCCGTGACATCACCAATAGGTTTCTGAAGAGCAAAAATGAAGCAAATCGTAATGCGTAGCCATCTTGGTAGCCTACCTCTGGTTACTCCAAATATGGACAAAGAGGTGGAGCGAGGGCGGAGCTGAGGCGGGTCGAATGAACACTATTGGCTGAAAAAAGCCGCTTTATTCGAAATAATCAAACTAGCTACGGCTAACCAGCTAGGTAAAATGCTAAATATCGTTGCTAGCCGGCTAACTCCACGACGATCTCTTTCCCAAACTCAGTGACTAGAATTAGCCGGGGTGACGCCCTTTAGACCGTCAGTGGCTAGTTGTCAATCCAAGTGGCGCCACTTAGATTGACAGCTATGAATTGTGCATAATGATGTATGCTGTATATTTTAAACAAACGCCTTATAAAAAAATTCGCCCCCCCAGAGTTGTCATGGAGTAGAAAAACAGCTTATGAGACTAGAGCCATATTTTGAACCAGGCTGTAAATATGTTTTTTTTCTGTCGTAAAATCGGACATTTTAACATGGGGCTCAAATGTAATTGACTCCCTTCTGCGGCCTGCTCTAGCGGTTATTCGAGGAACTGCAGCTTTTTTGCACTTCCGCATTGGCTTCATTTTTCAGCGCCGGAGGTTGCCGCTTGATGTAAACGCAACTTCTTCCTGGTTGTGTTTTTAATCTTCACAGTCAGAGCAGTGTGAGGTCACGATTACGTCTCTGCTCTTTGATGACGACGATGATGGAGCTCTGCCGGCCTCATCAGGCTGTAACCTGCAGCATGCCTTCTAGGGGTTGTCAAGCACGAAGCAGTTAAGATGAGGGTCAGCATCTTTGAGGCCACGGTGCGGGTCGACTCCTCTCCGTGGAGGCGAAGGAGTTCAAGTATCGAGTATGTTGTCGATGAGAGAGGTTGAGGTCATCGCTGCACGACGTACGGTTTGTGGAGTTTCATAGTGAGGTAAAAATACCTCTCTGCACTGATCCACAGCAAAACAAAACGGTAACAGTCGTCATGAATCTTGCTCATATTTGCAGATTCTCATTCAATAATCTTTGAAGTATTCTGAATGAAACACCGTGGTATATGAGAGAGAGAGAGGGTGTCTAGTGACTGCGGAGGGAAAGCCTCCAAGGCAGCGCTGCTTGCTGTTTCTTGGACTTCAAACAGTCCTGGCTTATCTTTGATGCATGTTTGAGGTCATTGCTGTGCTGGAAGAAGAATCCTCTGCAGCACAACTTTAAGGCACGAGGGTTAGTATCCCTCCCAGAGGACGGCTAACTTGTCTTTGTCAAATATGTAGCTGATCCTGTGCAAGCCCGTAACAGTAAAACTCATGAATATTTCCATCTGTAGGTTTTTTTTACTGTTTACTTAGCATTCACCTTTCCCCTATATGTTAATATGACCATTCATTTTTTGTTGCTATGCACCAACTGAGTAGCATCAAACCAACAACAATACATTCCCCTTCAACACTTTGCAGCCTGTGCATACAACTGCTTTTCTCAGTATATCCTCACAAGAATTAACCACAAAAGGAGGATGAGACTCAAACAGCAGAAGAAAAATGAACAACAATAAATTAAAAAAGCTCCTGTATGGCCACCATGAAGGCTGCAACAGCAATATTAAGCTACATAAATCAACATGTTTTGTAGGATGATCAGAAGAAGATTAGACAACACTTAATCCCACAACAAACATGCACTCATCAGGGAGTTTTGTGTTGCACTCACCTGTCTCACAGGTATCCAGAGTCGACCACAATTTTCCCCAGCTTCAACCTCTTTGCTCATTTTCACTGCATGATAAGATTTCCAGTCCAATTAACCTCTCGCTGTTTCGCTGCACTCCTCAGTCATTTTCAGGATTTTGAGTTGAATAAAGGCTCTTCCATCACAACTGGGACAGGGACTGACAAACACATCACTGAAGGTAGAAGTTAAGTGAACGTAGGAGGAACTACCATGAGAATTTCAGCTAGACCCAGCATGCACCTGTTGGTCACACAGCATTGTGGGTATGTTGGGTAGTAACCCTAACCATAACCTGTAATGATGTCATCCTTAATTTTCTTACATTGTTGATTTTTTTCTGTCGACAATCTGGTAATGGCGCCACCTAATGCTCCACCTGTGTTACTATGTAAATGAGAGTTTCCTCAACAGTGAAATTGTGTTATTTGATTAATGCTATTGATCACATTTGCATTCTCATTGCAGATATGAGCATTTACTGTCTTCACTATCTAATGTAATATGGTTTTATTTGGCTTCCATTTTGGATGCAGATGATATTGTGTCTCCAAGATATTTAACATATGGACGTTCGCCCACTGCCAGCTGGGATTCAGACTCCAGCTCTCAGTGAGTCTGCAAAGAACAAGCAGGTACAGATACTAAATGTATGGATGGATGTATGGATGGATGGAAGATGCAGTTGCCTCATGTTTCCTTTATCTTGATGTAGCATGTTGTCTGCAAATGTGACTTGTGTATGAACTAAAAATACATCTCACACCACTTTATTTATTCAGTATGATGTCAAAATCTATATAAAAAAATGTCCCATGAGATCATGATAAACACAGATCTTTCCCTCCCGTTCACTCTCCTTCCATCACTATTGCCATTCTTGTTCTTTTCCACGAGGACTCTTGTCTGTTTGTAATTTACACAAGAAAGAGATGTGTGATCAAAGGGGAGGAAGAGAACAAATAACTCGAGAGAGGGAAAAAAAAGGGTTTTCTCACTTGCTTTCTATGTGAGCAGGCACCATCAGACAGTGAAAAGGTTTGCTTTTTTTGGATGAGGTGACATGTCTGAGGATAGCATCACACCTTTAAGGTGAGCCTATCAGCTCCCTGGAACAGCCTTCCTAACAGACCGGCTCCCCTGGGGGCTCCCGCTCCACAGTCTCAGGGTTGGGAGTGTGAGTCATCCTCTTCCTGAGATATCAGCACCCAGAAGACTCGGGCTCTGCCAGAATGGGGCCAGGTACATATTTAGAAAGAGGAATGAAGACTATAACGCAAACACACGAGGAAGAGGCGCCAAAAAGAGGGAGTTTAAAATGACTGAACAGAGCAGATATAAAAATGTGGCTGAAGTTCATCTAAATCCAGGCACTTTTCCCATTGACATATATAATTGCAGTAAAATCAATGTAAGTTTTCACTCTTTGCACATATCGAAGTGGGTAAGTATATCTAGATTTTTATAGGATAAAATATTTACAGGAAAATGATTCTGTGTTAGTTCTGTTGCTCTCAGCCTCGAGCCCATTTCTTCCCACTGAAGGTATAAATCTGTCAAAAAGTGTCAAATATATAGTTTGATTTCATATATAGTTTCATTTTTTTTAAGTGCTACACCAGTTCCCAAAACAACTGGTCTCTGGAGTTTCCAAGAAAAGTTAGCAAAACAGGCCTAAATAGTGCATTTTATAGGGGAATATTTTTGATAAGAAAAATCTAAAATGCAGCTCTTTCTATTAATATTACACAAATTATACAAATGAAATATTTCCTAAACTAATTAAAAAACGAATAAAATGAATAAATGAAATTTTTTAAACTTGTTTTGTGATATAATGCTGAGCAGCTAGTTGCATTAAACCTCAGTCTGATTACATTTTGACATTTGCACCGACTTGATGTATCGCAATCAGAAAAGTTTCCTTATTAATATTTCAATGCCGATTTCAACCGTATTGCACAGTCCCAGCTGGATGTATGTAGTGCATCTATCCTATCTATCTATCATCCGAGAGAAAATCCAATATTTACTGTTGCAATATCACTGTAGTGGAAAGGGCTTAAAACTCGACAGCTCTTGGGAGTCGGCCCTCTGAGACGCTGTTCGTTGAAGTGTAGATAGTGTTCATGTTGGGTTACTGCAGTTCATGTAAAAAGGGCTAAAATGCTGAGGCCTACTGCAGCGGGGCAGCACCACGGTCCAATAGAGAAAAGGGAAAGGGAGATTCAACGAGCAGAGCCTGGCACGTCGACAGTGGGACAGATGGCCGTGAGGGTCCATATGGGGTGGAGAGTGTGTCCAAGCCTTCTACTGGCATTGCGTATCTACATGAATGTGTGTTTTCCTACGCGCGTGAATCGACGTAATTTAATGCACCATATGCGCTCCTATGGATTGTGTATCGTGGGCTGCGCATACAGTTAAATCCGTCATCTCGTGCACGCGTCCATGTGTGAAGGGAATAAGCTACTTTTTTTTTGGACAAATCTCCGGCCCCGACATCAGCGCCACCACGGGTCAAACTGACCCTCAGCGTGAGCGGCTCGTCTGCAGGAGAAGGGCCAAGTACACGACATTACTAACGTCAATGGGTCAGCAGCAGTGCACCACCACGCATGGCCCACCAGCATGGCACAGCGGCACGCTCAAACCTATAAGCACGAGTACAAGGAGGAGGTAGATCGTGACCTAGTAGGACCAACGTGGGCTGCCGTTAAAAATCAATAGGTAGAAGGAACAAAAGCAACACCGTACTGGATTTCTTTAGCTGAAGGTTTGCCTCATAAATAAAGAATAATACAGGTATCAAGGGATGAGAAATAATATTTATGAAAAAATTTAGTTGCTTTTAAAAAACATGAAAAGTGTCTCCTTCAGGTAAGAGCATCAACTTGAGCAGCACCTACCATAATGTAATTTATACGAGCGTTCCTTTGGTGTGTGCTTCCACATATTTCCTCTGTCTACTTGCTGTATCTAATCCTAGGATCAGTGCCAGGCTGCGGTATTAGAAAGAAGAATGTGGACTTTGTGGGAATTAGGTCTGGTACATGACAAACGAGCATGGACAGTCAGGGCTCCCAGACGCTCATGATCATGTCTGATGCAGTCATTTAGGATAAACAGAAGCTCAGGGACAAATGAGCTTAGTCCTTTTCCTGAAAGGAGCTTTGGAATGAGCGCATAATGAAATGTATAATTTATTTATTCTGGGATGCTGGAGGGCCCTATGAAATAAACATGAGAGAGAGAGAGAGAGAGAGAGAGAAGGGAGGGGAATGTGTGATACTGTAGGAGAGAAAGCAAACGAGAGAGGGAAAAAAAAGGAGAGAGAGAAAATACACCCTCCACGTGTGCCAACAAACACATGTAGGATGTAATTTGAATTCTGTTTCGCTATTGTCAGAATGATCTGTGTGCAAATGTGTGTGTGTGATGCTTGTCTGCACAGTTAGCTCTGCTTTAATAATGACTAAGGTCTAACTTAGGTACAGGGAGGGTAAAATTAATCAGCTTGCAAAATGCAAATATAAATCATAATTAGCTTTTGTATATTTATGTAGGCCTACCATGTTTATTTAATTTCCATTCCCGGTTATAATCTTATTAAAAAACACATTCTTATAAAAGCAAAACTTAATATTTCAGTGTTATGCAATGGCCACCTTGACATTTTCAAGACCTTTCAGGATATATTACTGCTTGAACTAAAACAAAATGAACAAAGTTTCGGTGCAGAATACAAATAAAACAGCATGCTAACAATCTCACAATTGCATGCAACAGGAAACGTCAAGAGATCACTAAGATTATTACAGTTCATCCTAATGGGGGCAGGAATGTGTCTACACTTAATTGCATGGGAATCTACACAATAGTTGTCGAGACATTTCACTCACAAATGTCAACCTCATGGCGGCACGAGAGGAAAGATCAAGGGATCACCACAGTCAGTAGGATTCATCCTCTGGGGACCATGAATGTTTTACCTTGTTTCATGTTTTAGTAGTGGACTCCCAGACCAGCGTTACCACAGCAACTACCACTGGCTAAAACACCAAATCTGCTTAGTGCATGTCCACAAGTGTGGTTAAGGGGTAAGAGGAAGTGGCCATATCTATCTCCAAGGAAATATTTGTTAATTTGACAAACAATTATCAGGTTACTACAAGCAGCAGCCATCTTCATTGCCTCAACCTATTTGGATGTGAATGAGGTAGATGCTTGTCCAACACCTAATGATACTGAAGCTAATGGTTTAGTATCATATAAAACAAAGCTTGCCCACTTTCAGACGCCAGCTTTCATTTTATTCAAGTCATTATTTCAGTCAGTCGATATATGAGTGAAAAGATAGGTGAGTGCAGGGTTAATAATAATAATAAGCTGGAACAATATCATTCATCTATAACAGTAACAGCTTTATTGTCACTGAGGCAACAGACAACATATTCAATTAAAATGTCAATGTGCAAAGTGAAAGATAGACTAAAACAATTAACAGTTATATTTATTCACATTACGCTAAATAAAATATGTTGGCTGGCGGCATTTGTTTCCCAACAAGCACGTCTTTCTCTGTGTTGCGTCATTTTGCCAGATTGACTGTGGCCATACTTCAGTAAAGGCGCATGAGTGCAGCCGAGTTTCTGCCTGACCAGCAGGCTTTTAATGGTCTACTGAGGCTCCTGCAGACGCAACATGGCCACAGCTCTGGCTATCACCTGGAGGTCCTGATTTATCTGTACTGACTGGTACACACACTATACTTCCCAGCTGTGCCCTGTGCGCTCGGTCCACCTCACGACATGTCACTCACAATATGGCACATCAGATTAGGGATGAGTGCGAGCAGCCCATTTATTCTGCCGGTCCAGAGGAGCCAGCATGCAGCTGGACAAGTGCTGGTCAACTTTTGACGAAGCTGTGGGTGCAACAGATCTCTGCTATATCGGGATAACCATTAGCATAAAGATGGGAGTCAACAGATTTTCACATGGGCTGTATGAGGTCAGCAAATGCAGACATTAAAAAGTGAAAATCTAACTGGTGCCACAACAAACAGCTGAACTATTGATTCATAGATTTTAAAAACTTTTATAGATGCTAATGCCACATTTACGTCTAATCACAGTCATCGTAATTACCAACTCTTAAATAACATTCACATCAACATCCAACTCCTAATTACGACTGTGAAAGCTCCAATATATCCGAGTTGATGCTTAATAAGGTGGAAGTGTCTGAAAACCAAACAACAACATGCACATAAGCCAGAGACTGTAGCTGAAGGTGATTAAGCCCAAATGTAATAAATATGGTGTTGTGCTGTTTTCATTCATGGAAGACACTGTTAATGTGGCAGAGCTGAGGTTGCCAATTTAGCAATATGGGTGATTTTACAGTACAGGAGGGGGTGTGTGGGAGGGCAAAAACACAAACCTGTCACATAACAATCATGCAGAGAGAAAGCAGCAGAGAGAGGGAGAGAGAGGAGGAGGAGGCACAGGAGGAGAGATCTACATACTGTAGGTGCAACTTCCTTTTTCCTCATTATCATATTTGTAAGAAGCCACTTCGTTATGAGCAGGAAAAAACAAACAAGACGTGCCGCCGCTTCAGACACGAGGTCTCAATTAGCAGCAGTGCGTTCTAATTAACTTTTAATAATAATAATAACAATAATAATAATAACTCGGCGATGAACAGGACAACAAATTAGCTAAATCAATCCGTGGGTGGATGTTGTTTGTCTTCTCTCTGCAGGTAGCAGATAAACAGCACCAGGCTGGCTGCGATTTAACAATGGAATTCCTTACAGTCAAATTCATAATGGGTGTTCAAATGTTTAAATGTTGTTCTCCTATATTTTGTTTCCTCTTTCTGATTGAATTTTCTGTGTATGATGCTCTTTTAAGGTTTAAAGATTTGCTATCTTTGCACCTATACTGTATTTTGCAACCACCTTGTAACTCTAGTTTTGAAAGCTGCTATAGAAATAATGTTTATTATCATTACTATTTATTGGACCTCTGGCAGTTTGCAGGAGAGGTTTGAGGGGGGGAAAGGTTTTATGCTAAGGCAGCTACTATGGCTGTGTGCCTTCATTAAATACAGGAACACATGTGCCGGTGCAAAGGTGGGTTCAGTTTGAGTTTTCCACTAGCCGAATGTTGGAATATTATTACTTACTCAGCTCCTCTGCTTAGTCAGAACTGCAGTTTATAATTTTGATTCCCCTAAAATATATAGTAGCAGATGAGTATTTATTGAAACACAATCTCAGACAAATCCATCAAATATCTAGAAACAGTCCACAATCCAATATAAAGATCATACAGAAGAAATTTGTCACAATGAGATGCAGTGTTATTCGATTTAGCTGCGATGAGGATTTTTTTTATTTTAAAAAAACTTTATTAATAATAAAAGTGTGAGTGAAACAGTTATTTTCAGGTCCCTTTATCGTAGATGTATTCGTATAATTTCAGCTTTCATTGCACTTCTGCCTCGTTCTTCCTTTCCTGGAGGACAATGTAAGTAAAAATCGGCTTGTCTCACAACCCTCTGCCTTCCTGTTTGCGACTGGAGAACATGGCAAACTAGCAGTAGAGCCGCAGGAGTGTAAAGAGTTAGAAGATGGGTTTTTGACGGCGGTATCGATTTTCGGTTGGATCTGTTGTATATGGAAGCAGAGGAATCTCAGAGTCTTGTATTGGTTTTTCCAATACATATCTGTTCATCTTTACACCCCTAGCAACGGGTGTAGTTGAGGACCTGAGCTGCGGCTTGTTGAGATATTTTTTCCCAGGATGCTGAAGGCAACCGTAAGCTACTATAAAGAAAATGCATCATGTTCACGGACACAGTTTCCCTCCTCAAGGTCGGCTCAGCTGATCACAACCAGCCATTACAGTCTTGTTTTTAATTTAGTCACATGACTCAGCTGCTCACACGGTCATATAGCCGATCATTGCTGTCATGACTAGAAAAAAACGTTAAGTTACTTTCTTGCATTATGTCTTGTCTCATGTTTTCTTGTCATTTCCTGTTTTATTTTGGTAACCATCTTCCCTCTCCTTCCAGGTAATTTGCCCTTCCTCCTGTGTTTCCTGCCAGTGTGATTGTCTGCCCCGCCCTGATTGTCTCCACCTGTTCCCCATTACCTCATGTATATAATGTCTGCCTCTTCCCTTGTCCTGTGCCAGTTTGTCGTGTCTGCATAGTCCGTCATTCTACGCCTCATGTTCCGTGTGTTCTCTGTCAGGATTATCTTTTCTGTTGTTACTTTGCCTTGTTCATATCTAGTTTTTCCTCAGCCTTGTCTGAGTGATTTTCTGTTTAGTACTTTGTCTTTTTTCCTCGTAAGAGTGATTTTTGAGATTTGCATTTTTTCATTAAAGATCTTTTTTTTTGAAACTTTGGTCTCGTGGTCCTGCATTTGGGTTCAGAACAAACCAAGCGGCAACCTCCGGCGCTGAAAAATGAAGCCAATGCGGAAGTGCAAAAAAGCTGCAGTTCCTCCAATAACCGCTAGAGCAGGCCGCAGAAGGGAGTCAATTATATTTGAGCCCCATGTTAAAATGTCCGATTTTGCGACAGAAATAAACATATTTACAGCCTGGTTCAAAACATGGCTCTAGTCTCATAAGCTGTTTTTCTACTCCTCCTACAACTCTGGGGGCGGGGGGTGAATTTTTTTTATAAGGCGTTCGTTTGAAATATACAGCATACATCATTATGCACAATTCATAGCTGTCAATCTAAGTGGTGCCACTTTGATTGACAACTAGCCACTGACGGTCTAAAGGGCGTCACCCCGGCTAATTCTAGTCACTGAGTTTGACGGATTGGTCATGTTCGTGGGGTTAGCTGGCTAGCAACGATATTTAGCATTTAACCTAGCTGGTTAGCCGTAGCTAGTTTGATTATTTCAAATAAAGCGGCTTTTTTCAGCCAATAGCGTTCATTCAGCCGGCCCATAGGTCCCGCCTCAGCTCCACCCTCGCTCCACCTCTTTGTCCATATTTGGAGTAACCGGAGGTAGGCTACCAAGATGGCTACGCACTACGATTTGCTTCATTTTTGCTCTTCAGAAACCTATGGGTGACGTCACGGACACTACGTCCAAATTTTATACAGTCTATGGAACAAACTCAGGCCTTGTCAATTGCAGACGTCCTAATAATCATGTGCCAGAGTTATTTTTGCTGTCGTAACTGTTGTCGTCATCATCATCAGTCCTCATGATGTAAACCCGTCTGTGGCCTCTCTGCTTCTTCCAAACATCCATTCATGAACACAAATGTCAAATAAGATGTTTTTAGTAAGAATAGAGTAAGTGATAGTTACACATTCTCAGCCTGAGCTATAACTACAATATCTACTGCCTTTGAGTAAGAAAGGAGTCAATCTAAAATCCCTGCTTTCAGTAGTGCTGTATCCATCTCTCTCTCTCTCTCTCTCTCTTTGTTCAGTGGAGTTTTTTTTTTTTTAATTCGGCTGCTCTGAAAAAGGCGTCCCGCTTTTCGTCGTCCCTGTCAATAGGAATCTATTTTGAATCCCATGGCCACAGGTCTGTGTTTGCGTGGATAACACAACAAGTTACAGAGTGGGTCTGTGCCAGATGAATACAGCACATAGCAGTGCCTCAAGGTAATGCATTTCCAATGTTCATGCAGAGCAGAATTCTGGGAGGTGGTATTTTCAGATCTGCTCTGAATTGCCCTAAGAGATGTTCTCAGCTCACAAAATATTCTTTTAGCCCCGGCCGCTTTAAAAAATCAGTGCACCGCATCTCTTTATAGCCATATGATTTATGACTGAAGCTCAGAGGAAACAAAGGCGTGAAGAAAGTCTTAGCGGGTAAATACATCACACCAAGAGCAAACATATTGGTGGATCTGCTTTGCCAGTTACAGGAACGGGAGAGCTGGCTATCTTTCAATTTTTGGCTCTGAGCCGTCATCAGCTTTCCCACAATCGAAGGCATGCATGTACTTTCCAGAGAAAGTAGAAACCATGCATTATTTTGCAGCTGTGCATCGGCCTCAGAACGACAGCTGCCGAGGGCACTGGACTCTCAAAACACAGAAGAGTTTCAGGCATGAACACAAGAACAATTTGACTTTTTTTAACAGACGTTTTATATTAAAGTGCTTTTAAAAAACAGTTGTTGCAATGGATGCAATTTTGATCGTATAGAAGACTAATAAGACGGCAGCAACAGAAGAGTCAACCTCTGTGATTCTTTTGTTCCTGTAGGTCAATCATGAAGTACAACCTTTGTATAAATGATTAAAGGTTCATTTCTGTTGCAGCTCATCTTCACTAAATATTGTTCGATTTGAAGTTTAGCTCAGATCAAAGGTGCGAAGGAGGAAAAGGTATTTGGAAAAACTGCATTAATATTTCATCTCACAGTAACTGAGTGAGGCGACGGCTGCACATTAATCTGATGCGTGCTCACACTGATTCTCGTGATAGCACCTGACTACGTAAAGCCATAAAAATGGAAGCTCCTTGGTGTTGTGTGAGCGGAAGAATAAAACAGGCGAAGCGACTGCGGGAGGGAGGGAGCGAGCGAGAGGAGAGAGATCACACAACCTTTTTCCAAAAATGGCACTAGAGTGCGTTGCCAGTTTTGCTGTTCTGAAAGCACTTATCAAAGATATTGAAAGCCTGCTTCCAGCTCTCTGCAAGAATCCTCCTCTCCCTCCACGTTCTCTCTCATTCACCCCACAACCACAAAGCGGTTCCCAACCCCGGAGTGCCAAACATTCACAGGAGCTCAGGAGGCCTCCTTGATTTAAGGAATGTCAGGGAATCGGTGCAACACAATATTAGCATTTCATCCACTTCCATTTACAAACTGGAGTTTCAGTGAAGACTCTGAATGAGGATTTTGTAAAATTAGCCTTCACATTAGGACAGAGACAGACAGACAGACAGACAGAGTACTTTATTAATCCCTTTGGGAGGTTCCCTCCGGGAAATTTACATCTCCATCGTTTCTCCTATATTGCACTGTTTGGAATACAAAATATAAAGTAGAATATAAAAAGTAGAAAAAATAAAAAAATCTAAGAGTAGACACAATAAATTAGGCAGTAGAGATAACAGAAGTTTGAATGTGTATACATGAGTGTGTACAAGGTACAATAGCAGCAGTGGTAATACTAATACTATAGTGCATTATGGTAAATATAATCTAGTAATATGGTACTACAGTACTATAATAATAACACAATATAAAATAATACAATATAGCAAATAGTAGTAGTATAATATAATATAGCATATACATTGTATGACATACATGTACATGTATGATATAATGATATAGTAATGTAGTATCATATATACTACACTCACCTACATATAATTATAATAGTAGTAATAATATACTACTACTACTAATAATAATATGTGGTATAATAATAATATATTATTATACTGCCTTGTACTATATAGCATCAATATCAACAACAGCAGTGACAGAAATACTAGTAGCAGTACAGTAATAGTAGCAATAGTGATAATAATAACAAAATAGTAATATATAATGTATAAATAAGTATATAATAAGTATATAGTAGGTGGAGCTGGGGTGGAGCTAGATGAGTCTATAACCCCATCAAGGACTAAAATAACCTCACCAAGAAATCACCAGTCTGACTTACATTAGCTGCTGTTTCTCACACTCTGTGGTCGATTCAGGCCAACAACACCTTCTGTGCACTGGAATCACCTCCTTCATGTTGCACTAGATTATTTACAACCTCATCATCACGTCTGAAGATTCTCAGTCATCCAGGTCACGGTTATGGTAGATTCAACCCTGCTTGGAAAACCTCATCAAAAGCACCCAAGGAACTAGGCAGGAAATGTGAGAGCGAGTGTGAGGAAATCACCTGGTCGAAGATCACCTGGTTGGAGATCACCTGGGTCAGGCTACAGTAGCTCCTTCACTCGGAGCTGTAATATTTTATGAATTCAGATGTAACTGTTTGCAGACATTTTCTAGCAGTGCATGTTTTGTTGCTTGTTTGTCAAGATGTGAGCTGTGAAGTTTTTTTGTTCTTCTACTTAAAAGTTGCCTGCCATCTGTCTACCAATCCTATCACTCCTGATCTTACCATTAAAAATATTAGTAAATATTTTTAAACTTAAACCGTGCCTGTTTCATTTCATCTGTTGTACTTTTGATTCATCAAAAGTGTTTACAGCCGACATATAACGAAAGCTTCAAATGCCACATCCACAATATCCTTATTAACTACATATTTTATAGCCCCATCAATAAATGATTAAGCCCCCAAATAGCCCCAGCTAGTAAAAAATTTCTGGTGCTGCCCATGTCTCCAGAAAAGGAACCTAATTGCTCTTTGACCTTTCCAGCGTGTGAGCAGCCTGCATGACAAAAATACCAAATTCAAAATGAGGATTTACCCTGCAAACCAGAAAGAAACGACCTCGAGATGGAAGGTGAACACGGGGGCAAAAAAGAACTTTATGATAATCTACTGAAGGCAGGAAAAGACCAAACGCAGCATCTGTTGAATTGTTTGTTGTGCAAATCAAAAAACAACCACAACAAAAAAAACTATCAAAAACCATCAAAACTGCTTGCAACAACATATCAAAAATAATATGAACCGCAGGTGGCCAAACAAATTAAAAAGTACCCGAGAAGACAGTGATTGTAACGGCAACAAATGGCAGGAAATGATAGCAATACACTACAGAGGTGGTGGATTCATCCAGCTAAATAGAAAAAGTATCAGAGGAGAAACTCATTGTATATATGCAGCAAAGTGAGGAAACCAATTTGAAACAAGGCATTATTATGCAAATCTGCAAATCTCATAGAACCACATCAGGAGAAGATAAGTTCTGTGCACATACATACTCACAAGCACAAGCTTCACTGTGACTGTTTAGCTGCATTCTGCACAGGTAGAGACGCCTCGACAATGAGGAAACAAAGGGCTTCAGTAGCTGATTGAAGGAGACGGCCCCCCCACTGCCTGGTGTTTCACTGTGTGATACATCGATAGCTTCTCTTTGAGGAGCTGAATGACAAATCCAAAAAAATCAGACCAGGTAGTTTCTGATCAGAAACCGTTGGAAGTAAAGACAGATGAGTTTCATTAAGACATCATACCCACAGGCAAAGCAAATGTAGCTCGAATGTACTTATAATTTGGTACAAAAAAAAACCCTGAAGCAGCAACTATAAGAGGTTCCTCTACAAATAATAGTCTGGTGTCAAGAAGTCAGTTTTCAGATGTTGATCATGCAACAAGGAGACGCGGGTGATGGAGCATTTTTTCCAGCAGATGAACATGGATTTGGTTCATAATAGAACCCAGAAAACAAAGATACACAACAAACAGGATGACCTGATCATAGACGTCCAGTTCCTGCAGAGCTTATTAGGAACGACAGTGGAACTGAAAAGGCAAAAAATGCACCTGCATCACCTGACAAGAACGTCAATATTGGACGATTCAGCAAAACCCCAGTGGCAATACTGTACGTCCAATGCCAAGGTTTTTACTCTGCAAGGAAACTGAAGCACGGCTCCATGAGTAAAATTTAAAAGGGTAAATCCTCTCTGATGCACTGCAATATTTATAGAGAATGATCAGCGCTCTGCATCCAGATTCAACGTTTGACCTACTCCTAAAAATTACATCCATGTTTATCTAATATGCGGCAGCAAATAATGTTTTGTAGGAAGCCGCTCACATTTATCATCAGCGTGATAAGTATGCATTTATGTCCGACCATCTCTCAACCCTTTATGGCCGATGTGAAACGTTCATATTGAACTTTCCAGCGTTCACTGTCAACACATTTCATTTGCTTTCCCTCTAATATCCACTGCTGGCACTGCACTTCTCTCCCACAGTGCAGTTAGCATATTTATAGTTTAGACAACTCAGAGCCATTTGTTAAAGTTGGGGAAAGATTCTCTGTTTAAATATTGAAAATCTCAAGGCTGAATTGAGACACAAGAGTTTTAGTAGCTTGATAACACATAACACAGGACGTTAACTCTCGTTCTCCAGTTCATCCAACTGAACTTGTCTCTTAGAAATTGTGTTTATATACTTATTTGTTTTGCCAAGCATGTGATGAGGGAATCGTAAGAGCTGCATAGATTATGTTCATTGACAATGTTGGAGCAAGAGGAGGAATTTGTATAATGCAGAGGTTATTGTGGAGGATGGAGGGTGCAGGATTTTAACACTGGAAGCACTTTGTTCAAGGTTTGTCAGTCAGTAATAATCAACCAAGACCATGATCTTCCCCAAACCTCTCAGCGCCTAAACACAACAGTGAAAAGTTAAATCATGCTCGACTTGCAGCAGACTGATATTGAGCTGCAAGAGCAGATATTGTTGGGATGATTAATGACGCACGACAGTGAGATAAATAAGAAGTGGCATAATATTTTCTTGCTATTGCAAATTAGTAGTATATAAATCTAATTTTGATGATCCAACCTGACCTCCTGCCTGTGACAGTATAAAGATGGCACACTTCCTGGATGGGCAAAACGCTGCCAGTAAACATAATCAGCCAGCAATTAAGTTTCCTCCAGAAGAATTTGCCAACAACAAAACTGGCAAAGCAAAACCAGTGGTATAGAAGCATATTTTGTAGGAGGCATGGCTGAGATACGAGTGTCCTGCTAATGAGGTTTTCAACTATCTGGGTTCATTTTGCTGTATTTCAGGGGCGGCTGGTGACTCGAAAAACTGGAGGATACGATGAAAACCAACCCACAACGTCATGTTGTTTTACACTAGCTGGCTGCTTAGTTGTGCTATCTGATGATGAATGAAAAATAAAGCAACAAAACAACAGCTTACAATTTCCAAATCAACCTTACAGGCCTCACCCTGGGTGTACAAATACAGGTCTATCATGAAGATTAGAACAAACTGGAGCTCAAGTTACAACAGCAACATACATTTAGTTGCCAATTTATGAGCCAATACAACAGCAATTTAATAAAGCCAGCCTTCAAGAAGGTTGTAAAGAAAGTTTTTCATGAGGTGTTGATTCAACTTTATGACCATTTTGGAGGCTGTTTGTGTCGAGGTGTTCCTAATATTTAAGTCTGCCCTCGCTGACAGGGTGGACAGAACATAAACAATTATCACTATAACAAACACAACAGAGTCAACAGATAGGAGTTATTGCTCGGGTGTTGTTTTATGATGCATATGATTTAGTTAGATATAATTCTGTATTTGTAATGATTGAGCACACAGTGGCGCAGCTAAGACAACCTCCCTTTAAAACTTCTCTTTAAAATCTAAGCTATGTTCACAACTGCTATTTATAAGTGGCTCATGTGTTGTAATGTTGGAAAGCAAACATTCTTGTGATTCAATTGATGCAAACTATTTCAAGATATCATCACAACAGCAGGTACAATCACAGCTTCTGTCAGACCAACAAACAATTAAAACTCACCTGTGAAGTCCCCCTGAAAATCCACTGATTGACAACATCCGACATCTTGGTGCGTCAGTGAAGGTCCAGATGATCTGATCCAGGAAAATATTTAGTCCACAACACGTTATGATTTCAAGAATAATCCACAGATTGCTGTTGTATCCTGTCAAATTGTGCCACTTTTTCTTTGGTGTAACTCCAGTCAGCATGTGAACTGAACTGAAAACTTGGTGTCAAAATGGCCGCTGCCCTCTGACCTTTCAATTAACACTTCATTTGGCCCAATAGGAGCTTCCATGTCCTGTCCACAGTCTTCAACAGCCAATGAGAGGATGGAAGTGCTTTTTCTACCTTGTAAAGACAGAGCCAATTTCAACCAGATGTATTGTTAACTGGAACTTCATATAGCCAATGAAATCTAACATTGAGGATATGGTGCTTCAGTAGTTTCAAAGGATCAGTGTTACCTTTCAAAAGAGACCAAAATCAGGCATGTTCTGCAAATGGTTCAAGCCCAGCTGTCACTTTACCTGGGTTTGCCTGGGATAGGTGTTTTAGGCTATTTCTACATCAATGGTTTAATCAATAATGTACATACACTTTTCATCATAGTTCATGTGAAAGAAAACAACAGATGCCACCCCAAGATTTTCAGCCGTACCATCTGGCCAATCTTATGAAAACATTCTGGGGGCACCTCTGTCTCTTGAAGGCAGCGCTCACCCAGCGTTTCATATCAAAATCATCGTCCAGGAATATGGAGAAAACCATTTGGATTCTTCTGCTGCAGTCTGTGTGCTATTTTTAAATTTCAGCTTAAAAGGAGAAATGTTGAAAAGGCCCAAGTAAGATATGCTTATTTAGCAAAGGTCGCAATTTATAATTTCCGTTTTAATACTCTACTGTATGAATCTGTCTCTTTACCACCAGTTACACTCACATACAATACATTGGTACAGAATTGAACGTGAAATTTGGAAATTATCATTGAACCAACACAATGTCAATATTGTGTTCTGGTTGTTGGTTGGTTGGTCCTTTTCATTTGACATGTTTTGGCCAGTAACAGAGGACATGATTGGTCCTCTTTAGTCCCCTCTTGCACGCCCTGTAGGTGTCGCTGTTGCAGCATTTTAATCAGACTTTGATGGATTTTTATACGGAGCCCCTTAGGGGACATGGGTGAAATTTTTTGAAGGGTAAAAAAAAAAAATCTCGCAAAAGTGTTTACATTAGGAGCATGTTCTTCCAGGAATGACAATAGACACATTCATTGAGTTGTATGTACCGGTGTTGATTTTTTGTGTTGTTTCGCAAAACGGGAGACATGGAGGACGAGTTGGAGCGTTTCCTCAATCAACACATGCTCCTAATGTAAACACTTTTGCGAAATCTCGCAATACTTTTTGCGAGATCTCGCAAAACCTGATTTTTTTTTTTTTAACCCTTCAAAAAAAATTCCTCCATGTCCCCTAAGGGGCTCCGTATTTTTATCAAAGAAGCAAGATTATTTTATAAATCTGGTAAATTTGGCAATGCTTTGCTTTAATTAATTACCCTTTTTGTATATTTTGATCTCTCTCTTGCCTCTGTCTTTGTGGACCAACCTCAATTATACTGACAGTAAGAAGAAATACAAAGCTCCCATATAAAGTATAAAGTGTATGGGTTTTATTCTTCCTTCAGTGTGTGTGTGTGTGTGTGTGTGAAAGAGACGTCAGTCAGTGTATTCAGTGGTGACATCCATCTTCCATTCATTATTTTCCCCCAGTCCTCCATCTCTAACGCGCTTCCAGTAAAACCTTTCAGCTTCCTCCACCTGTCATCCACTCATTCATCCTCCGCCTCCCTTCATCTCCCCATTCTTCTCCTCCTTACATCCTCTCCCCTGCACAGACACTAATTAAAAATATACTTTACATATTAACAAATGTCACTCCGGCTCACGGACCTATCTACCTCCCTCTCCCTCTCTAATTACCTTCTGTTTGCCTCTCTGAATTCCTCCATCTTTCCCTCTCTTCCTCGTCGCCTCTACATCTTTCATCTCCGTCTCCTGCAGAGAGCCGCGGCCCTTTGGTGAGAACAATGGGAATTGGAACCATTTCGGCGCTACATAATTTATGGTGGCGTGGATCACTCTCCTGTAAGACACCTCCCCTCTAGCTTCACCTGCTCCTGCGTTTAATTTCAAAGCGTCTTTCCTCCACCTCTTACCGCAGGCGTGTGTGCATTCTAATGGCTGCAGTTATAGATAAATAATGGAAAAAAAAAAATCACACATAACTGCTGCTCTTATGAAACACGCTCGCATGTGTTTTGCGTTGCATCTGTTGTGTGTGGCTCCCATGTCAGCGAGAGAGAGACGGAGGGTGGAGGCGAGGCGACGGAGAGCGAACGTGTAGATGTGAGAAATGTTGCAGGAATCCATTCTTAGAGTCTCCTGCATTAAATATTCCATCAGAAGCTGCTCTAGTTGCCATACTGCTGGGAACAGGCAGACTAACACTTCATCTGTAGCACAGTGTAGGGTTTACAGCCCCACTGTGGACAGCTCTTAGGAGGTAGGAAAAAAAAACATATGGTGAATTAAAACTATAATTATTCATGAATGACGCATTATTAAGGTGTATGTTAATATCTCCCTGTTGTGATTCCGGTGTTTCCAGCTGAGCTTGTGGTAAAAAATGATTGTAATTTCTCAGTTTTATCGTCTCTGTGTGGTGTTGTGCTGCCTGTTTTATTGTGTTTTTTTCAATCTTATCTTTTGTCAAACCCAACGTATTTGCTGTCTCTAACACTCCTTCTTTCAAAAAGCTGGAGAAGAAGGGTAATTACATGGCAACCACTACAGCTTTTTCTCCTTTTTTTTGCAGTGCTACTAAAGTGACTTGGGATTTGGCTGCTTGGGGATGACAGCAGGATGTTTTGTTAGAACATCTTAGTGTATGAGATAAGTGGCATCTCAACAAGTTCCATCTCCACTGCAGCTATTCATTCATGTTGCTCGCTGGAAGTTCGTCGCTCCGTGCCGAACCCAGCCGCCTTCTTAATTTACCCTTGCCCTCCCTTGTTACATCACCCCCCGTCTCCGTCGTCGTCTCCTCTGAACCCTAACCAGCCCCCTCCGCCGCCCTCCTCCCCGCCACCTTCATTACTGTTGCTCAGCTTGCTCGGCTCGATCCTCACCACTTCCACAGAAAACAATATTAAATTACCCCAGTCTGCAATGATGCCGCTCTCTTAAACGCCTTATGTAACCGCGATGCTTCCGTTCCAGCTGAGGAAATGCGCGAGAAGATGGATGGCGGCGCACGTTCAAGAGGGGGGGGGAAATGTTTTGTATACCTACGGCGCACCTGCAGCTCCAGAATCAGAGCCTTACCTTTAAACAATGAGGAAATGAATCTGGGTCATGATTGGCCTCTGTGGTGCTGTGCTTTTCCAGGAGAGATTTCACAAACCTCTCCTCGGCTGCCGGAGGAATGAAAATGGGGACAACTCCGAGGAGATAATGAGCATCACTGTCTGTATGTGTGTGTGTGTGTGCATGCATGACTGGTGTTATTTATGAAAATATACTGTACTTCTAATGACCCAACACAAAACTCCACTCCTCCGACAACAAAAATTCATCACCAACCTCTCTAACTAGTTCATTATTCAAAGTGAAAACGTACGGTGGTGCATTCAAATCACAGCAGGAACGAACAAAAGAACAACAGCTGCTGTTGCAACAACAATGACAATCATCAGAAATGTCACAGCCATCGGCCATGTCATCTGCTTTCTATCTCATTTGTTCCACTTCCAGCCTCGAACGGGGCTGAGCTATCTGTATAAGGTGTGTGCAGAGAATGGAGTTAGTTTGGGAGCGTGAGCCCTCTCATTTGGATTCTGTCAGACTATTGCCGAGGTATATGGAGAGGCTCTGTTCCATTACAGCTACACAGCCAAGAGCCGGCGACTATAATTACACACTAATTTAGCCTCCCATCCAGAATAGAAAAGGCTGAGGGAGGAACCACGGGAAACAAAGAGAGAAAAAGGAGGTTATGAAGAGTCATGGAAGAAGGAACGCAGGGAGATTTTTTTTTTGTAAACAGTGAAGGAAAGAATATGAGAAATGATGAATTGCAGAAGGAGATTAACAGAAAGCTCATTTAAGGAATAGCGTGACATTTTGAGAACTGTGCTTTTCACCCTCTTACTCAGAGTTACATAAGAAAATTGATACCACTCACATCTGCACACTATGGAAACAGGAGGAAACCGCTCGACTGGCTCGGTCCAAATGTAGTAAAATCTGCCTTCTAGCACCATAACAGCAATTTGTGGCTTTATTGGACGGGCTAAACTTCACATCTTTGGTGTTTGTATGGATTAAAAAAACAAGATATAACAAATGAATGAATGAGTTCTTGTTACCTTTGGACAGAGCCAGACTAGCTTTATGCTAAGCTAGGCTATGGCCATACACATATTTCCCAAAATGTTGAATTAATTGTTAAAAGTTCAAATAACATTTTCATGAAAACACATTTTTTGATGCTATTTATGTTTTGTCTGAATCAGCCAATCAACATATTATCATTTGGTATTTATCTCCCTGTTTATGGAGGCAGATTTCTTTCCCAAACACGAGGGATTCACAGAAAAACAATGCATATAATCCAGTTTCACTGTTTCCTGCTCATACTTTTTACACTTATTACAGGAAACATCCTCCCACTGCTTGAGATTGAGAGCTTTTAAATGGCCAAACACAAAGTGGCTTTTATTGTGAACCAGCCACAGAAAACAGAAAATGTTTACCAGCAAAGTTACAGAAGAAAAGATTTTTTTTCAGTCTATTATTTTTAATTTTTGCAAAGAAGTAATAAAGCAGAAAAGCGAACCGTTAGATGTTCGACTTTAATACGTCCTGCTGCTTTGTGGAAAACTACTCGTGCCGTGTGCAGCGTTGTAGCTGCAATTATTTTTGACTGACTTCTTCATTGAAACGATGTGAGTTTGTTTGGTTGCACTGTAAACAGACACACCGGTTGTTCCTCTGTTGTACTGGAAGCTGCTCAAACAGTATTTACTGTTGTATAAAACCACACTCGCTATCACGAAAAGATCTACGACTACTGAAATCTTAAGTATTATATCTGGAGTTTTGAGTCTCGAGGTTCAGAGAAATACGAGGAAAACAGGTTTTTTTTACATTTGAAACACAGAACAAATAAAAAAAAACCCATCATACTATCTGTCTTATTTAAGGATAATCACCTCCACTAAAAGACTTGTCTCTGTCAAGATGAGCGTTGAGGCACTTGGTACTATCACAGACACTTAATAGATCATGAGACCTTCAGGTTTTATCCGTGTGTGGAGGTCATCATAAAAAATGTATGTGTGATTAGGCAGCGAGACAGCCCGGGACTCGCGGGCAGAGTCGTCTCCCTTAAGTCGTAAAGCAATATATAGAAATGGTGATCAGCGAGCAGGAAGTGCTCTTCACAGCTGAGGGGTCACGCTGCCAGGAGGCGTCGGGCCGACCGTTGGAAGAGGCCTACTCTGCACAGCGGCAGCTCCATCACTACTTCGACCAGAGCCACCTCTCTGACAGGAGGTCTCTGCTGAGGTCAACTAGATTCAGACCCGTGGCTGCTTCAGGGCCCGTCACCGCTCGATGCTCCCAACCTCAGACAGTTAGGAGGGAACTTGAGAGATTTTGTTCTCCGTCACATGGATGTCTGCTCCTTCCTCTTTCCCCGTCATGCTATAACGGTCCTTTCTTCATTCCACTGTTGCAGAGCCCATCAGTATTTTCTCTGTGTGTTTATCGAGGCTGCTCAGTCGCTCTCTAAATTTAGGTTTTTGCTCAAAGTAGTCATGCTTCAGGGAAGCGTGTTCTGTTAGTTGTGTATACAGCCTTTCATTCCTCACTGCATCTCTGCACTGAATGAAATTTCCACTCTCTTCCATCTCTCTCTTTGGACCCTGCTGTTATTATTGTCGGGCTACTAATGGCCCGCCGTGGTTCGGAAGGTGCTTATTAAAAACTAATAGGCAGCTGTGATATCCAGAGGCATTATTGTATGAGGTCTGAGGAGAGCAATGTGCACATAGTGTAATGCTAATCTGTGTCATCCATTTTATTGTTATTTTCTTTACCCTCGAATCTGTCTTCCGACTCTAAAGTGGTTTATTTATCATTTCTGAATGAATGTTTCTTTTACTATCAGTTCAGTAAAGGGCATTTCCACGGAGCACAGAGGCTCCGTGAAGAGTGCTGGTCTTCAACTTTGAGTGATTTGTGTGTACAAAACCCTGTGGCTACTTAAAGTTCAACATGTTCAGTTGCACCGCCCACACTTTCGCTAAAACTTTTCTGTGTGTCCGTGCATTAAAATGAAGTCTGCATTTTCAGTGCCAAATGTAAGAGGTAGGTTTCTTTTTCTAATTGTGAGTGAAAGTACCGTTCTCTCTCCAGGAGGTTCTTCAGCCTGATGGTTTCCTGTCAGACACTTTTCTGCTTGTTACATGCAGCTACTCATTGTATTAACTAGAGTCTAGTGATGGCAAAGTGACTCTGCTGGTCAGTCCACAACTTTGGTATCGAATGAAATATCGCAAAAGCTGCTTGATGAATCCATGACCTTTGTCCTCCTCTGTCTTTTCATCTCACACCACCAGCAGGTCAGGTGTAGCAACCCAGTCTCATTCCAAATTGTGTAATACCTACATTTGTCCACAGCACGAAAACGTACAAGTCCAACATTTTGGGATCTGCAATTGTATACGTTTTCGTGCTGTGGACAAATGTAGGTATTTCACAATTTGGAATGAGACTGGGTTGAGTGTTCGTACATCCTGTGAATGGATTGGTAGACAGTTTAATACAGACATTCTTGGTTCCCAGAGGATGAATCCAAATGACTGTGATGATAGTGATGGTGAATTAATTGTGATAATCTAATCAATGCCTTTGCTTTTCTTCTTAATTTGTTCAGTATTTTGTTGCCAAATACCTGCACAAATAGTAACATGTGAACATTGGGTCAAACAGATTCGCAGGTTTAGTGAGAAAATCTGAGCTGGTTTAATCGATTTTATGTCTTTGTTCCTGAGGTACAATTGCTGTGTTTGGAAAGCAATGGGTGAGTCCAAATTGACATGTCTGCCTTTTAGCTTGCACTTCTCTCTCTCCACAACTCAGAGAGCTGCCATTACTAATTCATGCTCTCCGAAGGAAGCATTCCCAAACTAGAAAGACAAAGTGTGGGTGGAAATAGCCATGCAGCTGTGGAAAGGGAGAGAAAAAAAAAGAGACCTCATCAATACCCTGAAGCTTGCCGTGCAGCGTCTACCCGCAGTCATGCACATTCAGCCTTTCCACACAGTTGTAGAAATGATCAAACTGTTTGCTTTAAAGACTTCATATGAGGCGGAAATGTGCCTCATCCTGGTGCGACACACGAGGGTTTGAATTATTGTCATCGTAACATCAAGCGTCATCAAAGTGATGAGTCACAGTCAAACCACCAGAGTGACACCGAAATTATATAAGAGGCAGGTTTTAGAGGCAAAGAAGACGAGTCTTGACATCCAAAGAAAAATAGATGGACCTTTAATGAACTTGGCAAAATCAGACTTGGAAATTCTGCAGGCTGATCTTGAGAGGTCATTGCAAAAAAAAAAAAAAAAGCTGCAAGAAATGCAACAAAATATTGGTACCTTTGCTTTCGCCTCATACTTTTACCTGCAGACAGACTCATAAATCAACATGCTAATATGTTTACAACACAATCTATCCTGGCATCAGCTTTGATTTTTTTCCCCTCTCTCCAGTGGAATATGCATGTGGAAAAGGTCAAGCTCCTTAAAATTCACAGGTGAAGGGAAAAGCCACGCTGCGTTGTTGTGTTTGCCAACACGCCGCTCTCCTCCTGATCTACATACAGAACACATCTGCCTCTGCACGAGCACTCAGCAGCAGGAGCGGCTGCAACACCTTCGCTCGGCAGCGCTCGTATGATCGGGATGTTCAGCTTCGTGTTCATTCCATAATCTAGTAAATATCTAGTTCTTACTCATTTTTCACGGCTTTGGTTTGCACATGTTGTTTTTCCCATGATTGAAAGAAGAGCTGCTATATGCATTCATGCAAAGAGGATGTCTTTCTATGTGGTGTATTTCATTTCATACTGCTTCTTATAGGGCAGAGGTCACCAAAAGGCGGACCGCGGTCCGGGTCCGGACCCAGAAGCTGTCCCATACGGACCCGAACCTATAACCAAAACAGAAGGCTATGATTTAAAACCTGATGGGTCACTTCTGTTTTAACCCAGCGCAGCATTTGTAGTCTTTACGGCAGTGGTTCAGTGGATTAGGAAGCCCACGAATCAATTACATGGGAGTTAAACCATTCCATAGGATGCCGCTCAGCTGTATTTATTTTCTCTTATTTTGAAATGCAGCCCTTTTTTATTTAGTAAATGAGGGAAAATTATACATATCAGCAGTCATATAAAAGTTCAGTTCTATGTTACTTGACAATAAATATATTATTATTATTATTATTATTATTATATTAAATATATATCACATTATATAATTAGACATTATGACCTCCCGGACCTTTGCGTCAAGAAATTTTCTCCCACTGGACCTCTTTAAATTTAAGCTGAATACCCCTGTTATAGGGCATTGCTGGAACCATGGTGGACAGTTTAAAGAGCAGATCAAAATCAATGCAGCAGAACCATCTCTTTTATTCCAGGCGTTCTTCTTCCTTGTCTTCATTACATAATGCATAAAGCATAATGCACAATGCACAAAGTGCGTTTACCATTTTTATGAGCAGTACATCACACATCACATCACACGCATTTAACTGCACGAACATTTTACTACGCTCTAATACAATACAGTATATTATGCAATCCATACTTTACATGATTGCTAATATGTTTGCTTTAATCGTGGAAGACAAAAACAAAACTTTCAGCTCTCTCCTTGCAACCATTCTTTAAACTGGTATTGAAAATAATTGATTTTTTTTCATGACTTGGTAACATGCCACCATAAAATCCAATTATTTGAACGCATGTCCCAAATGCACGGATGTAATTAATTGCAGCATGATTCCTTAAAGACCCAAAGCGCTGATTTAAATCATTAAGGAAAAAAGTATTTTATTCGAACCAGCGTTCAGAAGGTAAAGAATGTCAGCTGTCAGGCGCCTGAGACCAGAACTTTGCGCGACTTACTTATTCAGTTCACATTTTTATGGATCTCGGAAAACAGCTCGTACTAGCCGCGCGATGGATGCAAGATAAATGCATGATGAAACACCAGGTTACCGACACTTTGGGGGTTTGGTTCAATGGCAGCATCAATTTCGCAGCTCTGAAACAAAAACAAACAAAGCCCCACTTTCATTACACTCTATTTAATAGGTGAGACAGGAATTTGAATTTATAGGATCAATGCGCCACAAATTCACAGTCGGTGCCAAGGAAATCATAGCCGGGAGTTTTAATAACACGAACTGACAGTGTGGTTTGTTTTCTTTTAGCTTCAGTGTTTCTCGTCCAGAGCAAAGTTTGCAGTTATCTTTTGGGCAGCAGATGTGGTTTATTAGAGGTGTTTTAGTGGAGATTACACATCTGTCTCGAGGCGTTTATCTAATTCCCCGACTCAACCCACCCCAGTATTTATCCTCAGTTTACTTGTGTGTGTGTGTGTGTGTGTGTGTGCGTGTGTGTTTCCTTATTGCAGATCAGTTAGAAATGCCAATCACTGTTATGTCTTATCACATGTTAGATTTAATCTGTGTGTCACCTCACCCAAAATATCAGGATCAGCCTTCCTGCTTGTTTATTATCTGCCTCTGTTCCTCGCCACCTAACTTGTGATTGATAGGCAGCAGCCAAGACCATTAGACACACTTTTTACTCTTGACTTCTCCAAATTACCGAGTGTGTGTTTTTGCGGTGTATTTCCTGAGCAGTGATTTCCATCCCGGTGTCACCTTGTTCATTGCACTTGAGCATTGACATTAAAAAAAAAAAAAACATTCCTGAAAGAACATGAAACATCAGATGTGTTATTTACTTCTCATTCATCTGGTGGCACCATAGTTTAAACATAATTTCCTCTTTAGAAATGAATGCAGCAGTCGGGATCAGATTATACGGCACCTGTGGGTGTTTTTGTGAGGTGCAGAAATATCTCAAGAGGAAAGGGGAAGTAAATTTTAAAAGGCAGCTTTTACAGCTCTGTTTAGTCATTACAAGAAAATCATTAACATCATGAAACAGTAAGTCCATAACAGCTTACTGGGTCATTTTTCAAAACTCTACAAAATGAGAAACGAATTAGAAGAAGTTTAGATGTTAAAGGAGAAGTCCACCTATTTTGCACATAAGAGTCAGTTTGTCGGCCCAGCGGGTTATATCACATCTTCTGAGGCTCAAAAGGAGCTTTGTGAAGCCTGAGGAAAGGCACAATAAACCACGATAATGTCATCTCGACCCGCTCGTGGAGACAACTAATTTGCGACAGAAAAGCCTGTGGTTCACTCTGGGTTTAAAGGATTTGTGAGCGTGGGTGTTTGAGAGAGGGACTTGAAAAAAAGATAGCATTGGTTGCATTGTGGAAAATGGAGGATCCAGTGTTTGGGGAGGTTTTTTTTGTTGAATTCAACGTGCAAATCTGCTCTGTTCATTACAACAGGCTCAGATGCTAAATGGTTTGGTCTTTTTTTCAACATCACCGCTAACAGGATGCTTTTGGCTAATTAGCAACCCAGAACCATGGCAGTCTGTGAAACAGTCACAAAATTCCATCTACAGGATTTGTTTACATCGGCATGAATTGTCAATTTTTTTTGGTGACAATCATCTTGATTTTCTTCCGTGCTGTCATGTCCAAGAGATTATGTTAATTTTGATTTTGTTATGTCTCATGTTGTCCTGTGATTTCCTGTTTTATTTTGATAGTCTTATGCTCCTCTCGTTTTAGTTAACTTGCCCTTCCCTGTTTCCCGCCGTTTGTTTCCTCCGCCCTGATTGTGTCCACCTGTTCCCCACTTCCTTATGTATTTATAGTCCACGTCTCCCTCTGTCATTTGCCAGATTGTCGTGTCACGCACCGTCATTCTACGCCTTCCATGTTTCGCATTGTGCCTTGTCAAGTTAAGTTTTCTGTTGTTGCTTTGTTTTGCATTGAACATCTCGTTGTTTTGCCTCTTTTGAGTGATTTTTCGTTGGTACTTTTCTTAGCATTTGTCTTTTACCTCACTAGAGTGATTTTTCGTTCTTACTTTGCCTCGCCATTTGTTATAGTGATTTTCCTCATAAGAGTGATTTTGTGTTGCCAGTTTCTCATTAAAGACTTTTATTTTGAACTTTCTGCGTTTGAGTCGTGCACTTGGGTTCAGTCCTTGCCTGGGTCTTGTCACGTGCCTGTATCACGTTTCTTAGAGTAAATCAAACCACGGCTAGTGAGCGAGTGAAATAATTTATCAACAGGATTCACTTTGGTTAAAATAAGGGACAGAGATAATTTTGGTTAAATGTTAATATTGTGTGAAGTAGTCAAGAAATTGAATCTGTAGGAGTCGTGTACATGGGCATGAATTTTTCTTTTGAAAGTCAAGCTGAGCATCATGAAAAAAAACATATTGGACAGTGTGTACGTTAATCCTATAGATTAAATCTTGATAGTGGGTTGAAAAAGCACCAACTCAGTTTTTAAGATGCTTGACCGTTTTCCCTTTTGTTTGTGTAAAAAAAAAATTCAAAATTCTCACTTTGAGTGAAATAATGGATGACTAAGTGCGATCTCAGTGGGATTGGAAGCTTAACAGCGTCCCCACAGACCCCTATAGCATGGGCTTTGATTTATAGCTTGGTGTTGTGGTTCACCTGTGAAGAGCTCCCCCACAATACCAGAAGGATGCATTGTGCATGATCAGGCCATATTGTGCTTTGTTCGTCTCCCCCCCTCTGTAGCCGTGTTTGCATTCTGTCATTTACTTGTGATCTGTGGTACAAAGTGACAAAGGGAAGGTTTGCTTTGTCCCATTACCGAATGGAGGACTGCGGCGTGTTTACCTTCTTTCATTCGCTGTGATAAAGAGCAACAATTGCTGTGAGCAGAAGGTTTGCCGTGGAAATGGCTTTGCAGAAAAGGAACAGATTACAGAGTCTGTCTTCGACTTTGTTAATGTTGTCTTCGCTATATCAACAATCTCCACCGGCATCAGAAACTTGTGGGAGCTGCGTACGTGCCAGCGACGTGCATCTGCTTCAAAGCCATAACAGAATTATAAATCCAGCTTTAATCAATGAAGTGCATCTTTTACCAGCTCAAATAGCAGGACTGAGTATATAGTTATGATGTTCCAGACTGGTCTGACTTTTACTTTGGATGCAAGAGGCCGACGGCGCGAGTGCACACACAATCTTCAAAATCAGCTATCAAGGTCACATCACGGTGAAAATCAGCCTTTAGATTTCGTGATGTGTTTCCAGCTTCAGTAGCAAACACTTCACTTGTGTGTGTGTCTGTCTGTACCTTGACTGAACCTTGTTTAGATGAAGGATCAAGGGAGGCTGGCAGCTGGCAGTCGTGGGCCAAGGTGGATTTGAGAAGGAGGATTACAGACTTCATCAGATACTCTGAGATTCTGGTCCAGATTAATCACTATAGCTTATATAGTTTATTTTAAAATCAGACGAGAGGAGTTTGAAGGATCTGTTTGTGATGCATGAGCGAACAAACGCTGATTCACTTCATCATGCGAGACAATCTATAGGCATAAAGTGCGTGACAGTCCATCCCATCGAACTCATTGCATATGTCCTTTTGTGCATTTCGGCTTTGCTAATTCAATTCGAGACATCCTTCATTCTGCTCCTGAATGTCACGAAAGCTATTCCTCTCTGTCACTCTCCTCACGCATTGTTTACAATGTTTCCTGCAGAAATGTGGCCTGACAGCTGAAATGATCCACCTGCAGAACAGGGGCGTCCTTGGATTATGCCTGCAGGGAATTTTAATAAGCTGAGAAATGCAGAAAGTGCAAGGACCTTCAGACGGGCAGCAAAGGAAACATGGAAAAATAAAAAGGCAACAATTTATCCACAGCATGAATTACCAACTATTGTAAGGATCCATGTGTCCATGAGAGGATGTTTTTGGACATATTTGCATTAAGCTTTCCCCATTTTTCTGCTAAAACACCGTCAACAAAAATGCAGAAAGCTAATTGTGGAGATGTGTTTGAATGAACAGAACAAAAATCCTCATGCTGTCTGATACAAGACGCCCGTGTTGAAACGAAAGCAGCAAACAAACACAGACAACGAGCATCTCTAACACAGTGACCTACTGATACCCTAGCACACATCCCGGGTCTCTCACACACTGACACACTAGCGCGCACACAACCATGCAACAGTGGTCACCCCCAGATAAATGGGCAGAGAGATGTGGTGTGACAGGCCATTGAGCCTTCCACAGCTTTAATGAGGCCTGCAGCCAGTGGGGATTGACTGGAGTAGCTATACCAGTGTGTTTCCATTACTACTGTACAACAGCAGGAGCTGGATGTACTATAGAAATGACAGGACACATGTGGCAGAGTCTGAGCTCATAAAAGAGGATGCACTTAGCTCGGGGATCTTGAAACCAAATAAAGCTGCCAAGAGACAGGGAGAGGAGATGAGGTGTTGTTATCAGCTTCTTCCGTGAGCTTCCAGCGATAAGGGACAAGATGCATAATAATGGCCGAGAAAATGTAATTACATGCTGCATTAGAGCTATAGTTAACTGGTACTGTTCTCCCAGAGGTTCAGTAAATGAATCCGGGAATATTCTGAAAAATCGTAATGTTGATTTTTTTAACGATCCCTAATTTCTCTGTGCAGGTTTACAAAGTAATAAAGGCAATGGTGTAAGTAGATTTTCTCACTTCTAAAGTCAAAGGAACTACTTTTACAATTTGAGATTTGATGAGAAGAAATAATGAAGTTACTGATGCCATTGAGAATTCTGGATCCTGATTGGCTGGAAGGTGAAGTTAACCTTTAGTAGTCAAACACATATGACGCAGGTATTCGTCTGCAGTTCTACATTAGATATCACAAATGTTGTATTTTATTTTGAAAACTATAAGAGCAATTTTTATTATTTAGTTAGTTAGTTTAGATTTACTATACTTTAGTACTGTGTTTATGTTTAACAAGTAAAGACACCCTTTATGATATGTTTTTTACTTCATATAATCATCTTGTCTTTTATGTTTGTTAATGTGTTGATGTCAATAAAGTTCTATTGGTAAAATGAATGCACAATTATAAAGTATTGTGAGATTTACCTTTCTTGGTGTCACCACAATCATCAACAGCAACAAAAATAACAACAACAAAAGATAGATACCGTCTCAATGACAATCATGCACATGATTTTGTAGAGAGGTCGTCAGAGGACATGCAAACAAAAGTGAACAGAGAGTAAGCGGATGAGGTAAGCAGCAGGTAAGAGCGACAGAGGGAAAGACAGAGAGTGAGGTAATGTGTCTGAAGTGTCTGTGACAGATGGAAGGTGAGAGAGCGCCACAAAGTTAAGTCTCTGCTGGGGAGACGGTTTTAATAATATCACGGAGCAGGCGGCTCTGTTTTCTCGACGCCGGAGAGAAATCAGTAAAAATTTCTACAACCGGCATTAGCATAGAAAAAAGTAAACAAACTTCATAGTCGGCGGCGAAGAATCTTTGAACCGAAGGAAATGACTTGAATCAGCAAAGAGATTCTGTAATTTACACCTTCATTTTACCATGTTTGAAACAGAAAAGGGAGATCATGGTAGGACATGTGCAGAATAATCACAGCGCCCTGCTGCTTTGACGTCGTCCATTACAATCGTAGAATGTACACCATTATCCCTCCTTCAATATCCCGTCCTCCATTTTATTCCACATTTTAAAATTCAAAGGGAAAGCACACCAACAGCCTCTGCATATTTTATGTGTGGGAATAAAAATGGCACTGGACTCGCTGTTTTTTTTGTTTTTTTTTCTGCCTTGAATAATTCTGCCTCTGTGCTTTCATTATGAACATTATTACCAGAACATTCATTTTATTCAAAGCATGTCCAGTCCAATCTGTCCTCTGTCGCTGCTCCATGTGTGGAGATCCAGCCAGGCACTTCCTCTCTCTACCACCCTCCACCATAGATTTGGACATCAGGAGCCGCCCGCCCTGCCATTACACTCTTACCCTCCAGAAGAGAGACCCCTCTTCTTCTATTCCCCCAGGGCTGAGCCGAGTCCACACGCAGACCCGACGGGGCCTCCAGGACCGAGTCTCCCCCCCTCGAGGGAAAGAGACGAGCAGGATGGAAAAAGAAGAGAAGCAACAAAGCAAAACCGAGGGCTGGAGAGCGCAGCTGAACATGTGGGTGGACTGACAGCATGTGCAGGTCTGAGAGTGGCAGAGGTGGAGAGGATTGGAGTGTTTCAAAGAGACTGTGAAGATGAGGCAGAATTGGCATGAAAATGATTAGACCCGGGCGCCGAGCTTTGCTTTCGCACCATTGTTGATAATTACTTTGCTGCACGCTGCAACGAGGAAACTGAGAAAAGACTGGCAAATACAGGAAATTAGAAAAATCCATCCTGCCGAATTTGCGCTCGCACATCTGCTCCAATTTGCACATCTGTGTATTATTTCATTATGTGTGACTGCGGCTGCTGCTCGTGTCATTCTCACTCCTCTCTGTTTGACTTATTCTATATCGTTACACAGTTGCTGCAATGACCCAGTTTCTATACAGAGATCATTAAAGTTTCATATGCATCCAGTGTAGCGGGAATAAAAACATAACAAGGCTTTAGATTTTAACAGCGCATCAGTGGACCTAGAATAAAACATTGCAAGGAGATTTTTATAAAACAAAGAGAATATACAGAAGAAGTCAAGTGAGTCACGGAGGCTAGAGTTTGTGTTAGTGTATGTGTGAGTGTGTGTATGTTCAAACCTACTGTATATAATATATGAAAGTTGTATGACAGTGGCTGTAACTGTGTGATAGGAATACACAAACATTACATATTCATAAAGTGAAATTCTTTTCATTTAAGCATATCAAAGGAAACAGATGGTGACATTTGATATTTTTGTTCAGCAGTGACAATGCAAAATTCAACAGTATGTTTGTTTGTCTCATACCTCTCATCCCCAAACCTGCTGGTTCCTACTAAATACATGAATCTTTAAAAGCAACTCATTAATATACATATAATATACACATATAGGTCAGGGACTATTTTCAGCGGCGGATGAATCCACATTTGGCAGCAGCACTTTGTATGTGTGATTAGCCCAAAAACTACAATTCTCTTGTTCATGGTAATAAAGGAACATGTCATGTAGCTGATTGAAGTGTTTTTAATACTTGGACAACAACAGAGCTCTGTGGCACAGACGAATAAGCTTCATCAGGCTTTGGCTCCTCAGACAACTTAGTCAATGTTAGCAGGACTAATTCATTGTTGGTCTTGGTCTTATCTAAAAATGCACAATATCTTCAGACTTTTTTTCATTTACAAAATTGTTGTGAGTAAAAAAGAAAATATGTTTTAAGAGTAGCCATCTTCATTTTAAGTCGATAAGCTCTGCATCAGTCTGTCGTTGATTTTGAACCAAAAACGTCAACTTTATGTAAAAGCTAGCAACAGAATCATCATCTCCATCACTCACTGCTTCTATAGGGTAACAGCTGAGACGTGGGATGGGTTCACTTGGTCAACTTCTAGACTCAGCAGCCTTTGATTTATTGTTCTGCCGTTCGGCTCAGAGGCTGCCGGCACTGGTCGGGATGAAGGTTAGAATGAATGCTCCGAGCTGTCGTCTCTGGACTTCAATATCTTTGTCAAAATCCAGAGTGACATTCCAGTCGAACAGGCTCTGAGCGGTGTATAAACAGCTGGGCATTGTGCTGTAAAATGGCTCCTCGCCCTTATTTCCCTCTCGCCTGCTGTGCATTGAGGGCTCTGACACAAGCCTGACAGATGCAGCCTGCTAAAGCCTTTTCTGCATTTGACAGCCTGACCTCCACCTTTTACCACCTTCAGATGAAAACCAGCTTGGGTTTGTGTCGACGCTGTACCCCCGCCGGCGCACACATCTCCGAGAGCGCCGATACGAACACGCGGCGATTAAGCACACACGAGGTCAAGCTATTCATTAAAGAGAGCTCATGAAGTAGGAAGTGCATGTTACAGACATGAGAAGTGACGTGCACCAGCTACGATCACAGCCAGGCAACGCTGTCTATCCCAGCTTACAAATGTGCATCAATAATTCAGCTGCAGTTTTGTGCAGTTGCGCGCTGTGCTACATCTGGCTGCAGATGTCTTTTCAGCTTTCGGCTTTGGAGAATCCAACTGAAGCAGTCATCAGGATCAGTGGAACTTGAACGCTTAGATTTTAAAAGGAAATCACCCTTTATGCTTGATGAATGTTTTTACTTCACCTTTTTTTTTTTTTTAAGTTCCGCGCTTCAAATGAATACTTAATTATAGACAATCCAAAATTCATTATACTGATTCAATTTCAAAGGCCTCAGATTTTCGGTGCTATAAATAAAAACCTGACTCCAAAAAAGTTGAGAAAATTAAACTAAATGTGATCGTTTGCTAATCTTTTTTGACACATACTCAATTGAAAACAGTCAATGAGACATATATATTCATCAACTTTTTTGTAAATATCTGCTTTTTCTGAATTTGATGCCAGTTTCAAACAAGTTAGAACCAAGCGGCAACCTCCGGTGCTGAAAAATGAAGCCAATGCGGAAGTGCAAAAAAGCTGCAGTTCCTCGAATAACCGCTAGAGCAGGCCGCAGAAAGGAGTCAATTACATTTGAGCCCCATGTTAAAATGTCCGATTTTACGACAGAAAAAAACATATTTACAGCCTGGTTCAAAACATGGCTATAGTCTAATAAGCTGTTTTTCTACTCCATGACAACTCTGGGGGGGGCGAATTTTTTTATAAGGCGTTCGTTTAAAATATACAGCATACATCATTATGCACAATTCATAGCTGTCAATCTAAGTGGCGCCACTTTGATTGACAACTAGCCACTGACGGTCTAAAGGGCGTCACCCCGGCTAATTCTAGTCACTGAGTTTGGGAAAGAGATGGTCGTGGGGTTAGCCGGCTAGCAACGATATTTAGCATTTAACCTAGCTGGTTAGCCGTAGCTAGTTTGATTATTTCGAATAAAGCGCCTTTTTTCAGCGGCTTTTTTCAGCCAATAGCGTTCATTCGACCTGCCTCAGCTCCGCCCTCGCTCCACCTCTTTGTCCATATTTGGAGTAACCGGAGGGAGGCTACCAAGATGGCTACGCACTACGATTTGCTTCATTTTTTCTCTTCAGAAACCTATGGGTGACGTCACGGACACTACGTCCATATTTTATACAGTCTATGGTTAGAACAGGAGCAATAAAAGACTGTGAAAGTTGTGGACTGATCCAAAAACACCTGTTTGGATCCTTCCACAGGTAAACAGGTTCATTGGTAACAGGTGATAGGATCATGATTGGCTATGAAAGACTCGTTCGAGCGAGGATGGAGAGAGGTTCAACACTTTGCGAACACATGATTGGATAAAGGAGATTAATACACAAACTCACTTTGTAAAACTGCAAATCATCACATTTTGTTTTTATTCACATTTTACACAGTCTCCCAACTTTTAATTTTTGGACTCGAGATTGTAGTTTAACTGCTCTCCCTTATACTCCAAACACAGACTTCCATTACACTTTTTCCAATTGTGGCGTTTCCTCAGGAGAGTTCGCAGACCACCGAGCAAATTACTCTTTTTCAACAAATACGTTTCCAGCCCACTGAGGATTAAAATATGCTTCCTGGAATGGTGGCCGTAGACGACCACACAGAAACCTCAGTGCGTGGCCAAAGTCCAGCCTAACTAGCATCCTGTCAGCTAAAATGAATGGGCCATTAGCTCAGTGCAACTTCTTCACCTCCCGTACGCTGCCACTACAGCAAAGTCTCTCGCAACAAATCCCAAATCACCTCAGGTACATGGGCCTCCAGGCATGCCAAGAAACTCTAAGCCTCTCTCAGCTGAAGCTAGTGCTCCACTCCTGGTCCCCGAAGATGAAGATCACATCAGAGGGAGCTCAGTGGGTTGCACAACGGAGAGGAAGAAAATACCCTGCACTCAAAGAGAATACAAAAGAAATACCCAATAAAAAATATACTGTTTTCTTCTCTGGTTTTTGTCGACCATCACATCACAAATCAGGTCAAACAGAGCTGTCAGTTCTCCTTTCCACAATCTGTTTCGCTAAGTCTCATCATCCACGTTTTCAGACAGGATTCTCATTTGAAACATATTACAGAAGCAGCTCAGACGTTTGGCAACATAAACATCGAATAATGCTTTAAAAAAAGAATCCTATGTCATGAACAGTCTGTCTGTCAACTCCACTAATAACAAATTCGAGACAGATACTAAACCTTGGAATAAAAAAGGAGGCACAAACAAATCAAATCCTTACAGACAGAGCAATAATTTTGCACCATGCAAAGGTGTTGGTTTATGGTTTTAGGCTTGTTGGATCTGTTTGTCTTATTTTGAAATTAGTTTTTTGTTTGTCGCAGAGGCAGATTTGACACCTGCTGTGGTGTTGTGTGGAGCTGAGCTTGCATAACAGGGACTGGCAGAACTGAAAGTGAAGTTGTCCCTTTCAGTATCTTTTACTGGTGAGATTAATTTTGTTTTAAGCTCTTTTTGAAATGCAGACTTATCATATATGCAAACACATTTGTAAAGATTCAACAGAGCAAAACGGGCATCAAACACAAGGCCAATATCCAATCACTTTATAGTTCTAGTTTGGTCCAGTAAATATCCAGGTCCGGCTGTCTTGGTAGATGTTCACCTGTCTTCACCAATAACATGTTTACTTGAGCTTTTCATTACCCTGGGCAGGCAGGTTATACCCTCACTGTGTGAGGGTGTTGAGTCTCAGCAGGATCGGCGGTACAAGCCAGAGTTGTAATTTTCCAAAAAAATATGGTAAATGTATTGAATTTGTTGCTTCTTGCTGCATTTTGGCTCAGACTGAAAAGCCTTGACAAGTAAAGGAGAGATTGCCAAACAGCTTTGTACAGATCCGTGTTCACCAGAGGATGGATCCGACTAAGTTGCTAATCCTCTGAATTTATCTCCAGTCGTTTTTCACTTATCGCTGAAATGTATTGCAGTGATTGATTGGCACCAAAGAGAGAGAGAGTTTGATGACTTCTTGTGCTGCCATCAGGTTAATCTGCATGGATCACACGCGTGGCCATAAAACGTGGAACAGACATTGATGCCCCCCTCAGGATGAACAGAAATACATTGACGATCCCTTAAATTTTCATCTGCGCCATCATCAGGTCTAATTTTCAATTTGTCCAGTGCTTTGGTTTACGACCTGCAAAACTAATGACTTTCCCATCAGCCTCAGCGGCACTTTGTGTTTAGTGCCTATTAGCAAACGTTAGCGTGCTAATAAGATGGCAGACAACATTGTACCTGTTAAATGCATTTTAGCATTGTCAGTGCAAGCATGTTAGCGTGATGACTGAAAAAAGCATGGCTCCATAATGTTGTTACGATTTGCATTCAGATACAGTTTGCATGTAAATAAACATGAATCACATCTTGATGTCAGTGGGATCACTCGCAGCCAAACTTTAAGACTTATTAAAGACACGTGTTAGTTATAAATGTGCGCTCGTCTCGGTAAAATGAACCAAACTCACTCCTCTCATTCATCACGGCTGCAGGCATGTCTCATTTTTTTTCCCTGTTCAACTGAGATAGATGAGAAAGATGGAGGAGTCGGAGGAGACGAGTTATTCTTCAAACAAAACGACAGCCGGCAGCCAAGAAAAGAGCAGCATCCACATGTAGTGGGTTTTCACAACATTTTAACAGGTGAATGGCGGCTTGACATTTTTCTTCTTCTCTCTCTGATGTTGACACCGATTCTTAACAACAAGGATAAATTAAACCAATATTTCCACTTAGGAAGGTTGAATCCTGGAAAGATGTGACGGTTGCAAACATGAGACATTAATCTGAGGTGTTGAAGTTCAGAGATGATGGATGTGCATGATCAGATCTAGATTTCCATAAAGTATCCAGACAACTGTTACTAGTAAACATGTATTTTTTAGTAGATCAGAGGATTAAAGGTGCAACTTCACAGCAATCATTCCTGAATATACAAAGCACTAGTATAGATTCTAACCCTTCACTTCAGTCCAGCTCATCAGACAGAAGCTGATATGAGCCCACAACACTAACAAAGCTGCTTCGCTCTGCCTCGTCCTTCTAGGCAAGTTTGTCAGTTTACAGAGCTGATATTAAATTGCACCGCTGATGCTTCACGCTGCATCTTTCTTCCAGGCATCTTTTAGTTTCTGAAGCTGTATAACCAGTGGAAAGAGGATGCGGCGAGCAGAGAACAGCATGGCAACGCCTGTGATGTGAAAAAAAAACATGCATATTAAGAATGTTTTTCTCCTGCAGGTATGTTGAATTATTCCCATGACTCTAGCTACTTCCTGCAAGTCGAAAGCAGTTTCATGTGAACGTCAAAGTAGTTTTGACACAGAATGGCGACATAAAGAATCACATAGGATTTAAAGACAGAAGCTTGCAAATCAATTCAGTTTCATTCTGATTAAATCATTTACTTATGAATGTGAAAAAAGTGCAAAATGTGCATGAGCTTAAAACTCTTGGCTCAAGCTCAATGCATCAGATCCAAGACTTTACTTCTTCATTACATCATAATCGAGTCATTCTCTCATTCCTCTTCCTCGTTTTGCTGTTTGACCAAAAAGACACATTCTCATGGTTAAACGCAGATACGGTGTCATTAATTAAACTTTTCCCCGACCATCTGTAATTTAAACATGACTACTGTTAATCCTCTGCTCGTAGTGTCACTGAACAGATGTTTGGAGAAGCGCTGGTGTTAACGTCTGTGGTCTAAAGCCAAAATTAAGCTTTAAATGCTTGTTTGCTGATTAGTGTTGTGTGTTCTTAGAAAAGCCTGCGGTGTAGAAAGACTTTCCTGGTGGATAAACAGTCTTAATATCTTTAGAGCTGCTTGAAACAACAATATATTTTGTACATGGTTTTTTTTTTTTTTTTTTTTTTGGGTGGGGGTGGGGCTTTCATGAACACGGAAAGGCCTCCGGGGGAAACAGGAAATGGGGCTTCTCCAACAGGCCACCTGCTGTGTTTCCACGTTCCTTTGGTGGAAAGGATTGGATGGATGGAAAACTGAAACAAAATGAGAAGCAAAGGAGGGAAAAGAACAATAAAGTTGCCAATGAATGAGTGTCAACCTGATGTAGACCTTTACTGCCCCCCGTTGGTGGGGACGCACATTTATTCACAAGCAAACACTGACAGAGAGGAGGATAAACTTGCAAGCCTTGTTTAATCCTTGGATGTGATCAAGCAGCTTATGTAACCATTATGCTCGCTATAACGTTGCCATATCACAGAAAGTTGCTGTTTACACTACAGTAACACGTCACTCCTTCGGTCTAACAGCATTTCACCACGTGCTTCAGTGGTCCATACCTGCGATTAACATTTTTACTCGTTGGCAGGCTCCCTTTGACTGGTGCGTCTAAAAAAACTCCCCCATCTTTTGCAAACACGTTTCTCACACTTTGGCTGAAAAAGTAGGTCTCTGGAACATCACACTATCTCTGGAAACCTTTAGGCACTACAGCGTTGTCTCCTAGCAACTAACAAAAAGGGTTGGCAGTGCAGAGAGAGGTGACATTATCCCGAACCGTCGTCCAGGACTCCATCTGTATCTGAACTCGACTGTCCATGTTTTATTAAATGAATAAGTGTCTGTAGACGGCAGGGGAGAAGGGTCTGTTGTTGGATTTGTGTAACTGACACCGGATCAGTGTTATAACAGGTTAATAAACAGTTCAGTAATGGAACATCTTCTCAAGCTGCTGCAAGCTCAAAAAAGTTTGCTTCACCTGAACAAGACTATCATACATAAAAAAAAGAAATTCAGACACTGTAAAAAGTAAAGAAAACAGAATAGCCAATCTTTTTTGACATACTCAAATGAAAACAGTACAAATACAATAATATGTTTTATTTCATCATCTTCATAAATGTTTGTAAATATATGCTTCTTTGTCATAAGCTTTGTTTGTAGAGCTGTGTGTTCTCTCTGCAATCCCAACAATTGCAACTGAATTAGTCGACAGAATCCGACTGAAAGAGGAGAGCGAGAGGTTGTTTGCATCCTGTCGCATATTTTGGCTCGAGCCAGAGTCGAGTTTCCATCCAAATGCAGGACAAAACAAATTTTCAGAAAATCAGCACAAAAAAAATCATCTTGTGGAGCACACGAGATAAACACTGCTAATTCTCGACTGCAGAAGAAGAGGATGCAACAAAATGATGCAGATAAAAGAGCGACAATCAAACCTCAAATAATAGACAAACGTGTGCAATTAGATGTAATAACTGTATTGAGCTTATTCTGAATTTGATGGCAGCAACAAAACACTGTGTAAGTTGTGGACTGATCCAGAAACACCTGTTTGGATCCTTCCACAGGTAAACAGGTTCATTGGTAACAGATGATAGTATCATGATTGGGTATGAAAGGTTCAGACTCAGTCGTTCACAAGCGAGGATGGAGAGAGGTTCAACAGTTTGTGAACACATGATTGTATAAAGGAGATTATGACATGGACTCAGGACTCTGTTGTCAGTAAAAACAGTTTGTCTGCAAATAGTTGCATTTTGATTTCATTTACGTTTTACTCAGCGTCCCAACTTCTTGGAATCCAGGTTGTAGCTTATGTGATAACCTGCAGTCCTCTGAACATAATTATAATTGGATTGTTTCCCTTCAGTATGGCTGTAATTTCCTCTTCAATACCTAGAACCTACAAAAGTAGATAAACTCTTTTACCCAGGGGCCTCAGCAGAGATATACTTGTCCTGACATAGCAGCGTGTTGGAGCGCTCAGCAACAAATATTTTTACCTGCTACAGCAGCTGAATTTATATTTCATGCCAGCTGCAGTTTCTGTAGAGCTACAGGGAATCTTTTGACTGCGTAGCTTCACTGTACTGGTGAGTGCAGTACAGTACAGCGATGCCCTTCTTTCTTACCTTGTGTAAGGGTTGAGTCGGCTTGTTATGCAGCAGGATAAATGTGGAAACAACGAAGGGCAGCGTAACTCAGCCGGGGGCTTCTGACTATCACGACGCCTGCCAGGTGTCTCATCCAGGAGCTCCAGGAAAGGAGAGTCCTGCCTTGTGTGAGAGGTTGGTAGTTCTCTGCAGCAGCCCGAACGTGTTGCACTCAGCATCCTGCTGGATGTTCAGTATCCCATCAGGCATCAGTTCACCGTCTCCTGCCATCCAGTGCAGTGGACTCCTGATGGTCGTGGACCCATGTGGGAGTAGCCTCATGTTGTTTCAGCGGTCTGAGCTCCATGAATTCAACCTGTAGGAGCAGATTGAAAGGGGCCTCATCTCGGACCAGTTCACCTGGAGACGCCCTCTCTGGAGCTGATGCACTTGAACATAGCTCTCAGGATATGTGTCAATAACAAAATGCAACTGCAAAGTCCATTTCAAATTGTCATGACTAAGAAAAAACTTTAAGTTACTTTTCTGCATTATGTCTCGTCATTTCCTGTTTTATTTTGGTAACCATCTTCCCTCTCATTCCAGGTGACTTGCCCTTCCTTCTGTGTTTCCCGCCAGTGTGATTGTCTGCCCCGCCCTGATTGTCTCCACCTGTTCCCCATTACCTCCTGTATATAATGTCTGTGTCTTCCCTTGTCCTGTGCCAGTTTGTCATGTCTGTTTAGTCCGTCAACCTACGCCTCATGTTCTTTGTGCTCTTGTTCAGGTTTGCCTTTTTGATGTTACTTTGCCTTGTTCATGTCTTGTTCTTTCCTCAGCCTTGTCTGAGTGATTTTCAGTTTAGTACTTTGCCTTTTTGCCTTGTTAGTTATTTTCAGTTTAGTATTTTGTTATTGGACTGTCCTCCTAAGAGTGATTTTGAGTTTTGCCTTTTTTCATTGAAGATCTTTTATTTTGAAACTTTGGTTTCCGTGTCCTGCATTTGGGTTCAGAACAAACTCAGGCCTTGTCACAAATCAATATTTCACTTTAACAATCAATGAAATGACTATGTTCAATGTGAAGAGAGCAGCCACAGAGAATTATTCGCTCAGCTCTACGAAGCGTTTTAGAGTCCCTCAGCTAATTGTTTTGGTCTTTCAGCCTCCAATTTTATGGATTTTGTTCACTAGCTGCCAGGATCAAACAGCAAAGTTAGCAACTAGCTGGAGAACACAGTGGGTCATTAAGCGGCTAAAGAGTCCCTCAGGTGGTGGTGGAGCCCAAATAGAGTTAAAAGGGGAATGAATATTAGACTTTCATTCATCAGGTCACTGGAGGTGAATGAATAAAATAATGTTGCTGTGTGTCTGCTGAATATGTAACTCAGCCCCGGCTGTCTAATCAATTATGAGGGGAAAATTGCTTTCCAAGGTAATGTCAATGTTGTGCTTACAGAGGGCTTTAATTAGGAAGTAAATCTAAATAGTGCAAAATAAAAAGGTGCTGTTGAAGTTGCTGTGTGGTTGAAAGAGACTTGCTCCACCTGCAAACACTGAAGTGATGAGTTCGATGCAGCGGCAGTCGCAACATGTCTTATGTCAACCTTACCGGCTTTACATTATTAATAGTCACATGATTGAACAGACTCCATCACTTCTGTGTGTGTTTGGACTGTCCCTGTCTTCTTTCATTATTCATGACAGAGGTGTGTGATTGGCGATAAGAATAGTAAATGTGAAATTGACTTTACACCTCTATGTCAATATCGATGATGTGCATTTAAAGCTGGGATTGCATAGAGGATTTTGCAACATCATGTGTGCACGAAAATGCTATTGTGAACGTTCACTTGAATCATGGCTGTATTATAATTCCATACAGTCGCAGCATAAATTTACTCACCGAGTGTGACTGCATTTTAAACTACACCTCCACGGCCTCTCAAGTAATCCATTAGCACCCCGACCGTCACACGCAGAAAAAACACACACACAAACACACACACACACACTCACACTTACTCCACCACTAGCCCCTGGTGTGACATGCATATTTTATAGACAACCTTTCACTCCAATGCCAGTCCTGAACCCGAGGGGGCATTCTGGTTAAAAGTTACATCGACTCTGCAAACATTTTCTTCCCAGCTGCCAAGAACTCAGCAGGATTTGTGGTAACTTCAATTAGTGTGTTGCTTTATTGGATTTATGGAAGTGTTTCATGCTACTAAACAACATTACTGATGATATACGATGATGAAATAGTTTGAAAGGCCACAGATGTCGACCAGAATCCAGAGTTAAAGTCTGTATGATTTGATCTATATCTTCTGCCTTTAGTGTAAATATAGTTGTAAAATATTAAAAAATAGCATCCTTGTGTTTGTGTTTGTTTCCTCAGGTTCTTTATCTCCCCGTATGACAGCTCAACCTCATGTGCCAGCGAGTTGCACAATAGATTTTTCCATCAAAACAGATGTACAGATGTACACAGGTCGGCCTATAGGACCAACTCTCTCGTGTATACCAGTGATCTTAGCAACACTTTTCCACAGTGGGCCTTCAGGGAGAGAGAAACGACTGCACACGATGCCATCCTCTCTTATAATGAGGTTCAATGTGCTTGTTAAAGTCCCAGGAGATAGCAGGAAAAAAATAAAGGACACATGGGATTACCGTCCCTTCAGGAGACATATGGTTATATGGAAAACAGTCCCAAAGGCGCTGGGTGTCAGCTGCTAAAAGCTCGCGAAATGTAAAACTCAATTTTCACTTCAGGGACAAAAGTATAAAGGTGAATGCCACAATTTTTTTTTTTCAACAATAAATCGTTTCCCTTGCCTCGTATAACACCAGTTACATTATGGAAAATTAATGTCCCTTGTGCTTCTGGAGGCAAAACTGAAATAAGCCCATGAGTCCTTGTACTTGGAAACTCGACAAATTCTACACTTTGGCAGAGGTGTTGGCTCCTGGAAGGGTTTGCATAAAGGCTAATTTTTTTTAATTAGAAATTTAAAAGACTACAGTTAAATCAATGAGCTGCATTCTGTTTTTATTACATCATTGACCAAGTTCATTTACTCAAGTACTGTGCTTAAAATGTTGGCACTTTACTCGAGTATTTCCATTTGACAGACATAGTTTTTAGTTACTTTCCAGATGTTGTGTTGAAATACAATGAAATTCAATTCTTTTTGGCTTGTGACCCCAATGGAGTCAGGTTGTGTCAGGGCCCCTTGTCATAACTCAAAACGTCAAATTGTTGTTAGCAGTCGGTGATTTCAGATCCAAATTTCTCACAAGAACTGACAGAACGAAAAAACAAAAATCAAAAATCACCCACACGTGTTCCCCTGGGTTAAGATCTGGAACATGAAGGCCAAAGCATGTGATTCACATCATATTCATATTCATCAAACAGCTCAGTGACCCATTGTGCACCTTTGTCCACTCATTTATTCAGACTACTCCTTTAATTTATCACCCATCTGTAAATGCACATACCAGTAGATTTGTCTAAATCAACAGAGGCAACACAACACTGGCTTAATGTTAACACTTTTATGTTACTTTGTTATGATGAACACCAGATGTCTGATTTAATGGGCAAAATCTGAATTATGCATTTTAGTCATTTCTGGATGAATGTCAAAGAGATGATTCTGACCAGGAGAGAGAGGACGTTATTACACATGGTGGGAACAAACTTTTCACACTTCCTCTTCCTTAATGACATGTTTTGCTGAGCAGTTCACATGATCCACATTGTGCCGGGAGGAAAACATTTCTTGTTACATGCAGAAATGCAGATGATCTACTCTAAGCTCCGTCCTACACAAAAAGATTAATCATATTCAAATGACAGGATGAATGAGCGGTGAAAAACCTCCCGTGTGCATCGCTGCCATGTGATTTCCATGACAGGAACTCATCAAATCAGCATTCCCCATGGAGTGTAGGTGTTGAAGGCACAGATCTACTCACTCTATCTGTGTGTGTGTGTTTCTCTCTCTCTCGCTCGCTCTCTCTCTCTCTTGCTGGAATATTCCATTAGGCGGAGAAAACGGGGGTCTGAAGGACAGCTGGGCACAGCCGACCTGCTGAGAGAGAAATTAAATGTACTTTCTCCACCAATCAATACCCCACTGTGTGGAGATGATGGAGGGTTGTTGAGGTTAGAAATACAGTTAGAAATGGAGTGTTTATCTGACGTGACATTGTCCTCGGAGCTCTCAGGGTCACACACTCTGCGTTGGCAAAACTTTAGCTAAAAAAGCATCCTGTGCCCCCTTAAATCAGCCTTTGTCTCATTTGTCTCTGGGCGACCTGCGATAAATTAATTCATGAGAGAAGAGATATATTTTTCATGAGCTAATAGATTCATAGATGCTCCCCAGATGGAATTCATTTTAATCAAGTATATAGCACAGAAACAAAAGTTCTCCTTTGGTGCCCCCCCCCTTCCCTCTTCCACCATCATTTGTCTTTTCATGCTGCTCTTTTTCATCCAGGCTGCGTATGTATTTGAAATGTCAGGTTATTCTGGATCACTTAGCTGCCTCCTCAGTGGGAATACTATGGTAAACAGTAACAGCAGTCATCTCCTCCCACACACTTTCAAACATGCTACACCTGACCATCACTTTCCCATCGTGATTGCAGGCAGAAGAAAACAACGCTGGAAATGAAATCTCACGCAAAAAACGTGTGAAAATGTAAAAGTGGCTCTGTTGCCTTGTGAAAATGCAAAGATGCAACAATATCTATTGGAAAAAAACAGGTTTTGCTGCATCAAAACAAAGGTTGTCCCTGAGGTCGGCTGCTGCATCACGGCCTCTGTGTGACATTGCAGAGCTCCACGGTGTGGACTGTGGAAAAGCAAGGACGTGAACTTGTAATAACAAATAAGCATAGAGTGAAAGACTGAGAGCGCTGCAACAGCAGGAGAGCCACACGCAGAAGGACGGCTCATCTCCACTTATTGGTCAATAGCAAACATGCTGACAAACACACAAGAACAAATTCAACATGGCACCGAGTCGGAGCTGAATTAAGCTGATTCCTCTCCCTGATTATGTTGGAATTTAGGCGACAGTTTGGCGTTTTCATCCCACACCAGATCGCACAGCTCTGCCGCGAGGCTTCGCTCGTGCTGTGCGTGCTCGGAGGCATCCACGCGAGTCGGATGTCAGAGATCAGTGAGTCGCTGAATCATCCTACATGTCCAACCTGACAGGCCGAAATACTCTCTCTGAGAAGCTGCTCGAGGATAAACTGAGAGGAAAATGAACTTCCACAATGTGAATCAATCAAAAAAAAGAATATTATGCTTTATTATTGAAGCATAGATGATCTTTAGGTGCAGTACAATTTGAGGTGTTTTGTATAAAAGCGAGATCTAGATATGCAAAAATAATTCTCCGCTGAGCCTGAGTTTGATGGTTCTGCTGTTTATCCACTGTCAATCTACTGTAAGACTCATCCCTGGTCTTCCTGCTCGGCTTACAGTAAATATGCTGCTATTGTTTTTGAACACAAATCAGCACAGGCCCTCTGTGTTTGTGTGTGGGTGGACCTGCATATGTGCATACATGTGTGCTGAGTGGGAGCAGGGGCACAGCTGGGGTCTTGGCTTTCTCTCTGAAAACCATCTTCAAGCCTTTTTAGATCTGGTTGTGAAACCTCCGCTCTATCTTTGTGTCGGCTCCAGCTCACTTCCTGCTTCACCATCAGTCTTACTGTCTATTGTATGTTGTTCATCCATATCTGTCCACTATCTGTTGTTCATATGTACAGAGATGATCAACATGCGACAACAACATCTCTGGGATTCTTGCCGGCGGCACTGGTTCAGCCGGACCTCAGGAAGGAAAGTGACAGGGCTACTAACAAGTATCAGTGGACTCCTGCACCCTCGTCTGTGCAAGCAACCTGGCAAAAAAAAATGCTTGTCTGTCCCCATTTGAACTCACAGCATCTTCCTCTCCCCGACCACATGCCGGCAAGACATGTGCACTTTTGGTGTCTGACAGGCGCATTAAGAAAAATAATGGCCCTGCCAGTTGGCATTTCAAGCTCCCGATCAGTTTGTCTCTTGTTAATAAACATCAGCCATCATCTCAGGTTGTCAAGCTCTTCCAAGGAGATGATGCAGAATGAGAAGAGACAAATTAAGATTGAACTTTGTGTTGTAATTAAGGCAGTTAACTAATGTCGTTCTCTCATTTGAATACTACAAATACTGCAAAGGAAAAAAAAAACGGAGGCTCCACAGTGGGCCTCTGCTGCCCCCTGTAGCAGCAACACCACATGAATTATGATGACTATAACGCTTCATGTTGGAGGTTTCACATAAAGTTAAACTAAAGATGGGAAAGTTTAGAATAAGAATTAAAAGTTATTAATGACTGCAGCTGCAAGTGCATCTTGATGCTGTAATAAACTGTGTAGAGCATGAAGAGCATACTGATTTTTAGAGTTTAGTTCAGGGTGCCAGGTTTCACATAGACTACATATAATATATTTGTGTATAGATAATGGAAAAGAGGCCAGTCTGCTCCAGTTCAACTAAATGTAAAATGGCTGGTTCAGGCCTATTTGCAAGCATGCGAGGAGAATACATATGTTCATCAGACTTATATATAATGTCTCTATTATGTTATTACTATGTTATAGTTTATTTAAGTAAGTATATTTATGGTAATATCTTTTCATCAGTTTCATTTCATTGATCCTCACCCTGTTCACATCTGAGACTTATTCTTTATAAAACCAAATGGCAGAAGTTGATTGTGTCTGTTTTATACATGTCTACACTGCCATCTGGTGGTATATTATAGAATTGATTTTATTCTTTAGTAGAGATGGACATTAACTTAAATTGATTTTTATTGTGATTTGAGATGATGAAATACCATATAAAGAATTTCTGCATTTGGAAATTACCCTAATGTGTTTGTCACTGTTTGGTGTCACAAGTCAGTTTGCATTACAGCCGCTCAGTGGTGGAAAGTAATAAAGTTAATTTACTCTAGCGCTGTACTTTTTTCTACTACAAATTTGAGTTACTTCCTAATTCTATTCCATTACTTTTCAAGGGAAAATATTGTACTTTTTACTTCACTGCATCTATCAGACAGGTTTAGTTACTTTACAAATTAAGATTTGTACATACAAAACATTTGACGAGCTTATATGATATATGATATTTTTGTGAGAAATTAAACTCTCTAACAGTATGTAAATATGGCATTTAATCGTCTCAGTCTATTGTTAAAAACTGAGATTTTGAAGAGACATTGTGAAGGTTTCACTTTGAGCTCTGGGTCATTATGATGACATTTCTCACTTTTTGAGCAGATGAATCCATAATGAAAATAATCATTAGTTCAAAATTAGCTCCACCTCAACCAACTACAACAGTAAAACCCTGCTTTTATATGAATGCATGAGTAGTAATAATCTAATCATATATGTAATGGTTTAACAGCCACAGGGACATTTTTCTGCATTGAGTGCTTTTAATATGTTAAGAAAAATTTCTATTAATTTCACTTACACACTTTGATTAAAATAACATTTTCAGTGCAGGACCTTTACTTGTAATTGAGTAGCTTTACAGTGTGGTTAAGTACTTATACATAAGTGAAGGATCTGAGTACTTCCTCCATCTCTTCAGCTGCCACAGTGTCGGTAATAAATCACTATCAATGCTTTATAAGCAGCACTGACCTGCTTGTGTCTCTGTCTGAGGAATTAGATCCTGCTGGCCGTGAGCTGTCTTCAGGCAGACTCCGGTTTGACAGGGTGACAGAGCAGTTTAATAAAAACCCTACTGATCCAACCCGTGTGTTTATGTGGAGCATCGTGTGTTGAGCTTCATGCAGACAAAACCTCAGGTGATTCTCAAGGTTAATCCCTGCTTTAGTTTGTCTGTTTTAATACCTCTAACTCTACCAAATGATGGACTTCATGTGATCCATTCCAGTTTTTATGAGCACTCCCAGTCTCACTCATGAAGAAGCACACAGACAGACAGGAAGTAGAAATGTGTGTAGTTCAATTTTTGCCAGGACTTCATCCTCAAGAACTGACTAATCCAAATAGAATCTTACAGCAGGTTTAACTACTCTAGATTAATGCTAACACTGGCTTTAATTTATGGCCTGTAGATTTTCTTTTAAACAGCATTAGTCATGACATTTTGGAAGAGGATTCAGTTACAAGATTGTCAGCACTTAATCAGATAAATGACTGCTTATTCTCCATAGTACACACTGACAATCTGTTGGATCCGGCCCACCTTCAGATATGACAGTTTTGTATAGCTGTTCAATCTGTTCACCGGTTTTGGGTCATCCTTTGTGCTGTAATCAAGACAAAAAGCTTCTCTTAGCATCCAAAAAAAGTAGGTTAGATACAATCATCCAAGTCAGCTGAACATATCAGTAAGTTCAAGCTGCCTCTGGGAATCTGTTTGATCATCTTCCTTCACCTTCGTTCTTTCAGTTTACCTGATAATCGAGCCGTGTTTATGTATTCAGAAGCAATAATTTACTGATTGCCAACATCAGTGTTAGCTCTTTAACTTCCAAAGCAGGAGAGTGATGGCATGTTTGCAGGGATGCACATGAGAAGAGGGGTTAACATCATACACATTTTTCTATAATCCATCTGCAGTGCATTGGAAAAGTGGGGCAAAGGATTGAAGTCAACATAAAGAAAATATAAGGCTCGAATGTTTCCATACTTTCCTCTGAGGCTGGAGCTGAGTTGCTGTCCATGGTCCTGATCCTCTTTTTTTTTTTTTTGGTAATGTTTTTTCCTCCCTGCATGTTTGAGCTTCTACAGCAAGGAGAGAGAGAGAGAGAGAGAGAGAGAGAGAGTCTGCTTTGTATTTCCATCATGCCTTTTGCTTTATTATCAAATGAATTACGTGTCCTTCTGACGTCTCTTCTCGGGGCATCGTCAGACTCAGTTATCCCCAAGTACCAAGAACTAGCCCACCACCTCCTCATTTGCATGCAAATGAAAACACCAAATGACCACAGTGTATTTCAAGGTCAGGCACATACCAGGATGCTGTAATGCTGCTTGTGCCAGCCTTTTGTGCCGCCATGAAAATAGGGCCGTTTAATTCGGCCACATTATCATTGGTGCAACTCAGATCGCTTCGTTTCTTGCGGCGAATATTAGCTGCCCCTTTAATGTGGACATTATCAGGATGGTGTAGTTCCAGTATATTGGCTCATTGTGCTCCAGTGTTGTCTCATGGTCCTGCAAAAGTGTCTGAAGAGACAGACTGATGCTGACTTAAGGAAAACACAAAGATGTGTCTTTAAAGCCTTCAATGGTTTTTTTTAATATTCTATAGTGGATCATAGTCATATGACTTTGTTTATCAAAACCTGACTAAATTAACATGATAATGTATCTTCCTGTGAGACATCCCAGTCATTAATATGTACGGTGGCTGAAAGAGCTCAAGGCGCTGCAGCTTAAGAAAACATGGAAACACAAAACATCCATCCTCATCAATTTAACAGTGGATGAGCAGCATTTAGGAAACCTGCTGCAAACATGCACAACACAATCAACATGTCTTGTACTCGCTTGTTGTTGCTCCAGTTTTTGACTCATGAAGTTATTGAAGCCACTCTGTGTTTCATCTGTTGCTGCTCACACCCCTCAGGACCAATACAATCTGAAATTCAGTGGACAATAAAGTCACTTTAATTACTCCCTGAGTATTAGTTTAAGTTGAATATCATTACTTCGTTTACATAAAGTGTGATCTAAAATGATCACAGAGTCACACATCAGCAGCGGAGCACAGCCCACATCTGTTTACTCTGTGTGCTAATTATAATTCCAGTGTTTATACTGGCAATGAAGCTTCATACAATATTGACCAAACTGGGATCTTTGCAGAATCATATATATATATTACGATCAATTATTGACCTACCTGTTTCTTTACTGTTAAATGTCTCAGTGACTATGTCTCATCTTGAACCATCTTTAGAAAAAATGAATCCATTTATTTGTTAAAGAGATTTCAAGAAAGTGCCAGAGGAGAAAAAAAAAACAGATGGGAGGAGTCACAAGTCAAGATGAGGATGAGGATGAAAAAGTGGAGAGTGTGAAGATGACGGATAGTAAAAAGCTGAAGTCCTTCCTGGAAAACTTGTGAAATGTCAAGGGTGAAGTGAGACAGTTTCAGGCCTGAGAATCTGATGTCTCATCGTGTGGATCGTTGCACAGCATAAAAGTCACAGTGTGGCTGAGTCACTCTTTTACCATCTTGCTTTAGCTGATTCATACTGACACCATCTAATACCTGGCTCATCAACAGTACATTAGCCGTGAGCTGCTATATTCTATAAATAAGTTTGATCTGCAGTCATGATGTTTCCCAGATGTGTGATAAAACTGTGTGAAATGTGCAGTAATGGCATCAGGCAAATGATTTTATCACCAGCTGTGAGGAGGGTTTTTTATTGGGTGCCACCAAAGATGACCTTAACTACAAACACAAGCCCTCAGCTACCAGCGTCGCATGGTATATAGCATGCTATCAAAACATTATTGGAAGTGATTATGGCAAAAAAAAAGAAAAAAGCTCTATTTAACCAGCAAGTGCACAATTTAGAGGTAAAACAAGGCCTGGCCACAAAGGGTAATGTTACAGAAAACTTTTACGGCTGAAATGATTAATCAATTAAGAAAATAATGTTGGCAACTTTGAAGATAAAACGTTGAAAAATGTCAAATATTCTCTGGTTTCAGCCTCTCAGGTGAGATGATTCGCTGCTTTTCATTGTCATAATTAGCTGTAAACTGAATGTCTGTAATCTTTGGTGCGAACAAAACATTTAGAGAGGTCAACTTGGTTTCTGGGAAGTTTTAACCGCTTTCAATATTTTTTGACATTTCATGGACGACATTAATCATGATTAATCTATCATTTGAAAAAATAAGTGGCAAATGAAATGATAATGAAATCCCTGGATGCCAAATTACAAGCTGTCATATATCATATTTTGAATCAGAATATCAACAACACTGATCAGCAGAAAACTCAAGTCCAACCAGATCAGGATGCTTCTTTACAGAATTCAAATGGACAGAGACTTTGATGGATTCACTGCCTTTCGAGAAGCAGTGCTGCTCTTTGGGATCCGGAGAGTGATGGTGGAAAGAAACCCATCAAACTGTGAACATATCCCACCTGAAACAACAGAACGTTGTTTCAGAGCTGTAACTGATTCCAAAATCTTAACAAAAAGCTCATAACAAAAATCCTATGTTACAGATACATTATAATAGTATAAAGTGAAGTCAGAGCTTTATTGAAGGTTTCACATTATGTGCAATACAATGAATATGTACAATATAAAGAATTGTTTGTGTATCCCAGACGATTTTTCCATACCCGACTGTAACATGTTCCAAGAGGTAAAAATATTGCACACAATGCAAGACTCAATGGACTCGACCATGCACAAGCTTCCATTAACCACAATCAGCGTTAATGAGACAGAAAAGAGAGTGAGAGGCGTCTTAGTCAATGATCCAATAAGTTGGATGCAAGATGAGTCAATTTGGGTTAATTGGTGTCACAAGAAGGAACCGAGAATCCTCAATTAGTGCCAGTTTGAGAGAAGCGATAACATTGGGATTTACTGTATATCCACAGCCTTTCAAATTACATTTGCGTGAACAGCGATGTCAAATGACTACAGGTGTTACCCTTTAGAGGAGAGGCCATTTTCTACAGTATTTAGAGATTGACCTTCTTTTAATGTCAACCAGGTGATGCCTCCCTATGAAGAACTTCTCCTGTGAGTGTGCCTGTTATTTCTCATCAACATTTTGGCTTTTATTGCAGTTTTAAATCTCTATATAGGTAAATATAATTTGTTTTTAATCTGCTCTTTTTCTTTTTCATGTTGGCTTTGTTGAGGCTGACAGCTGGGAGTGACACTAACACATAACCATTTACAAGCCCAGTTCCAAAATAGTTGGGACGCTGGGTGAAACATCAATAAAAGAGGGTGTGATCGTTTGCTAATTTTTTTCTTTTTGACATATACTTAATTGAAAATAGTACAAAGACAATATATTTAATGTTTGACCTCATCAACTTTAGTGATTTTTGTAAATATCTGCTTATATTGAATTTGATGGCAGCAACATGTTTCAAACAAGTCGGGACAGGAGCAACAACAGACTGTGAAAGTTGTGGACTGATCCAAAAACACCTGTTTGGATCCTTCCACAGGTAAACAGGTTCATTGGTAACAGGTGATAGGATCATGATTGGGTATGAAAGGTTCATCCTGTTAGGTCTGAATTTGTGAATAAACCTGACACTACAAAAAAATTTAATGCTTTATAATCTGTATTTTACTAGAGTGTGAAGTATGTGGCTTTCTCTAATTTTCTCTATGTTTAGACTTTCAGTGTAGCAGCTTTTGTAAACCTTGACACGGGTTTATATTCAGATATTCATTCAGATTAAGTCACACAATGTAATGAATGGAAAATATTCCACTTTCCTGGATCGTGAATGATATTCTAATGACTGTATTATCTTTAGAAACACTCTAAAATGTGGATTATCTGTGTAAAGCTGATAATAAGCTGTTTGGCTCTAATTTATAGGTGTATTAAAAAAGTAAAGTATAGTAGCCAGAAAAGCCTGTTTTCATATATTGCTGCAGAATTTAAAAGGCAAAACTTTGCCACCTATGAGCCCAAAATCCAGATGCATGAACCCCAGTGGTGGAAAGTAATAGATTACATTATTGAAGTAACAGGGATAGTTACTTGTACTTTAACGCTTTCCAGTTTAAATGTTAAAAATGTATGCGCTTATGAGATTAATAGTTTAAATGAGCTCCACCCTCACCAGCTATAACATTAAAATACAGTTTACACATTGATGCATTAGTAATAATAATCCAATAATATCACCTATAAGGATAAGACAGGCAGGCGACAGATGATGATAAGTTAGTTTGGCTGTAACTCATAGGTCTGTTACAGATATTACAGACAAACTAGAAATTGCACGGTGGCAAGTGTGTTTATTCTATTTTTTTTAATTATTATTATTCTGTGAGTTATTTAATTGGTCACCTATCAGTCCAAAACCCAGATCTATGAACCCCAGTGGTGGTAACAGATTACTACTACTTAACAGTTTAAGTTACTTGTACTTTAGTTATTTCCTTTTTTAATCTGAGTATATGATTTATAGATAGACAGATAGATGATACAACATGAAAATTCAGTTTACACATTGATGCATGAGTAATAATATTAATAATAATATCATATATAATGATAAAACACAGATGATGATTATGAGTTGCGGTTTATGTAATATTTGAGGAAAACTGTCAATTGCATTGTTGCAGGATTTAATTCAAATAAAAAACTTTATGTCTCGTGTGAGTCATTTAATTAAAACTATTTTTCCATGTGAGAATAAACACAGTCGCTAAGTCTTCTGGGAAAAAAGTCTTATTATAAACTTTTAAAAAGCCTGTTTTTTTTTTATTAACATTCACAGACAGAAATGAGACATTTTTAAATGAAACATGCAGATTAAAGCGCTGTAGCATGTGAGTTCCGGGCTGCCGTGTTTGAAGGGGCTCATGCTTGGCTGGACTCCGGCTGGGAGGAAGCTTGTGTGGCCGGCAGTCGGAGCGGAGGGGGACTCGACAGCTGCGGGCGGAGAGCGAGCGGCGGGCGGCCACCGAGCAGACCTCCACGACGGCTTCAATCCGCCTCGAATCCACGCTCAGATGCTTCGCTGTGTCCGTGGGTTTTCCTCCTACACGGGTGAGTTTGAATTTGTGCGTTTTGAGGAGTGGAGGTGGCTGAAAAGAGCCGAGGTTTGGAGGCGAGCCGCGGCTCAATACAAAGGCTTTCTTTGCCGGGCTGCAGCAGCCGGGAGGCCCGCCGACCAGCCCCGGTTATCCCCGCGATGTTTCCCCCCCATCTCCTCCATTTATACCATCAAATCCGAGCCATACTGCCTCATAGAGAAGCGTCGATTCAAATTGCCTACATTCCGCCGTGTTGTTGGGTGGTTAAACCCGGTTTTGAGAGCCATGGCCGGCACCGAGAAACATGGTCGCTCTGCGGAGTCTCCTGACGCCGCACGCCGGGCAGCGGTGCAGTCCGCGCCGCTAGAGGCTCACGGGGACGGCCGGGGTCGCTCTGTCGCATCCAGGAAGGCGAAGGGAGGGAAATGCACGCAATAACACGTTTTGGTTATGTAATGCAGTGAAATGCTACCTGCTAATGTTGGCATGAGTGGGGAAACTTTCACGATATGTCAAACAAAGTTGGCGTTTTTTGGCCCCGTTTCTGGCTGATTTTCATCAAACCGACTCGCGGTGGTTTCCTGTAGTTTGATCGCACTTTTCTGCAGCTTCTGCAGCCTGTGAGCTAAGAGGAGGCTGCTTCAGAGTTGTGCATGTTGTCTGCTGGAGTCTGGTTGCTCGTCCCCCTGCAGGCTGCACGCCGAGCTGGAGGATTTACAGCCTCCAGCACAGCGACTCGTCGGCTGAGCTCATGTCCCAGAACAGGCTCCTTCATGCGGGTTCAACACAGGCTGCTGCAGGGTCCAGCTCCCAGGACTGTCTTATAGTCCTCATTGTCTTGCAGGGTTTAACTCTCAGGACTGTCTCATAATCCAGCTCCCAGGACTGTCTCATAGTCCTGCAGAGTTCAACTCTCAGGACTGTCTCATGATCCTGCAGGGTGCAGCTCCAAGGACTGTCTCAGGGTCCAGCTCCCAGGACTCTCATAGTCCTGCAGGGTCCAGCTCCCAGGACTCTCGTAGTCCTGTAGGGTCAAAATCTCAGGACTGTCTCATCGTCCAGGGTCCAGCTCTCAGGACTGTCTCATAGTCCTGCCGGGTTTAGCTCTCAGGACTGTCTCGTAGTCCTGCAGGGTTCAGGTGCATCGTTACCATCCAGTCTGCAGAGTCTGGCAGGTGTATTTATCTGTGCAAGGATTGAGTTTGCACCAGAGCTGCAGTCTTGCCACATATCTTTAACTGAAAAAAACTGCAGAACTTTGAGTTGGCCACCTATCAGTCCAAAACCCAGAATGCATGAGCCCCTGTGGAGGAAAGTGACAAATTGCTTTAATACAATTGAAGTTCCAGTTTCCATTTTAAACGTTTAAAAAGTCTGATCTTCTGCTATATGGTGCAAAGTGATTTAAATTAGCTCTAACATTAAAACTCAGTTTACACATCGATGCATTTGTGATAATAATCCAATAATATCATAAAATTATATCATGCATATTGAATACTTTTAAATTTTTTGCTGATCATACTTTTGCACTTTGACTGAAAACATGAAAACAGGACTTTTTCCAAATTCTGGTATTTCAGCTCTACCTACATAAAAGACTTGAATACTTTTTTCCACCAGTGACTGAACTCTTGCTCACGTCGTGACAACTTTCATCATTTAAACTGTGTGGTGTTACTCAGCAGGATGTGTCAAAGAGGGTTTAAGCAGCATTCAGTGTAGTGTTAAAACTGACTTACACAGAGACTGTTGAGGGGGCAAGGGACGTGATAATTAAACAGTTAATTTGAGGCAATTAATACAGTAATTAGAGAGCATGTTTGTAGTAAAGCACAGCTGCCTTTGACGCCCCTGGGTGCTGTGTAATAAATAGGTGGACTTGCTACAACAACCTGTAACTTCAGTTCCTGCTCCTACAGTATATTAATTTTAAGGACTACATTAAGTAATTTAAGGGTGTCATTTAATAATTTGTACACAAAAGTAAGCCAAAAATATTTCCTTTGATACTTGCTATAATTCAAAGTTTTGACTGAAACACCTGAGGGTATTAGACATAATTTCCAGTCTTCTCCTCAGTGTGACAGAACCTACCAGTACCTGAGCACTTCCTTTCGTGGTTTCACAATAAAAGCATTCCAGCATCACTTCTGTCAGACTCAGTGTTGTGGTCCTGTGCAGGTTTGGTGTTTAACTGAAAAACTACCTTTATGCTTTTACCTTACATTTCCTGACTTAGCAATTGGGATCAAAACAGGGTTGGGAGACTGACAAAAAAAACACTAGAATTGTGGGTTTTTTATTGTGGAGAAGCTGCAGGTACCAGACACACTGTACAAACGGAGTCATCTCAAGTCTCCCAGAAATTCACAAATTCACTCATAAATAAGCAATAACTGCTCCACCCCCAAGGCACTAAGAGAATCTCTGGGAATCATGCAGCACAATTTCATTTCTCTTGATAACATGCCGCCTGCTTTAAGTACTGCAGAGCGGTCACTTGGAGTTCCTCCACAGGATGGTAGCAGAGCACTGATGATCCTGTTCTGCAGTTTATTCAGGATGTGTAGCTGTTTGAAGGATAGGTATTCTGTTTGCAAGTCTCGGAGTTGACCATTCTGATAGACTGTAGGTTAAGTGAAGGAGAGCAGGTAGTCTCATAGATTTAGTGAAAGCTGACCTTCTTTATAAGTTGATGCACATTGAATGGAAATATAGTTTTCATCACGAGTGTGAAATCAAATTGCAGCCAGCTGAAATGAAGCCAAATGAAATGTTCAGGAACAACTGCTGGTGCAGAGATACCTTTTTACACCACTATTTGTTGCATAGCATCATGTTTCTGTCAAGGAGAGATCAACAACAAATCTATGAACTAAAAGAAAAAATAAATGAAGACAGGCACACAATTAATAAATTTAAGCATTTTCTGAAGTAACGATAGATTAGTGGCATAAATTGGAATAAATTGTCAGTTCAAGACGTCTGTGCACTGTTGAACAAAAAGTCAATTTTGAAATATTTAGACACATTATTTTGGCTGTTTTGATCAGTTTGAAATGTTCCTATGATATATATACACTTCTTTCATAGCTCTTACAAAAAGATCTGACGTGTGAAAACAGAATGAATGATAACGAATGTCAACAGGATACATTGATAAATTAATTACATAAAAAAAAACCTCTGCACCTGTGAAGTTTAATTATCAGTGTAGTTTGACTTGCTGGTCACTGTTTCTCTGTTTCTGTTTACAGATTGAACAATGTGATTGTGATCGGAGGCATCTGCGCTCCAATGGTCGAGGACCTCACCTTACTTCACTAGAATGTACTTGATGAATGTACCTCCTGTGGCAGCGACGCAAACAGAATGGAGAACATGTGGCCCACCCGGAGGCTATAGCCTTCCAATCTGCTTCAATGACTCCGACACCGAGTTGTCCACCAGAGGCACACCTATCTCAGACAAGGTCCAGATGATCATAGAGAGCCTTAGGAGCACCCAGTCCTCACTCGAGATGGGCGACGAGATCGAGGGAAATGTGCTATCAGGACAGGAAGGTCATCCCCAAGTCTGCAAGGTCGCAATGGGTTCTTACGTGGGAGCCAAGTCCAAAACTAAAGGTCCCACTGAAAACCAGCAAGCAGACGTTTCCTCCCCAGTCAACCACGAGAGCAGTGACTCTGACAGCGATGATTCTGTGGATAGAGGAATCGAGGAGGCAATATTGGAATATCTGAAGGAAAAGGATGACCACAAACGCAAGGCAGAACCGTGTTTCACCTTCCTCCCATCATCCAAAATCCCCCGGAAAACCCCACCTGTTCCCGAGGTTTCCAAACAGAACTCTGACGGCAGTGCATTTTTGATTGCCAGTAACCAGTTTCCACAAAGTGTCAAAGGTGAGACCCACGTGGCACCGGCTGTTGTCCCCGTTAAAAAGTACATTAAAACCAAGGCATTGCTAAATGACAACACAGTTAAGAAATTGGATTCAAATAAAAGTACAACAAGCAAGAGTTTAGTCTTGCCTAAAGAGCAGACAAAGAGCCCCTCAAAAACACTCAGCCTCTTCAACAAAGTCAAGTGTCCGGTCACTGTAAAGGTGGAGGATGACTCAAATGATTCCAGTAGTGATGACGGCATCGAGGAGGCAATTCAAAGATACCAGTTAGAGAAAAAGGAGCAGCAGAACAAAGGGGAAGCTTTCGACCCACGTGCATTCAAAGACGAGTCTGACTCTACGAGTGACGACGGGATCGAAGAAGCTATTCGCTGCTACCAGCTGGAGCAGCTCAAGGAGAAGAGCGTCTTGAAGCCGTTCTTGCACAAGCAAACAACATTTAGTCAGTCGTTAATGCAGGCAGTTGGACGCACAAGCGCGGAGAACATGAAGAAACACAAACAGAGAAAGAAGAAATCCAGACGAGACAAAGAAATGAAATCTGTTCAACATCCTCCTGCGTCTGTTTTCTTACCCAAGGACACGCTGTCAGAGAGCTCGAAGGCTAAAGGAAATGGTTTGCTTTTGTTTAAAGTAGAGGGTTTTAAGGAGCAACCTGCCCCTACTCCTGCCCCGCCAAAGGTAAATACTACAGCAGAGCTCATGTGTGCTGAGGCAATACTGGACATTTCAAAAACTGTTATGCCCGGGGCCTTCCATCATAGCGTTGGCCTCAGCAGCTGTGCCCCCACGGAATCTTCCTCGCAATCTTCACATCCTGATAACTGCCCAGATGCAGAAAGTGATGGCAGCTCCATTGATAGCGAAGATGGGATCGAGCAAGAAATCAGGAAATTTCTTGAGCAGAAGGCCCAAATGCACAAACAGCTGCCCGACTCAGCTGCGACTCAAGAGCCTCATAGTGTGAATGAAGCGGAGGAAGTGAAAGCAAAAGTTGTAGCCCAGAAGAAGCCTCCGAGATTGTCTTTGACACAGAGAAGAAAACATAGAGAGGAACACTGTAGCATTTCCAACATGTCAGCGACAAATAATGATATAGAAACAGTCCCTGAACCTTCACCCGAGCATGGAAAAGAATCAAGCCCATTGGACTTTTCCCAAACGCACCCAATGGCTGGATTACACAAGACCGAGCAGAGTGGAGACAAAAGTAGCTCCCTTGACAGTGATGAGGACCTGGACACTGCTATAAAAGACCTTCTCAAGACAAAGAAGAAGTCAAAGAAAAAACCAAGAGACTTAAAGCGGAAATCAAGGAAGTGCCTCAAGAACGAAGAACCAATGCTGGGAAATGCTTTACAGACCAAAAAGTTCAAACCTGATCCTATTAAAAAGCGCAGTGCTTTGAAAAAAGTAACCAAGAGTAAGGACGACATGAAGGACAAGTCAGGGTTGAGTAAAATAGGCATTTCACAACATAAACAAACTAATACGAGCGAAGATGTGCATGAAGGTGACACAGAGACATTGAAAGCAACCGAGGGTCAAGATGCCCCGCTGCTGCACAACGCTCAGACTGCTCTTCAGATAAAGGAAGACAGCAGCTCAGTAGACAGTGATGATAGCATTGAGCAAGAGATCAGAAGGTTTCTGGCTGAAAAGGCCAAAGTTTCCACTGCAGACAAAAGTAAAGATGGAGAAGTCTCGAGGAACGGCACCACCGCGGTTTTCACCCCGCTTCAAGATGAAGACATGAAACAGGAAAATCAGCTGGCTGAAATTCCAAGGAAAAGTCTCAGTCCTCACTCTGGACAATCTCCTCTGAGTGGTCAGATTCTTCCAGCGCCACAGAGTTCACTGCCAGACATCTCGGCTGTCGGTGCACAGTCACGCCTGTTCTCAGTCCAGTCCTGCAGCCCCAGTCTTCTGGAGCCAGCTGACGGGGCAGGTGCTGCAAGAACCGAGCAAAGGAAGCCCGGCGCTGGGAGAGGCGACGTCCAGGATGTCACCCCGCAGACGGAGAGAGTTCGGCCACTTCTGAGCACTAACATTGCTCATTCCCGCTCTGAGTCGATCAAGTGGCGCCAGAGCCTCGGACTCCCCACCACTGACACTCGGACTCTCAGTCGAACTCCATTCCACATCACCTCGTCTAGAATCAGCGAGACTGCATCAGCAACTCCAGCATTTCAAAGCGGGGGCATCACCCCCAAATCTCAGACTCCGCTCACTGTTTGGTCGTCTGCAAGGAGCAGCAGAGCACCTTTCTCCTGCTCTGCAGAGACAACTGTAAATACCACATTTAGATCCCCTGTTTTAAATCTTTTATCTACTGCCAAACTGCATCCAAGGATGTCATTTACACGGAGCTTTGTGCCTGAGCACAGGTCACAGTGCCCCATAGAGGGAGAGACAGAGAGTATGGTGCATATGCCTAAAGACAAGAGTGTGTTTATCGAGCTGGAATCTAATAGGACCAACCATGTCCAGGTTCGAAGCAGGGAAAGGAACGAGGGAAAAGAGAGAGTGGACTTGCTAAGTGAGAGACAAAGAGAAGGCAAGAGCATGAAGATAGATGAGAAAGAAGTGAGGACAGATGAAGAATTTATAGACAAGGCAGATTGTGAGTCAGGCAACAGGAGAGATCCAGAGAAGAAGCAGGGCTTTTCCACATTGTAAGTATTTTCTTTGGTCACTATGTTCCATAGCATCATAATCCAATTTTATGTAAGTTCAGTTCTTGATTGTTCCCTGCTAATAGATATAATGTAGGTTATGGTCAAGCTCATTCATTTCTAGGCTCTAAGGGAATGTTTGTTAATACAATAAAACAGGCATTTTTAAATGTGTTTGTACATTTATACGGCTATGTAACACAACGGCACCATCATGAAGACCTTTTTTTTGTGCTCCGAGGTGAATTCCTATCATCAAACCTTTGAAAAGCAATACAGTGACATAATGGTACAAGAGGCAGACTGCATGAGTAGAAAAACTTTCGTGCAGAAAATGACATCGTCCTAGATATTTTTCACATTTTATGTAAAAAGAAATGACCAAGAAAAATCAGTCGATATGACAATAAAGATTTAAGGTTAAGTCCAAATGCTAAAAATGTGGTTGTATCTTTTTAATGTACCAGGGGGATAACACACATTAGCAACGTTAATCAGAAAAATACTTTGCTGTTATAACATAATATTACATGAGTTACCTCTGATATGTAGGTTTACTCTAAGAAGAAGTCAGAGACCTTTTATGTGCAAAAGTTAAAAAGTCATTATTGCTGATGTTGTAATATGTTTCCATCACCGCCTTCATCAGACAAACATGTATCATGAGATCCATTTAATTTTGGTGTACACTAAATCAACATGAAGACAACATTAGATCTGAAATGATTGATACATCAACAGAAAATTAATCAGCAACTGTTTTTTTATAATTGATTAATTGATTCATGGCTCCAGCTTCACAAATGGCTGCTTTTCTTTGTCATATACGATTTCAACTTCTTTGTGTTTTGGACTTTTGGTTGAACTAAACAAGACGTTTTAAGACAAGCTCTGAAAACTCACTTTTGTTAATTCCTCATAGTGTAAAAGATTAATTATATTAGCTGATTAATCAATAATAAAAATAAGCATTAATAGCAATCCTGAACACTAATATCGGTAAAATCTCATGCAGAAAAAAATGAATAATAACATGTGATTACATTACAGATGTTATGCAGTAGCATGATACAGTTTACCATGACTTATACCATGTCAACCATTTGTTATTTTTCACTCTTTCACTGTGGCTGAAATCTCCTCCCCAAGTAGTACCTGACCCGCTCGAGTCTAGCAAATCTGTATTGTCAGTTCCACCTTTAAAAACATGTCATTTCTTTTCTCCCTGCCGCACCTCTTTATGTCATTACCTCACACTGCTGAAGCTCTAAATCTGGATGCTTGTAATGATTATAATTCCAGAAAATTACCTTCTCACCTCACCCGCTGATTGAGCACAGGCTTTCTGACTTTTGCACATAAAGAGGAAAAGCCAGGGTACACTTTTAAAACAGATTATACCCCTGATCCTCAATAGGCACCTTTTTTTACAGCGACCTTAGAACACCAGTGTGGACTAGCATAATCTTGTATCCTTTCTCTTCTGCCATAGAGATCATACACTTCTTCCCAACAACGTTTTTTTCAGACACAGTGCCCTCAGTTCATTCTATGGTTTAAATTCAGAGATGGGGAATTTAAAGCTCATTTGTTGATGAAAGCCACTATAACAGTCTCGGACTTATTACCTCTATGACTCAAGTGTTGTTCCAGATTCCACAGAAGCCACATAGTTACTCCTCTCTGTCTTGCTAAACTTGATATTTAGTGTGTTAATTTCTTTGTCATGTTAAGGTTTTCTTGAATTTCATATGTGTAAAAAAAGGCTATTTATTTTTGTTTATCAAAAAAAAAAAGTTACTGAACATGCTGTGCATTGCCAGGTTTTGTAAATATTTTGTAAGAAGTGTTTCTTTTTTCTTTTACTCTTTCAGAAGAAAAAAAAACTTGCTGTGTCTTTTAAGTGCATCTGTGTAATAAAGAGTGGAATCCGAGCAACAGTGGGTCTTTTTCATTAATGTATAATAATTTACATCAGAGTAACACCTGGGTGATGGAATACGCGACATCGTAATTTACAGGTTTGCTGGCTTGAAGATGGACTTTGGGATGAATCATTAGAGTATTAAGTGATTTCTGGGAATCGGTCTGATGTGTGTCCTGCTCTGCCTTGCCCAGGTCCAGTGCCATCGATCCTGGCTTCACCTTCGTACCCTGCATAGCCCTTAACACTGAGGAGAGAAGCAGGATGTTCAGCAGGAAGTACCTGGCTAAAAAATGCAAGAAGGTACAAGAAATATGACCAATTTTGGTTGGTTTTGCTTCAGTTTGTGTCAGTTTTTTCTGACTTTTGCTCCTTGTTAAAAGTTGTCTAGCTCCAGAGAGTGTGACATACTTGTGTATTTCGTGACACTTGCAGGGGGTACCTTCTCTCAGTAGCATTCCTGTGCAACATGTCAAAAGAAAGCTTCAGTTCATTCCAGTCAGCAGGTATGTAATTGGACCTGAATGCTTTTTTCTCGACAGTGGTGATGAGCCAAATAAAAAAAACAAAAACATTGTATCTTGATTGATTTTCCTCTTTTTCCAGGGGAAATGATGGACCCAGTCACAACGCAGCATAGCAGAATAAGACTTCATTCTGCACTGGAAACCGATGTTGTTTAATATTACAATATTTGGATTATTTTGCACTTAAGTATTGTTTTATAGCGTTGCTGTTTTGTTGTTACTAGTGGCAATTTTGTATTTGGGCTTTTTTTTCTTTTTTATATAATTTTTTAAAGTTGGATTAAAAATGCCCTATTTTACAATGTTGTGAATTCTATATTAAGGAGATTCTCCAGATTATTTAACAATACATGGAAGAAAGTTTAAGTTAACTTTTTAGTTCATGTAGACAATTAACAGAGTTTCTTCTTTTGTTGCAGTTTTGGTCTAAAAAGTCAAAACCTCAGGAAATCCCTGATTATGCCACTATTAGTCTTGAATATATTTTCTGCCTTTTGTTTCATGTTGCTACTGAATTATAGGATTTCAGTGTTGTCAAAGTTTCAGTTAGTTTCTATCCTTTAAACCTCATTGTTTTTCCTGTAAAAGACAGAATAACATTTGTTCTATTTCAGGAGTTATTTCCTAATATTAACGCTGGGTAATGTTCTTTCATAGCTAAATAACACAAGCTTGGAAGTGTGAGTAAAGTTGTGGTTATTTTTCAATAAAGTTGTGGAAAATATGTGGTACTATGGGTATTGTAGTGTATTATAGAAAACTCACGACAGGACCTAGCTTTACGGCATTTATGAACTACAGCCGCGCAGCCGCAGTTGGCGACTTTCCGTCCAAAAAGGACGACGAAGAAGAAACTGACCTTCCGTGTGCAGCAAGCATGGCCGCCCGGGCACTGGCGAGAGGTACTTGCACAAGATATTTGTAATTGTTTGGCAGAGTAATGTTGTAGTCGCAATATTTTGAGTGTATTTCACGTTTTTTAGATCTGTAGAAAATGTTTTGTTTTATGCTTGAAATTCTAAATTAGCAACTTAGCCTCCAGCTAACGTCAGTAGCTAGCTTGGTAGCTAGCTTGTTACAAGTTAATGTGTTTAATGATGTTTGTGTTTTCTCTTCAGGCCTTTTGGGGCTACGACACTCACGGGCTGTTACAACAGGATTATCCTGTGGTGGACATCAGTATACCACCGCAGTGTCCATCAAACCACCTCAACCTCAAACTGACAATGCCTCAGGTGAGCTAAACTGTGTGTGTGTGTGAGAGAGAGAGAGAGAGAGACAACGGTAGTCAGTGTTGTGTTTCTCCAGATTTCTAAGTAATATCATTTCATCTTCGTGCAGATAAACTTCTAAACCAGGCACTTCAGGAGCCGGACTTTTTCCGTCTGTCAGAGCTCATCTCGTTAAAAGAACTGTTTGACGCCAGGGTTCATCTTGGTCATAAAAAAGGTTGCAGACACAGGTTGGTATTCATTCCCAAAGCTCATGACTGAAGCTGTCAATTAATATTGTTGCTCAAATGCTTTGTCAGAGGCATTTTGCACTCAGTGGTGAAATGTGAATGGGAATTAAGTCAGTCACACACTCTTTATGGACCAATTATTTCAACAACTAGATGCAATCACACGTTAAAGCAATTTTATTGATTGGACTTTTTCAGTGTAATGAATATGACTGCCACTAATGATTTTCATCATCAAGAAACATTCTCTCAATGAATTAATTATTGTTTCCAGTTCAGCATTCATAAGGCCATCACTGCCTTTACAGTAAAACACCTGCAGGAAACATTGAGACAGTAACAACACTAGCTTTATACATTAACATTTTTTTTTAACACAGAACAGAAAATGTTGTGAGCTGGTTTTTTTTTTTTTTTGATTGACTGCTGATAAATAAATAAGGCATTAACTGGCACAAGGGATTGCAGTAGGATGCTGCAACTGAATACACAAAGAAAATCCACCCACAGCTATGTACCATCTATTTCCTATATTATTTTTTTTAACCTGACTCTAATTCTCTTTTTCTCAGGCTGATGGAGCCTTACCTCTATGGCTGCCGTTTGGAGCAAGACATAATTGATCTCGACCAGACTGTGGAGCACCTTCAGCAAGCCCTGAACTTCACTGCCCATGTAGCGTATCGCGGTGGCATCATCCTGTTTGTCAGCCGTCGCCGTCAGTTTGGCCACCTAGTGGAGACCACAGCTAAGGATTGTGGGGAGTACGCCCATACACGTTACTGGCAGGGCGGCATCCTCACCAACGCTCCCATCCAGTACGGCCCAGGAGTCCGCTTACCAGACCTCATCATCTTCCTTTCTACTCTCAACAATGTGTTTCAGCAGCACGTGGGAATCAGAGATGCAGCAAAGATGAACATTCCCACCGTGGGTGTGGTGGACTCAGACTGCAACCCCAGCCTGGTGACATACCCTGTGCCTGGGAACGATGACACACCAGCGGCCATGGAGCTGTATTGTCGCTTATTCAAGATGACTATCAACCGCGCCAAGGACAAAAGGAGACGGATGGAGTTACTGTCCAGCCTGTCAATGCAGCCCACACCATCCACACCAAGCTCATGACATAGCATATTCTTAAATAAGAAACATTAAAAATACATTTATATAAAGTTCATACCGTCTGCTGCTCCTCTTCCATCATGCATCTGCACTTGGGACTGATCTGATGCTAGTGTTCTGGACTGAGTGAAATGTGCCGCAGTGCTGTTAAACCCGAAGTTGTGTGTATATATTACTCATCAATGAATCTTGTTTCTGTGATATATAGTCCGTGACTTATGTTTACATGGACTTCCATATTCTTGACTGTTGATGTGTTAAATCAGACAGCACTTTTGTTACTATTGTATTTACATTCTGGCTCACAGGTTGTATCACATAAAATGAATAATAACTAAACATCTTCAAATCATACAGCGGTGTCATGGTTTCAACTTTAGATTCATTTTGTCAATAGTGTACTCTTGAGGCCATGCTAGTACAGCTTAAACTCTAAATTTACACCAGTAACATGGGAGTAGATTCAGTCAGTATTTTTAAAGCAAAAGCATGTGCTGCAGCATCTCATAAAATGATATAAAGCCTCTTAAAGGGAGACAGCTATGAAAAAGTGTATAAACTAAAATGCTTTTCGATAATCTGACAAAACTGCTAAAATGACTGGTTACTGGTTTTCAAAGCCAAAAATTACATCTTCAAATAGCTTTTTTCATTGGACAGTCTAAAGCTCAAAGATATTACATTTGTAATTTAGTATAAACAAACAGCAAAGAAGAAATCTTCACATTTGAGAACACAAAGCAGAGAATGTTAATGTCACATCTAAAATTTGTCTATTGCAGTATGTGTGAACATAATGTTGAGATTCTATACATATAAATAAATGAATATAAATAAGATGTGCTCTGTCCTGTGAAACTCATTCAAATTTATTTAAAAGACATTTTTAGGAAATGCATCTTGACTGCAAATCTGTTCATCTGGGAAATGTTTAATCCAAGCCACTATTTCTTTTATATGATATGGTTTGAATTCTGAGCATGATCTGTGTTTTTTTGCTTCTAAATAATTAGGCCTTATGTGTCCTTAAGCCTTTTAGCTTTTTTTTTTTTTTTTTACCAAGGTCATCTCTTGGTGGCTAGAAAACTGGAAATATTAATACATTCATTGACCCTTATGATTGTGTGGCACCATCGCTCTGTTAGATCATATTTAAGAAAGTCACTGATTTGCGAAAGCAGATCATATTAGTCTATAATTAAACCCTATACACTCCTTATATGGGTTGTTCGCGGGTAGATGAAGTTTGTCCGCTCTGGGGTTCCGTAGTTTTCTGACCACGGCTGTATGGTAAGGACAAAATGGTGAGTGCGACTTTATGATTGTAAATAAGTTCGTAATCATTGTATTTGACCATATAGTATCTTTTATTATGGATGAAAGTGATCGTGTTTAATAATTCAAATGTTTGCGTAAAGTTAAAAACTAAGCGCGACTTTTGGGCAAATTTCCATTTAGATGTATAACGATAAATGGTTAATGATATTTATGTCATTGTTTCTCACAGGTTTAATCTCAGATAAATAATCAAACCAAGTGTTGTTTCTTGTGTTTGATTCACATTTTCCTGTCTTTAACACAACCTGTTTTTCAAGTGGTCATCAACAGGTTATTTTTAACTATCTCAAGTTCATGTTCAAGATGGCATCAGTTGTTTTTTCATCCTTCTTTTATAAAGTGGCAGGGAGGTTAAGAAAGCAGCTTAAATCTTCTCCCAGTTTTAATATAAATTCTTCAAGCCAATTTTTGTTGGAGAGAAATTATATGAAAATGTTAAAGTGGAGGAAAAATAAAATGACCTGTCACAGTCGCCCCCTGTTGGCAGACGCCTGGATTGCAATAACAATAACATAATAGTGAGGATGTCAACCTAAATGAAAATTGGGCTGTAGCAAACAGTTTGGTTCATCTAGCTATGACCTTTTTGATTACTTAATCATTTGCTCTATTAAAGCAAATTGAGACTCAGAGCCTTTGGTGATGATGCATTCAAACAATTATCATAGAAAGTCCGGAAAAAAAACTCACATCAGATCATTGTTTGTCCTCTGTTGTCTGATGCATTGCTCTTGTTCATGCAGGTACTGTCTATGCGCAGTGAGAACATGCATGACTTTGCCCTCATGAGGACAGCTGGTCTCAGGTATCGAGCTGACCGCGTTTCAGAGCACGGTAACTGGTCTTGTTGTAAACATTCTCTGTCATTGGACACATTAGGGATAAATTTGCCCCTTGAGACACAACTTTGACTGCAGTGTCTCTGTTGTGCAATATGTGGGCAACAGTAAGTCACTGGCTCACGATAGCTCAACTTCCATTGTGTAGTGGGCTTTGGGTATGGAACCGAGCCAGATACGTAGACTCAGTTTACCTCCATTCATTTGCAACACAAACGTCAACCCTGTCATCAGTGGCAGAACGACAGTGTCCTGCCCTCTTTTTGAGGCTTGATCAAGCAATTGATTGTTGGCTACTTCGCTTGTCAATCAACTTTTCAATAGCCCAGCTCTTGATGAGCAAATTGAGTTGAGTTGAATTGAGTTTCTATAACGAGCCAATACTTCTGACACCTTCAGAACTGTAATAACATGCTTTGTGTAAGAACTTTTTTCAAGCAAACGTCATCAGAAATCTTAACTGCTACTAACCCCAACAAATAAATCTTCCTTTGGAAATACTTCTAGTTACTCTGACACAGAAAATGTGCAGTAAATCTATTTTTGACGCCAACAAGAGACTTTAAGAGACATAGTGAACACAGTGAACTGGCTCTAAACATTTTGCCTTTGATTCTTTCCTACAAAGGAAGGGCTTCATTGGACCTGAGAGACCTGGCTGGCACCACAAGGACAAAAAATAAAACAAAGAAAAGTTCAACCGTCACATAAAAAGTTGTACCCCAGACCTTAGAAAACACAACTAAATACAGCTGTAAAAACAACTCTGGAGGATTTTAAGGCTTTTTATTGCCAATAAAAGGGAAGGAAAATGGCTGCCAACTCAGAGTCTCTGGACATGGAGAGAAACTCAGTGGAGGCTTCACAGTCAAAACCAAGACCTGCCTGGAGCTCGCCCCCAATAAAAATCTCACTCCTGGATGTGGATCTCACTTTTCTGGACAGTCCAGAACCTGCATGTCCCTTAATGCTTCAAACTTGGATTGGATGGAAGGAAATGTCTCGGATTCCGGCACACTGCCACAAATCCAGGGAGTAGTTGACATTCACTCTCACCACCTGGAGAAACTACAGACAAACATGGAACAAATGACAAGAACAATCCCAGCTCATATAACCCAGTTAACCACCAGCCTTACTAACCACGTGAATGAATAACAGAGACAATATAAAACACATGGACACAGACATGGACTATATGAGAATGCAATTTAATGCCTCACTAGGTTGGAGGATGAATCATCATCATACTGATGAAGGACATTCATGCTCTTCTGACCCCCAGCATCTGATGCCATGGTTCACCTGCAGGAGGAGCTCACTCACTGTCAGAGCACATTACACACAATGTCAGAGGAAATGTCATCATTTAAAGCGGTTTCCACTTGTGATTATGCAAATGTTCATAGTCACTCAGACACACAGGGAAAAGGCACCCAGTCACTTCAAGACATTTGAAGGCATCTGCATATATGTATACCTTAAAGACATGGTGGAAACAGAGCACGTATATATATCCAGACACCTTGAAACCAATGCATTAGGACGTTGATATTGTCATAAAAATGCTGTTCTTGTAAGCTAATACTTTTTTTTTTTACAGTTTATTTTCTAAACATGTACATTTTTTTATGTGCCAACCCTTGAAGTTTTTTGATATTCAGCTTAGCTTATCATTTTTGTACTGCTCTAGTGGTAGACATGAAATAAACCAGGTGACCAACCTTTTGTTACAGGTAAATGGAACTGAGACACAGTTCTACTATTTTTGTGTTGACAGAACTGTTTCCAAAAGCCTGGACTGGAATCGAGCTATTTGATTTATGTGGTATTTTTCGTCATGTGTGAGGTTGTGAATTTATCCCAGGTTTTTAAATTTATTACTTACTGTTTTTTTGTAAACGTGAGGGTTTACAGTGTGTGTCTTTACATCTTTTGTGACTTTTAATATTAAAATGTCAGGAGAGACCTGACCCAAGAAAAAAAAAATAAAACAAAGAACAGTCAAACTGTTCAGCCACTGCCTCCTCAGGTTTTGAGGCAGTCCCTGAAGCTGCTGCTTTCTGCGTCGGTTGTGGTGATTCATCGCCCATTAAATCCTGCGTCACCCTTTCACTGTGACTGGTGGAATTTAGCCTTCAGCTGTGCCACCCTGCCATGTATCAGCGCTTTGGCACAGCTGTTTGCAAGGCAGGTCTTGATCTTGATCCAGATTCTTTTCAAATCCAGGTTGAGGTCCAAGGTTTTTTTTTTACTCAGATCCTCTGACTTTAGAGGTTCAGCCTCTGCCTCTTCGAAACCATTCATTAGCCTTTTCATAAATTGATTGAAGCTGCAAAGAGGTCTCTGGCTGCAGCAGCTCATATTGAGAGTCTGACACGTCACTCACACTGTGGTACAATACATCCAATGTTAATGTGTTTCATATTGTACATGGCCCGTTTACAAATAAAATTCAGAAATATTTCAAACTGATTGAGGTCTCCATCTTTTCATTTCTTCTCCTCTGACACCAGCGACCCTTTTGAGATGAAAGCAATTTTAGTCACACTGTTGAAAATCAATTGACCGAATCAACTTGTTCATGGATTAGAAGTTCATTCAAGTTTAATCGTCTGATTGTCCTTTACAACTCTGGCCTGTTCAGGTTGATATCAGATCAATACTGGGAGGGACATTTCAGTGCTACTGTATATATATATATATATATATGCATTATTCCATTAGTTATTTGTATGTGATCTCTGGTTCAGATGGAGATTCATATATATTTCATTTATACACAGGAAACAACAACGTTCCACTAATATTTACAGTTGTACAAAAACCATCACACCATGTCACAGTTTTGGCTTCCTGTCTCTAATCAGGGACAAACAAAAGAGTAATATATGAAACTATTTTAAAAATTTACTTACAAGTTATTTTACAGAGAAAGTCATAGGCAGTGCCCTGAGAATATTATGTCTAAACACATGAATGTGCTTCTCAAAATAATGCACTGGGAAACAAACATGATGGGGCTTGTATGAGGTTTTACTACAGAGTCTGCGTCATCTGCTGTTACATATTCTATATTGATTATTCCACAGCTTCCTGTTATTGTCACAGTCAATGTAGAGTGAAAATACAATATTGACTACCCCACTCTAAAACATTTGGCAAAGCTTCATTAGCAGAAACCACTCATGTAGGAACTCACTGATTATTTAGAGGTGCAGCTTACATCAACCTGTTTTCAAGAGTACTGAGTGTTGGAAATTTTCTTCCATAGTAACGTCTTCAGGTTGTTCAGTACAAGCGAGTGATGCACCTCCATCTGGCTTGCCAGACCGCTAAGTGTCACACAAGTGCGTAGCTGTTTTTCCAGATCCCCTCGGAGGTCAGAGGGTGCTCCGAAAAGCAGAAAGTCCTGCAACAGCACACACACCTTTGCCAGATTGGGCTGCACAACCTCGGTGTTGCACTGCTTCACCAGTCGATCGCAGGTGGCCGTGCAGTCCCGGCCATAAGTGCAGTCTGCGTTAGTCTCACATCGCCGCCCCCTCAAAAAGCCACGCACGACCGCCTCAGATGCCACGCTCCGGAGGTTGGCCATCTTGCAGTCATACTTTGCATTGTAGCCCACGTGGCGAGGACTGGCGTCACATATTAGGAAGCTCCCGTAGGAGCCGTGGAAGACCTCCTCCACGAACTCCAGCAGGCCGATGGTGATGCGGGCCCTGCGGGGCCAAGCTGGTGCCAGCCAGTGGTTCAGGCTGGAGCTCAAGGCCTCGGGGACCACGGCCTGCAGGTAGTGAGGCACCTCCAGCCTGTAGAGGGAGCTGTGGCCCACACGTTCCGTCACGTACAAGTCTCCGCAGAAGCCCAGCAGCTTGGGGGTGTGCTCCTTCTCCTGCAGCGCCACCATCAGGAGGAACTCATTGATCTGGAGAAGAGCCCAGATGGACTTGGCTTCTGCTAGAGACACTTTGCCGTCCTGGTTGACGTCGGCCAGAGTGATGACCCTGTCCACCAAGGTGCTCAAAGATGACTGCTCTCCAAGGTTAGCCTGAAAGTAGAGGTGGACACGATTTGGTTATTATTTGGGAAATGTGATACGAAGAAGGTTACACAAAGAATCTTAAAATCTGGTTCCAAAATAGTCATTGAGGTTGTTTATAGGTCAGGCTCGTTTTATAGTGGTGGTTGTTCCACAATATATCTCATATTCTACAATTCTACAATTTCATTTAGCAAATGCTTTTGTCCAAAGCGACGTACATCTGACAGTAAATACAACACAAGCAAGGATCTAGTCAGGAGAAAACAACCTGGATAAGTGCCAAAAAAGCAAGGTTCAAGTTAGATAGGGCCTGCCTACAGGCAGTGAGGGGGGCATATATTTCAATACAATTAGACTTTTGTGTGTGTGTGTGTGTGTGTGTGTTTGTGTGTGTGTGTGTATGTGTGTTCATTTTATAGGAGTTTATCAAGTGCCAAGGTGTTCAGTGAAGAGCTGGGTCTTTAGTCTTTTCTTAAAGACTGAGAGCGACTCTGCATATGGTGTAATTGCTGACATAAAGGACCTTGAGGAAACTGTGCAGCATCTCTTTAAATTCATCCATCGAGGTTCCACGAGTGGGTTTGTCAAATAAGCTCATCTCCTGTCGCAGCACAGAGTCTGGAGCCCCATCAGTCTTTACCAGGTCTTCAATACCACACTTGATCACAACAGGCCTCTCCTTCCACAGCCCACTGTACACCTGCACATACAGACATGTGAGAACTGTGAGATATTATGTGTGAAAGCTTCTGGGATGTTTTCAAATACAGGCATTAATTTAATACAAGTTGAAGAGGTGTTCAGAATCGCATTCACTGTTTGCTATTATACAAATGAGCACTGCTGAAAAACTGCCCTTTTCAAATGGAAGAAAAACAATTTTGAAACAAACATGACGTGAATCATGTCTAATACTGAATCTAGTCCAAACATTTTATCCTGTCTTCCAACATTTGTTTTTCTAATATTTTTCTCAGATAAACACAACTCTTACATTTTGTTTTTCCTCCAGAAAAAAAAAGTCTAAAAGTCTAAACTGTAAATTTGTGAGCCACTATTTTTTGTCAGCTTTTAGTTAATTAAAGAATATCAGGTCAATGACATGACATCATATTTATCATTTTTTGAAATACGTGTGTTGGGTTGATGCCACATTGAATGCTCAAAAGCCTTATGGTTATATCATTATTTTTCATTCAGTGTTTTAAATGTAAAAAAGTGCTTGTGTTTCTGGTTAGTACATTAGGAAAAAAGAAAAATCATTGACATACAAGCAACGTTTGGTTTGGATGTATTTTCTTTGGCAGAAGTTAGTGTGTGTGTTACCTGATGTGTGGAGGAGGTGGACATGCAGCGCTGCAGGGTTAGAGTCCTCTGATCACACAGTGCCTTGCAGGATGAGCCTGATATTATGCCCCTTCTATAATGATCACACTACAGAAGGAAACAGGAAATGCACTACATTAACCACTGGGAACACATCTCTTCTTAAAATCCAGCTGTAAACATTTTAAATAAATAATCCAGCTGTGAACTGAACACACGTCTCCTGCTCTCTTTGAACTATATTGAACTGTATTGTGCCAACACGTGAGGGTCGTATAGTTAAAATGATGCTGTGTCACACATTGAAAACTGAGGCACACAAAGACTTTCACAAACTGTAGACACTCACTGTTGTGCAGATCTGGTTATTTTATTATTGCGGTTACATCATTGATCTTTAATTATGCATCGATTGCTCTGCGTAGTTGTCTCTTTAAACGCCGTCGTGTTCCTCAGTGTCTCATTAAATGTCAGTGCCTGTTCTGTTGTCAACAGCCGAAAGCTCTGAAACACAGCTGGGAACAGCAGGAGAGGAGATCAGCTTTAGGCTGTATCTTTACCCAAAGTCAAAGGTCATGCATGAAGGAGATGGCCAATCCAAGAAGCCCCCAACTGTCCCTGCTCCTCAGAAACATTTCTTTTTACCCTTTGGCACTTTTGTTAAATCTTTCATCTTCAAGACCAGCACTATAACCAAATGAGATTTTATGTCTATAAAATGAATGTGATCATCATCAACTGTTTTACTGGCAGTTTCACTAAGCGTTCCTGAGCCCATGTATTAATGGTCTGAACCTCTCTCCATCCTCGCTTATGAACGACTTGAGTCTTTCCAGGATGAACCTTTCATACCCAATCATGATCCTATCACCTGTTACCAATGAACCTGTTTACCTGTGGAAGGATCCAAACAGGTGTTTCTGGATCAGTCCACAACTTTCACAGTCTTTTGTTGCTCCTGTCCCGACTTGTTTGAAACATGTTGCTGCCATCAAATTCAGAATGAGCAGATATTTACAATGAAGTCGATGAGGTCAAACATTAAATATTCCTGCGCTAACCTTCCTTCAATGATTGGTTTGCCAGAGCTATAGAGGTGAGCAACTGTAGAGATGGAGTAAGCTACAGTAATTAGGAGTATGTGGGAGCATTGGGCATCAACAGTGTTTGTGTAATTGCTCTTACTGCCAGAAGGAGGAGACAAAAGTTCTGCACTGCAGGTTTAATCACATCAGTGTTAAAGAGCCTATATAAACTGAAATCTGATCATAATTCAAATTTTGTCCCCCCAAATTAACCATTTAGCTCAGTAACATAATATTTAATCAGAGCACGCATGCAGCACCCTGATCACCATCACACCAAACTGACTCTCATACGATTCAGAGACTTACAATGACCATATGGCAGACATGCCCACGGCAGAGTTCAGAGTAAGAGGCATACTGCATGTAGATGACCCAGCTGGCGACGAGGATGCCCAGCCATGCCAGGAGAAGGTACTTCACCTTGATGGCTGGGAGGCGACTCTTTGGGAGAGCGGGAGAAGAGAAAACACAGTGAGCCCATCAAACATGACAACTGATTTAATATTGACCTAAACAATGATAATTGAAAGAGGCTGTCACATAAGATCATTAATATTAGTGAGAAGTCCTGCAGCAAAAACTGGCACTTGTGTCTGATATATTAGGCTTTTACATACAACCTTAATAGATTGATAATACTGATGCATTAATGCAGCATATTAACTGTTGCAGCTCTTCATGTTGGAGTCACTTTTAATCACTTTCACACAGTTAGTCTGATGGTTCCCAACATGAGAGTCAGCTCCCCTCCTAAGGGTCACAAGATACAGGACATAAATCCGATGGATCATGATTATGAATTTCTTTTTTTTTTTTTGTAAATTATTGAATTTTACGTCTTTGGGTCTCAAACGAGTATCTAAACAAAACCATGTAAGAAGCCTTGTCTCTAACAACTCACAGACATCTGATACATGACAAAGCCCAGCTAGACAGTTTTTCTAAAGAATCAAAAGCAAAACATAAATAAATAAAATTAATTAATTTAAATTCTAATAATGCATCAAATATTACACGCTTTTGTTTTTTGTTTTTTTTAAATGAAAAATCTTTATCTGAAAAGTAACTAGCAACCACAGAAATAAGTGAAGTGACCAACAATATCTTTCTGAAACTTAAGGAGCAAGTATCTGAGAATTAAATATGAAATATGACAGAGGCCTACACAACAATAACTGAATGGACATTTGACCTTAAACCAACATTGCTGATATGCATCCTGCAAATTCCTCTCTGATTCTGGACATTCTGTGATGCTGGACTCAGTAACATCCAAGCACATTTTGCACTGGTCGTCTGTCATGCATGCAGCTTGTAGCATCATGCTGTCCATGCATACCTGCAGACCTTTGGACAGAGGGCAGAACAGCACCAAATGGACCAGTCTCCGCAGAGCCCTGGGCATCATGAGCGACTGTTGTTGGGAGGCAGCAGAGAGAGAAAGCAGGGATTCCTGTCTGATCACATCCTCACAGCAAAGCTCCTGCACAAAGCGCGTCTCATGATGAAGCGCATCGGATCCTCTGCAGCTTCTCTTTCAGCGCATCTGACACAACACTGGATCTTTGCTGTGAGATTCCCTGATCCAATGTTTCAACACAAATCATTCGCCAGAGAGAGAGAGAGAAAAAAAGATCAAGTGCGCGTCCTTGAAATGGAGCAGATTTCTGATCCACATGAGCAAATTAAAGACCTCCTCCTCCTCCTCCTCCTCCTCCAGCAGCAGATCCGATTATTGCACCAGATTAATGCAGTTTCTTCATTATCTCCTCAGATGAAACTGGACAAAAAAACACACACATAGAAACAGGCGATGAGCACAAAACCTCTGTTTCCCTGCGACTCATCACTGCGCCTCTTTAAAGGGGAAGATGCGGGAGCTCAGCTGTGAGATGTGTTTTTATACCTCCGACAGAAATGTGCAAATCTGCTCTGTGCTTCCTGGCTTTTTGTCCATGTGAGGGAAAAAAAACACACACACATACATCCTGTTACGTATTGACCCCCTGTAGATGTAAAAGCCAAATATGTTGAGAGAATAACACAATAAATAAATAAACAAATAAGTAAGAAATAAAATGCTGGAATGTTTTGCATGTTCTTCTGTTTTGAGTAATAGATATATTTAGATCTATTTTACAATATTGTTATTAACATGTTAGGACTTTCCATTTTGTTGTAGCATTTCCTGCCTTCAATTAATTAATTGATCATTAGGCTATTATCTTTGGAGTCATCATCAGACAAGTCAAAAATATGACTGAATATATTTCTGAGTGACACTAGTTAAAAATAATAAACACTGATTCAAAAAAATTGGGATAATGTGCAAAATGTAATGTAAAACAGAGTGTGATGTAAAATGTAAATGCTTTGCAGAAACTGGATGATCAGGAAGACCAAAAGTGATCAAGTGGTGTAGTGAAGAATCCTAAATTGAGTTACTTTAACAAGCATCTGATGAGTAAATCCACCTGAATGCCATCTGAACACATTTTCAGTGGAAGGGATACAGCTCAATCATATCTGTATACATTTGGTCCATGGCACAAATTTGACCTAGAAATAATAGAGAATCTTAAATGTTTCTTCTTATTTGTTTATGTCATAATATGTTAAATGTCAACTTCTGTTTTAAATGTTTCTGAATCCTCAAACCTTCGGACACACAGTATTTTATATAATCTTTGTTTCCAGACATCATGTCAGTAAAATGTCCAAAAAAAAGCTTTTTAACCACAGGTACCAGAATCATGATTACAGATTTTGGCCTATTGAAAACACTGGTGTTTCTAATTGTAGAGAACAGAAAAATGTGCATCCAAACATGGAATCCCCTTATTGCCTTCAGGTGCTGTCGGAAATCTGACTTTTAACAGATATCAATTCAAAAGATAAATAATCTGGATTCACAAGATTTAAATGATTGCAATCCACACAAAAAACAAAACAACAAAAACACTGATCTACATTCATATTCAAAAAACACCGCAGGAAATCCGTTTCTATTTATACTTAATGAGCGATAAGTCACAATGCAGAGCCGTGATGCCTTTCGATGCCGGAGGTTACGAGGAGCTCAAAAGGCAACATCAGCTGGACTCATAGCAGTTGGACGCTGAACGACAAGCTGCTCCCTAACAACACAGGCACAGTGAGACACAAGAGGACAGAGGACTGTGGACATTTATACAAAGCTGGGGAGTAGATAAAGATGTCCGTCAGGTAAAAGTCTGTCATGAGTTAAAGGCTACTTTGAGAACCGTATGTTCGCTAAATGAAGTTTGACAGGCTAACGTCAGGTTTAGCTATGATCAAGTGTAGCTAGCTGGCTACAAGTGCTGCCATCATTAGCGGCTAGCATAGGTTAAGTCAGAGCTATTAGCCTTTATTTCTTTTATTTCTGTTAGCTGTCAGACGTAATCTATTTAGCCCGAGTTGCCAACCGCCAATTAGCCAGATACCGCTAACGGCTATAACACTTTAATTAGCAATTTAAGCTAGCGATGCGTACTACATTAATTCATTTTAACGTTAGCCTGCCGGATTACTGCGCCCTGTGTTACAGACCCGATCAGCAGCATCTCACATAATGAGTGATCATTATGTGAAAGTTAAGGTTGAACTCGAGCTAATGAAGTCGTTAGGAGAGGATGCAGAGAAGGAGGGTGTGGACACCGAAGAGCAGGTCCCGGTGTCCTCTGTCTCATCGGACCCGTCCAGCATCACCACACCTGAAAGAGATGCATCCAACACCTCCATCACTTGTAAAAAGGGTAAAGGTGATGTTAAGACAGGGAAAGATGACAACAGCTCAGATGTGTCATTGCATGGCTCTTCTGCACATGCTGGCAAAAACTTGAATAGACTTGGACATGAGTGGACACTTCACTTAAAAAAGGGGACTGGGAAGATCCTGCAGGGCAAGTCTGAGACAAATGGGAACTATGTCAACATCCATCCATCCAGAAACACTCAAGAAGCACGGCGTGAGGACGGATTCAAGCTTGCAAAGAAGAGAAGACCAGTGACAGTGGATAGTGCAAAAGCCAAAACGTCTTTGGAGGCACTGAAGTTGAGCATCAAGCAGCTGAAGTGGAAAGAGGTATGCTTAGTTTCTGTCTTTGTCTTTGTTTCATTTATTCCCCTATGAAACACTGGGGAGCTGTTTTTTCTTAGCAGCAGTGCACAGCTTGATCCAGAGAGGATCCCTCACATCAGCTGCTCAGTGTTTCCTTTAAATGACAAGCTTAGGCGTTGGTCTTGAATGTGCATTGATGAAAACCACTGTCGTATTGTTCTAAATGTTATATTAAGAACTATATGTTTGCAATTTTTCTTTTAGCGAAAGACAACAGCGGGAACCTGCAGTGATGTAGTTTGTCCTCTTTGGATCAAGGTGTTTTAAAATGTGACTTATAGAGCTTCAATGATTAATCATTTAGTTGGCTGAAAGAAAATTTACTGACAACTATTTTGTTTCATTAAACCTTTTTCACTTTTCAAACGAAAATGTACCAAAAAAATTGCTGGTTTCAGCCTCTAAAATGCAAGAATTTGCTACTTTTCTTTGTCATTTATGATAGTAAATGAAGCTTCCTTGGGATTTGCACTGTTGGTTGGACAAAAAAAGCCATTTGAAGATGTCACCCCAGGCTCTGGGAAATGTGCTGTTATAAACTAAATGATTAATTGTTTGAATTGAAGATCAATCGATAATTGAAATAATTGTTAGTCACAGCCCTCATGACTTAGTAATTCATTGGTCTAATTGGAATGAAAACCTTCATATGCATGGCTCCTGATGGCACAGTCCTCCTCATGATATGAACATACGCTTCGTGTATGTAGGCTATAGGCGACTGTAGACATTATAGACCTTCACAAGTGTCATCATTTGACTGATTTACATTTTCTGACTTTGTCTTACCATATATCCTCCTGATGTTGAGACAGGCCGGAGGGTGTGACGAGCTGGACTTGGGTTGTGGAGGTCACACATAAGCACAGGATGCCTGCAGTGTCTCTGTGCTTAGAGAGAGAACTAGAAGAAAATGCCAACACATTTCCTACCGTTTTCAACAATATCAATCTGTATTGCACTGCTATAGTCTGAGAGAACATTTACTGGGCATTTAACAGCTGGTAAAAGACAATAGAAACTTAACCACTGCATCCTGTAAACTTTACTGTGATGGACAATAAAAGCAGGGTTAAAATCAATAATTTACACTAGCCTGTTTTCCTTGGAAAGCTTTTCTATCTGCAGAAGGCTTTTTGTGATTATGTAATAGCTGGCCTGTGTGTTTCTTTTCTTAGTTATCCAAAAACTGAAATTTTATGAGAGGCAGTATCTCTGACACAATGTGAATCACAAAGCTATTTTTTCTCAGAAGTTGGAACCAAAATTGAAGTCTGTGTAGGAGTCTTTTTTTGTTTACTTAAACTTAATTTATCTATTATCTGCACTTTTAAAGATGAAGGTTTAAGTTAATGTTTTATATTTGAGGCTGCAACACCCTTCCAGCAGTTAGACAACCATTTAAATTGATTTATTTACTTGACTGTTTCGTGGACAAAACATAACATTTTACGTCAAATTTCTATGGCATATTCACTGTTTTTAGAGTTTCCATAGACCAAGCCATACATCGATTAAATCAAGAAGATAATCTACATATTCATTGATAAAATAATCATGAGTTGCAGCTCTAATTTAGAATATGATGACTTATTATCCTTTCCTATTGATGACTTATTTCCAGTATCTGTATCAAAGTTTGAAGAGTCATTCATTGAAAACTTGGCACATTCTTAAGTACATCACCTTTAACCCACCCACAACTCGACAATGTGACTTTCATGACTCTAATGTATAAAATTACAGAGGATGGTTGTGAATGAAAGTTATTCTAAATGAACAGCAACAACTTTAAAAGATTTATGAGCAGGCTAATTGACCCAGCCATTCTTATTCTGAGCTACAAACACCATCTGGTCAGTTTGAATGCCATGCAATTAATACCTGCTATCAACCATTATTAACTTGTGTCCATTATGCATGAGGACTAAAGAAGGCCAACGCGATGAGACCGGTCAAGTAAAGGCTCTACTTATCACCGGTGACCACGCCGTGACACTTAAACCCTTCCAGGTCTGGTATCGGAAACGGTAGACAGAAGGCCTATACATTACAACGCTTTGTCCTCACGGTCCACCCCCAACATAGTCAAGGGTGCTATAGATCCTGTGTCTACTTGAAAGTCCCAGTCAACGTCTTTGATAGAGCTCAAACTCCACTCGCCTTGCTCTATTTGTTTGTCAGTTATGAAAGGAGCTATGATTTGTGAAAATCCCTTTATCGAGTTGTAACACACGGAGCAGTGCAGTAGGATCCTGGACACAATTTTGGAAAGTTTATGAGCACATTTTAGTAGCTGATACATTTGGCTTTAAGGTCCATTTACATCCAAATTACTACGTCTCTACATCTGCAGTAATTCCTTGCCTGAGAGACAGCTGTCAACTGACTTTCAGCATATGGCATTCTCCTAAACAGTGGGAAATGATTAGCCTTAAGCTCCTCTAATCCAATAGACTGTTAGTCCTCTTTGAGGCAGAGGGAGAATGGCAAGCCTGAGAATCTGAGTGACAACTTCAGAAAATTAGGCTAATAACCGTGCATTTAATCACGGGCTTGGTATTTTGATTAGGATCCTACAGACTAAGCTGACATTTTGAATTAAAGCACATTCATTTTTTAACAGCCTGTCACCTGGATGCAGCCTTGTGGCTTGTTTAGAAAATTCATAACCTGTATACTGGAGATATAAATGCTGTTTACAGGATATATGACAAATAAGCTGCAACTTGAAAAGTCCCATTTGTGGTTGCATTTTGTAGCTAAATATATCAAAAACATTGTCCTTTTCGCTGGGCTTCATTCATAAAGTGGCTTGGAAAATGAACATGATTAAGTCCACAACAATAGAAACTACTCAAATTAATTAGACGTCCTTCTCTCATGCGATTAGACAATTATACGCTGGCATTTCTGTGTCAGTATTTATAGCAGGTCTTGGCTTTCCAGCAGGGTTTCCCTGCTTCACACGCTCACATGCTAATTCATTAATGAGATGCAACCCTGTCAGAGATCCATCCTGTATCTGGGCCGTGGGGTATGTTAGGGTCACATGAGAGTGGAATTTAGGAGTGGTGACGACACAGAGCTCCATATAGAGTCCTGATGCAATAAAGTTAAAGATAGATACTCCCCTGCCATAATTCTTTCCTGCTTAATGTTGAGGTTTCGAAACTCAGTTGTGAGCTGTATTAAGTTGTAATATATTAACCATGAGCAGGGTGGAAATCAGGGAGTGCATCTTTAAAATAAATTATTCAGGTTAGTGTCAGCAGGTTATAAGGATGAAGAATGTCTCCACAGGCTGCAGAGCTCGTAGATGATTTTAGGTTTGCTGGTTGATTTTCTCATCCACATGTAATCAGAGATTGAAAGCTTTCCTATTGTAACAGGGTTAATCTTCCTCTGTGTAGGACCTGTATTTGTGACACATTAACAAAGTGAAATTGTTCCCTTTATTGAATTTAAATGAAACCCACCATGACAGCTCAGGTAGAAAACATCCAGTATTTGACTGACAGATTTAATGCACTGATCAGGGGTCCTAATACTTTTTGAACTTTATTGTTGTTATAGATATTGATGGTATACCTCTGTCTGTTTTGATATGAATTTGAAAATTCTATTGTATGTATCCAATCCTATTCACTGCATTGTAACAACACATTTGGTGCATAACATGTGGTTTGGAGTGTGTGAGTGTGGGCAGGCGTAGAGGTGTAGAGGACAAAAGCTGTGCTTTGTGCCAGCAGGATTTCCTCACTCTCCAAATCCTTTTATAGTATCACTCCCCCTCTTCTTTCCCAGCTCATCACAACAGCACACGCACCGCCTACCATCTTTAGGCAAGATTATCCCTCCTCTCTGGGATCACCAGAAGGGCAAACACCTTACTAATGTCCTGAGTCATACTAACAGATTAAACCTTCCTTCTCATTTACAGATGATCTTTTAAAATTAATGTTCTCATCATTTTTTATTTTTGGTGATCGTCTCTTATTTCCTCCTGTCACTGCTCTCTGCGTTTCTTCAGTTTCCTCTGGGAAGACGAGCAGCCTGTGATATCTACTGGCATGGTGTTTCCTTCCATGACAATGAGAATATCGTCTCAGGGCAGGTGAACAAGTTCCCAGGTATTTTCCCGCCTCTGCCTCACTCATCTCCTATAACCTGCTCTTGATGTAAAGCACCCTACATTAATACTAATACACTACCTGTAAGTGGTGTGATGGCTTTATTTCTGCTCACAGTACTTCATATACTCTGTATTCTGTAATCACAACAGGAGCTGGGATTTAGTGAAAGCCTCACTGATCCTCATTGCTCTAATGCTAACCTTTTCATGCCATGGCAATAATCATTACTTAAGAGACTCCAGAGATTATTGTATTGGTAGGAAATACATCACTGGAGTCTCCTTGCTTTATCTTATGCTATATGATGTCATATTGAGTTATATCTCCTTACGTATGTGTTTTGTTGGGAAGTCCTGATGGATTTTCAGGCACAGATTTTCTCTTTAAATAGTGCTTTCCAAGTGCATTTTTCAGTCAGCATTAAACGGTGCTTTTTACATTGCAGGAATGGTTGAAATGCTGAGGAAGATCAACATGAGTCGGGCGGTGCGGACTATGCAGGAGTTGTTCCCAGAAGAGTACGACTTCTATCCCCGTTCCTGGATCCTGCCTGAGGAGTACCAGCAGTTTACCACGCAGGTATAGCTGCATAACAGAAACATTACAACACTGACATGATGTAGAGATTCTCTTTGGATTAGCTGAAATAAACGGTTTATTTAACCTGGTAAATTAAGTTTGAAAATCATGCAACAAAACAATAGTAAAGAACGAATCAGTACTACCAGGGTTACAATAAGCTCAAACAGACACAATTAGCAAATAAACATTTAATTAACTGAGTTAGAAATTCAGCCAGAAATATTAAAATCCTCAATTTAAATAGACTGTTCACCGCAGACGTTTTGACTTGACACCACATCAGAAGCACAGGTGTTACTAATAACATTAACGATGGCCACCTTCCATTTAAGCACCTGCAATACGTCATCACTGTAAGTCAGCATGCATGACAGCACGGCCCTGGACCTGGAAACACCGAAATGGAACCGAGCCATCCTTGATAAGGATTAATTACACCTGTGCCTTTCCTGCTGTCACAAGCCAAAACAGGTGTCTTCCTTTTGCAAATAAATCTAAGAACCAGAGCTGGTAACTTACAGAGCTTTCTTTCCCATGTCTGCTTTTATATTTGGAACACACAGCAGATTATGTCTTGTGGTTAGAGATAAAATTTCCTTTGAATATCCAGAATGACTTTATGAATAAAAATACACCAGTGACTCAGTCAGTGTCTGGACAGAGGTGCTCAGATAGCTCTATAAACAAAAGTCTCAGTGTTTCTTTAGCCGTCTTGCTTCCTCTCAGTTTTCAAAATGGTTCATGTTTCAGCAATAACCAACACAAATGCTGAAGTTGTGGAGCCTGCTACTGTTTTTACACTGACAGTCCCTTTTTCTCTGTGTCTGCTCACCATGCTACATTGCAACAGTAGTGCTCTTAATAATATGACCTGTTTAATTCTTGTCATGCGCTCGCTTCATTGCTCATTTTCCTCGAGGGAAAAAGACAGACTGTAGCACATTTATGAATATTACCCTTCATGGTCATCTGGCATTCTTTAACACATGGTTGAATCTAGTAGGATTGTCTTCTAAAGGAAATACAGTGTTGCGTGAGTGTAGATACATATGACCGAGAAAGAAGAGCCGTGAAGAGAACAGGAGTAGAATGAGCAATCCGTCAGCTGCTTTTCCCTGCTTGACTACAGTGTTCAAGCATGTCACAACCAGTTATTACAAGTGTCCCACCCGCCAGCCAGCCAGAAATGAACTGACACTAAAAAACATTCATCCAGATTTGTTTGTTTATCTTCATCAATTAAGGAGGAAAGTTGATGAGACAAGGAAAGAACCATTTAAGATTATATATTTTGTCATCATCACATATTTTTCTCTGTGCCATTTTGGCAACATTAGTCAAGTGCATGTACTTATTTTAAAACATTCAGATTTGTAAACATATATCATCACAGAAAGTCAGTGTCTCTAACAGAGCAAACAGTTTCACTGATTTGTGGCAGATGCCTGTTAAATCTCACATCCTGCTATCGACAGAAAGTAACAATGCACTATGGAGGCAGCAGAGGGCAGCAGAATATCACTGTTGTCGTACCAATGTAGTTTACAGCAGACGAAACCACCAGAAAACGTTTTTAAAAACTCTTGATTATGTTGATGTAAAATACAGATTAGGTAAAAATTACTTCTATTTCCTAACTGGTTTATGTGTATACAGGACAGTGAGAAATTAGGTAAAGGCATTTTTTAACCCTATTGAACAGTAAGGTTCAATCTCATCTAGGATGCAACTGAATTAAGTGTAGCCACAATTGTTTTGATGGGTTTACCTTTAGAGCCTTGTGTTGTTGTTCTTCTCTCTTGCCTTCCTGTTTCTTCTGTAAACTATATAGAAAAGACAGCAAGCCTATAAACAACAATATAGTGAGAATGCTTTCTATATTTAAAGACTAACCGAAAAAGAAACTCTTCAAGAAGTTCACTTATAGCCAAGCAACTGGCTTCATTAGCTCATTAAATTTTTAGTTCAGATAATACATTTTTAATTGTACTATGTCCTGTTTAGTTTATGACGAACTGTGAATTGCCACATCATGTGAAACCTGTGTGAATCGAGTGTTACCCATAACAGTCTTTGAGATTTTCTGTGAATCTTAACGCTTTGTCATTCGCACCTCTGCTGCAGTTTCACGTGGTGAAGGAGAACGATGCCACAGTGAATTCCACCTTCATCGTCAAGCCAGACGGGGGCTCTCAGGGGGACGGCATCTACCTCATCCGTGACCCGAGTGACCTGAAGCTCATGGCGGGTTCACAGGCCAAACACTCTGTAGTCCAGGAGTACATCCATAAGCCGTTACTCATCGACAAGCTCAAGTTTGATATCCGCCTCTACGTGCTGATTAAGTCTCTCGAGCCATTAGAGATCTACATTGCCAAGGAAGGCCTGACGCGTTTTTGCACCGAGCCCTACCAGGTAGCCATGACGCTACTGTGAAGCTGTTAATTTGCTTTGATTCCATTGTACATGTTCGTATATTTTATGCACAGATAATTAAGGTGACTCTTATTTTGATTGTGTAGGAACCAAGCCAGAAGAATCTGAGCCATGTCTTCATGCATCTTACAAACTACTCCCTCAACGTCCACAGCGGCAACTTTGTCCACTCCGACAGCCAGAACACAGGCAGCAAGCGCACTCTCTCCAGCGTGCTCTACAGACTGGCAACTAAAGGCGTAGACATCAAGAAGGTGTGGTCGGACATCATCGCTCTTGTCATCAAGACTGTCATCGCCGTGGTGCCTGAACTTAAAGTATACTATCAGGCCGATATACCGCCGGGCAAACCGGGACCCACCTGCTTCCAGGTGAGTACCGTGTAACCAGCCAACTTTGTTGATGTGGTGATGTGCCAGAATGTAAACAAATACTGTTGTTACACCCCTCTATTACAGTCTACTTTATTCTAAATTAGATATACAAAGTATGTAATAAAGGATCCGTTTGTCTCTCAGATATTAGGTTTTGACATCCTGCTGATGAAGAACTTGAAACCAGTGTTACTAGAGGTCAACTCCAACCCCAGTATGAGAATAGAACATGAACAGGAGGTGAGGGTCGATATCAACATCGCTATTGTCACATTCTTGTTATTGTACATTTTGTTGTAATAAATATTTCTGTGTGTTTCAGGTGGCACCAGGAGTTTATGAATATGTTCCCAGTCCAGTTGACAAAGAGGTCAAAGTGGGTGTGATCAGGGACACTCTGCGCCTTATGGACCCTGGCCACAGGAAACCTGCAATGTAAATACACACACTTTACACACATACACACACTTTTACACGCATACACACACAGTGAGCACACAGTTTGAAGTTGGAGTTCTTACATCCTCTGCTCTTTGTCTGCTGGTCTTAAGAGTCCACTTTTATAGGGCATGATATCTTACTCTGCCCATCCCTCCTCGGAGCCCTGCTCTGCACCACTCAACGGCTCCCTATAAGCCTGTTAAATGGAAAAATTAAATTCAGCTGAGCCGTGCTAGATATTCACACATCACTGTATAAGTCTGGTGGCTCAGTCTCTCTGGCTGACTGGCCCTGTGTGGTGCCTGGCAATAAATCTCCTCTGCCATTAGGGTTTGTGTTCCCCTCTCTCAATCTGTTTTTCTTCTATGACAAGAAGATTTACAGTTTCCATTCTACCACCATCTCTATTTCTTGCCTCTCTCCCTTTCCCCCTCCTTCACTCACATCTTTCTTGCTTTTTCTCCAGATTATCCTCTATATCAGATTTTTGATTTGCTTTGTTCTGCAAGTGAGACGGATGTCTTCTCGGGGATAATACCCACTTAACTATTATAATCATGACCAGTAACATATTGATATAAAGCGCCTGTAATATGTTTAATCCTCGTGCCTCCTGCATTGCTGTATTTTCATCCGGCTGTAATCAGCAGAACCACATCTTATACTTGTCAGCGTATGAATTAAACTACAGTATAATGCAGTAGACGCGTTCAGAATTCTTTTCCTTTAATCTAATTCCTATCTACATACTTTAAGAGAAGCCTAATCCTTGATGTTGACTGAGAGCTCAGGCCCTGAGTCAGTGGGGGTTACTCATAATCTTTCTATCTGTATCTTTACACATTTTTTGAGCTTGAACAACATTCAACCAATTACTCAATTAGTCAGATGACAGAGGATTAAGCTGCACCTACTTTTATGATCAGTTAACCATTCATGTCATTTTTAAAGCAAGAGATATGTTAAAGGTAATTCAGACAATACAGACACTGTCAATGATATGACCACCGAAGTTTATTTTTCAGCTGAAAAGTCCTCCCTGTACATAGCTTAGTCACAACTTTAAACTTGGTTGATATATCATTATTCCATTTTTTACACTCTCTAATATCTTTATCAGTATGAGCCACAAAAATCCTGTTTCAGTTGAGCTGTAGTGAAAGTAACAGTTGGTTGAAGCACTACACAATTTACAAATTTTAAGCCCCTTAAAGCCAATTAAGTAGTGGAAAAATATCTTCATACATTGCCAGCATGAGAGAGTATTTACCGTCTGCAAACAAGTGGTGAAAAAAAATCCAGACTATAACAAGGTGCATCACAAAGGAAACGAGAGTGAGCTGTTGAGACCAGTGACACTGACAGGGACAGGGTTTATGATGTCAGGGAAGTTACAGTGTCGAGCAATATATGTTTTTACAGTCTTATGTATCTTAACATTTGGAGGAAGGTACCCTGACACGAAACGGGGTGAAAGCGTTAATAAACTTTATGGAGATGGGAAAATGTAATGCCTGGGCAGTTATGTTTATCATGAGCAATAGTAACAACAAATATTGTTGAATGACAATAATGATATACAACCCAAATTCCAGAAAAGAAAACAGTGCAAGCTTTTCCAAAAAATGGATTTCTCACGATCAACTCCACTGACTGATTATAGGAAATAAGCAAGGGAGACAATTGAATAACCATTTTCCATTAGAACCAGACAGTCTCATGATTGGCATTCAAACTGTTTTGACGCCACGCTGTCACAAGAAAACATAAGGGGGACGGATTGATCTGATTTCTCTTTCTTCTGCAAACTTTCAAAATAATTAACAAGCCGTCTTTGGCAGCACAGACAAAATGTTCCCAGCATCGTTACGGGAGGTTAAGTAATTTGTTTACTGCACAGATGGTCTACCAGCAAGTAAATATACTTGTGTTGTGGTTGCTGACAGCTGTTCAGCAGTGGAATGGATGGGATTCAGTCATTCAGAGCACAGAGTTTGGAATAAAGTCGCCGCCGTATGAATCTGCCTCGTCGAGATGAAGGGAAAGAGAGGTGAGAACTGACCAGGCACGAGATACAAAGGTAGAGCTGAGTGAAAAAAATGGTGTTGCTATTTAAAAGAGACAGAGTGAGAGCTTATGTAAGAGAGAGAAATAAATATGAAATGGCAGAAAAGGAGGGGGGTAAATGACATTTTGGAGAAAAGAGGGGAGAGAAAAATGAGGAATTATGAGGAGGAGGGTGTGATGGTATCAGTGACTCTCAGACATGTACTTTTGGAACCCAGCTCATTAATCCTGTGTATAATGTCTCTGAGGGTGATTTATGAGCCATTATGAAAGGTGTGAGTGTGGGTGAGAACAAAAAAGCTGAAATTCATTGGCGCTCATACCTTAAAATAGGGCACAAAGGGACACAACTGCGAAAGCATCATCTGCATAAAAAGAAATAATTCGTGCAGAGGTGGATTTGAGTGCCGTCCAACCAAACTAAGGTTGAACCGTATTTCCAAAATACAGCGTTTTTAAAGTTGAGACCTTTTCTCGTTTTGTTGCTGTGGAAGCTTTGAACAAGCCCCATTTGAATCATGCAATAACTGTTTTTTTATTGGCCACTTGAGGGCAGCAAAAACAAGATATGAACACAGCACTGACAAATCAACACCTTTAAGTTGATATGACGAAATTAAAGGTGTTGAACGACAACATCGAGCAGTTATGGAGCAACAGTATCATTTGGGCTCTAACAGCAACTGAGGAAAATAAAAGAAAGAAATGACAGATGCAGATTTGGATGAAAACAAATTTGATTATAACTTAAATTTTCTGTTTCTCGTGGTTGTGTGGAGAAGGTTCATTGCTACCTGTGGGAGTGGTTGTTCTCTGTTTGTGATTTGGTGTGACTTGTGCTCTGAGAACGGCTCAGGGAATAAATTCAGATTTCTAAAATGGACACTTGATTTCTTTTCATTTACGAATCTGGCCCCTTTTAAGACTTCGGCAGTGCGCAAAAGCTTTGTAGATTTATTCACCAGGAGGCCAGAGAAAGCATTCATGGCGGTTAATGACAGCTGAATTGGGCCTCGTCCTCTTTGCATCCACTCAACTAACATTTGCCACCGGGGTCTCTGCATGTCTTTTTAATAACCTGCCATTCTTCACCTTTTACCCTCTCGCTTCGCCTCCATCATTTCCTCTCTCCGTCGGCTGGGAATGTTTGGAGACGTCCCTTCACTGTCTGTCTGGCTGTCAGCTTCTGTTGAAGACGTGTCCGTTTTTAGCCGAGCCTGTCCTGTCTAAATAGATGTGGGTGGTGTCCCTCTGGCTGCTTAGGGATGATTGATTCTATTAAACATTCAGCAGTGCTCTCTCAGTGCCATTCACACTGCTTACTAATTCATGGAGAAAGAAACTGCCTCATAAAAGTCAGCAGCACTGTATCGCCTATACTTGAATTTGCCTTTGTGTGTTTCTCTTTCTTGCTCGTGTATTTGCAGCGATGTACGAGTTGTCCTTAAAGGCTCTGCACACCCACACAGGTGTTTTCACTCATTCTGGCTGATGTAACCTGCTCAGGTTGCTATGATGGGAATTATTTGAGGTCACTGGACTCTGTGAACTATTAAGGTAGAAAGGTGAAATTGGTACAGCCCCACAACAACAGGTGCTGCATAGCTAACATGAGGGGGAGGGAGATGTCAATCAAGAACAGTGTGCACACATTCATGAGGGTGAAAACGCTCTGTGTGTGTGGATCCCAGTCATTTTCTCTGAAAAGTGGAAACATGGCAGAAATATGCAGCTATAGCTTTCAAACAAGGATGTAAACAGCGAGAATTTCAATCTAAAAATCATCAGCTTTGCAAATATTTTATAAGGAAAGAAACACATTTGTAAAGCATTGACGATACACATCATGCCTTTTGGTGAGAAACACTGAATCCGAGCAGGATTTAGTTCAAAGGGAAACATTTTTATTGGAGCTGATGGATAAAATTCTGATTTTGCAAAAAGTCCCTTTAGAGTTTTTGTGATGCTCAGAAAAATGTATTCGGCCATGAGGAATATTAATTTTGAATTTTAAAAAAAGCCTTAAAGTTGTTTATCCAAGGAAGTTTGAACAGAAAAAAAAAAACATCTTGGATTAGAGGCGAAATGTCTTCAAGTATGAACAACCAGAGTCAACCCTCCTTGAATCTTCACAGACCACTTTCTCCACTTCCTCACTAGAGCTCATTGTGTTGAGCGCATTTCCTACCTCACAAAACATTTTTTAAACCTTTCTTTTAATATTTTGAATCTGACTTGTACTTCCGTCTCTTTGTGCCGTGTGAGCACCTTTGTGCCACAGGAGACTGATGGCTTTAGTCTGAGAACTTCCTTTGAGCCAACTTCAGTAACTGACATAAGTGTTTTGTTTTTTAATGTCTGCCTTAGCTTTCAGAGCATCAAAGGCGATGTCAGTTATTTACCTCTAAAAGCATAATTTGTCCACCATCAGTAGTTGCTAATGATTTGCCAATACGGGTGTTTGTCCAAGGGCAGGCTTTCATTGACTGATGCTCTATAGAGAATAAAACAAAGATCCACTCGGGCTTTTCAAGAGGCATCACCTGAGTAAACAGTGTGTTATGAGTCACTGCTCCCATCAATAATCCTTCCTCACCTTTGTTTTAGTATCCAAACTTGGCGAGAAGAAGAAACTTTCTCTTCATGAGAATTCAAAGCTGAAAACCTGCAGCATGTAGACGCATCTGGCTTGTGATGCAGTTAAATGTTGTGGACGTAAGCAGAGACATTAAAAAGGCCGAACGGAGGCTGCGAGATGAGCGAGTGAAAAGAGTTGTTTATCCTTCATACAACATTACTCTGCCTGTTTCCCCTGCCAAGACAGACTGTAAGTGCAGACTCAAGTGAAAAGCCTGGTGCATTTATCTACCTCAGGTGGTTGGCTATCTGTTACTCAGCTGACAAAAGCTCTCTGGGTCGCCCTTATGGTCCTGTGCTTCAGTCCTGCAGGGCTTGAAGGCCATTACTCTGCCCTAATGCTCGACAGCACAAAAAGCAGTAAATGTAGGGACTTTTAGTCTTTAAATCTCCAGAGCTGCTGCTTAAAGGCTTCGTCAACGTGCTGATAAAATAGCAATGATAATAAATGTCACTGAAATACAATGCAGCAAAATTTACAATGATCTGTTCTTTCTGTTCCCAAGTTCCCAACCGAGGGCCGGCGGGTTCGAAGACGGGGAGGAGATTACCACGGAGGCGGAGACGCAAGAGAGGAGCCCAGATGAAGCGCTGCCGTCGCTGTGTCTGAAGCAGGTCTACCCCAAGTACAGCAAACAGTTCAACTACCTGCGGCTGGTGGAGCGGATCGCAGCTCTGTTCATACGCTTCCTCGGGGTCAAGGGCAACATGCGTCTGGGCCCCACTGCCTTCCGAACCTTCATCAGGTACAAAGTTTATTTATTCATTGTATGGGATCCCTGTTAGCTTCCTGGGGTCCACATAAAAAAACACACACAACCGAATCAACCAATCAACTATGAGAAACTATAAATTATTTCAATAAATTGTTCATATTAGCACATATGATATAAACAGAATGAAGGTAGCAGTAACATCAGTAGCCTGCTACACAAGAGCCTCAGACTTTGATCAACAACCCTATTAGCTTTCCTGCTAGCGTCTCCTCATTGAACTCCCAAACAACAACAAGCCTCTTGTTCTGCACCTTAGCTTGTTGAAGGAGCCACCAAACACTTAACACCAGCAAAACCAGTGTGTTGACTAATAATAAAATGACATATGTAGTATGACAATACTACTAAAAAACACAAGATTTAAGGATTTTTCTTTCTTTTTTTTAGGACCTGTAAACTGAGCAACAGTAATTTCACCATGGCTTCAGTGGACATCCTCTACATAGACATCACACGTCGTTGGTCAGGAGCGTTGTCCGACTCTAGAGAAGCAGGTAATACATACACACACACACACACACACACACACACACACACACACAAATAGACACATACACACACAAAACAAAACGTCCACAAAGGAACAACATGTAGAGGACAGAGAGCCGTGCATCCTCCGGGCTCGGAGCAAATAATGTGCCAGCAGATAATTGCGTGTCGTTCTTTGTCAGATTCTCTCTGACACCGTGCGACCATAATTGAAATGAGCCGAGATCACAATGTGACAACGAAGAGAGTATCCGACATGAATTATTCAGACGTTGCACCTTGCAAGGAATGTTTGCGAGGCGAAGCGGATGGATGGAGATCACATGGACCAGGATGGAAGGGCCTGTACAGAGGAGACTGTGGGCTGAATTTAGAATGAGCTCATATGTATTCAGGGAGACTGAAGGCAGAGTCTGTTATTTCTGTGTATGTGTGTAGGAGAATTTGTGGGCAACCAAAAAAAGGCATAAAACTTGTATTTACTATTGTTTATTTTAAGTTTTGTTTGGGATATGCAGCAAAGTTTTCAAAGGACACATGAAGGAATTTATGTTAATGCTGACTTGCACCAGGCTCTTCTTGTGATCCGTAACAATGTTAATAATTCCACAGTAAATAACCTCCCATGCTGGTCAGGCCTGGTATCTCAGTGCCTTTTTTTCACTCAGTGGATTCCTGGGTTTTTCGCACATTTGTCTTCCTCCTCGAGGTCGAGAATAACAGAGGCTGCAGTAGGAAACATTAAGGAGACCTTTGGGTGTAAAAATTCAGCTCATTGCTGAGCTCATGCTCTTGTTTTGTCATTCATTCCCTGACCTTCGGTTGCTCTGGCCTTGGCCCCCCTTAGGCAAGACCTGAAAATTGTAAAAAGTAAAATGATCACATCGGCTCGTCTCATCATCTTTACCCTTTAAAAGCAGCAGCAGTTCGGTGGTTTAATGAGCTGAGAGAAGGGCGCAAGCTGGGATCCTGAAGGAAACTGTTCTTCTTCTCTCGCGGGCAAAAATATACAGTTAATACAATTTATATCCAGATGAATAAAAGCACAGTGTAGTATACTGTTATATATACTATATATTATAGACTATTATTATTGTTATTATTGTTATTATACCACATATTATATTATTATTATACTACACTACATTATACTTTGATAGTATATTACTACTATTACTATTATATGTAGTAGAGTGTAGTATATACCACATTACACTACTATATTATTATATTATACATGTACATGTATGTTATACTTATATTGGATGTTATACATTGTATATGCTATATTCTATTATTATATTATATTACTATATGCACTCTACCATTACCTTTAGCATACCATACCCACTGCTGCTATCACTATGTACACACTCAGGTACACACATACACATATGCATATTTTCTGTAGATCTCCCACAAGTGCCTACTTTCTGATTCAGTTCCTGCTACATCTACTGCCTAATTTATTGTGTCTATTTTTATATTTTATATTTTTTATTTTTCTATTTTATATTCTATTTTATATTTTGTATTCTATATTTAAACAGTGCAATATACGAGAAGTGATGGAGATGCCAATTTCCCGGAGGGAACCTCCCAAAGGGATTAATAAAGTACTCTGTCTGTCTGTCTGTCTATACAACAGTAGAATTTTATCTACATTTGGTTTGGAGATTTTCTTGAAGTCAATAAATATCCAAAGAAAAAACTACTGTATCGAAGGTCAATTACCATAATATCCCTGTGTGTCACAACAGGAAGATCACACATTTTTGTATAACTCATATTTTTGTCAAACACAATTTCTTCATTTAAAATCACATTCTCATGTTATTTTTGTATTACCTCTTACAAATTTCTCTGGTCTCATCTCCCCCTCACCTTCTGTTTTTCAGGTATGGGCCTACAAGCATTTGTGGAAGCCTTTTTCTACCTGGCAGGTCGCCGGTTCAAATCCCTGGCGATGAGAGAGCAGGTAGCGTCTCTGGTGGAGCTGTGCGAGGCTCAGCTGGACTCCCAGTCGGGCGTCGAAGACAGACGCTCGGTGAGCTGCAGCCGGGCGCTGCCGCGAGCCAACAAGGCTCAGACGCTCGGCCTCGGCAACCCCCACCTCAACTCCCCGACTCCCCTGCGAAGGTCCTCCAGCCAGGACTACCGGCTGCATCAAAGACTGAAGCCTCGCACACTCAGGGCCAACGTGGACAACTGAGAGAGAGAGAGAGAGAGAGAGAGAGAGAGAGGCCTTCTGCTACGTCTGAACAGTGTGATCCAGCCAGGAGGAGGATAAGGCTGCTTTTAATACACTCACTGATTCTACAGGGCAGCTATCTGCTTCCCTTCACCTCTGTCTGGCAACGCGAACACCGACACAAGCTTTCTTTTCAGGGATAACATTAAATGCTCCAGCTTTACATTCAGTGCATTTTACACACATTACGCAAACATAAATGGGTGTAAGGAAGCGTCGTCAGTGTGTGTATATTATTCTCGAATTTGCACAACAACTCTTTGAATTATTACATTTGCACAGAAATGGATGTGAGGGCGACTGAGCATTTGTATGAGCCTATTGTGTATGGATGTGTGTGTGTGTGTGTGTGTGTGTGTGTGTGTACTGTTACTGTACTGTATTTATTTGTGTTTAGCTCAATGGTGAAAGCCTATTTTACAGCCCGTGGCTCAGCTGTGCGTCCCGGCTCCACGAGGCCATTAGTGACGAGTTAAGTGAATAAGTATTCAAAGGGAAAAAGGCCGCGCCGCCACTTATCCTCTTTCAGTTCAGCAGCTATTCCAGTCAGGCAGCCTCACACCTCCAGCCAACGTGTTTTTAGGATGATTACTTCGTAGCCACACAACTGCCATTGGCAATTAATTATTTCAGTAATTGCATGGCACAAAATTTCACACTTTTGACAGCTGCATTGTGTCTTTAATGTGATTCAGACGACTTTTGTAATAAAACCTTAACCACAAAATATAACTGCCACTGGTGGAATCCAATCAGAGAGGTCGTAGATGATCGGCGTCATTTCAGATTAATTATGTTATAGTTACTCACACTGTATAGATTAACACTACTATTATTAAATTCATTTGGCACATGCAGACCAGGCCTTATTGATAAGGCCGACTTTTTTTTTTTTTTTTGTGGCATGAAGTTTTAGTTTGGAGTGTCTCTAAAAGTTTGCGTCCGTTGTTGGACCTGCACGCCTCGGGGTCCTGGAGGAGAACAGGTCCTGGAGGGACGGCAGATTGCAGCCCATCACCTTCTCACTAGAGTGAATGATGCGCTGCAGTCGAGCTCCTGGCAGCAGCCGACTCGATGATGACGGAGGATGTGAGGGTGGACAGTGTGGAAGTGCACCTTCACAGACAGGTCGAACTTTTTCTGCCGCAGGAAGTACATCCTCTGCTGCACTTCCTGCGGCACGGAGAACATCATCGAGCGTGATGTGTTACACAAAAGAACACTTATTACTTAAACACTGCGACGTGGGCAGCTGTCGAACACACAGTGAATTACACATGTTGAAGATTTCTGTTATGCATATTGTAGGACTGACGTATTTACTGCAGTATGTATCTGATACCACGAAGTAGATTTATGAGGATGTTAACAGTGATCAATCATATGAATGGAATGAATTGATAGCACTGCAAAAAATAAAGTTGACTTTGCTCTTTGACCTGAACATGTGTCTGTGTGTTTAAAAAAAACAATAATTCACTCTCTTCCTTTTTTTTATTACACATTATATTCAGTCTTATTTACCAAATATGCAAATGTGTTTGAGTAAATAAGGTAAAATCTACATGCATGATACTGCAGATTTACTGCACATTTCCTCATCATTGTCCTCCCTCAGTTGTTTCCCTACGGCCTCATTGAAGGCCAACGTTTGTCTCATCATTCAGGGATGATATGTCACATTATGGCAGCACTGCTGGCACTTTGTGCTATTTACATCTCTGTCTCGAACGAGGCCGATCGACGAGCCTGAAATAGCTCCGTTTTTTTTATATGTTTTAAGACCTTAGATATGTTTCACAGCACAACCATCTGCCAATGTTTCCTCGACCTTCTGTCGCAGAGGCTGGCGCTTGATGCTGCAGCTTCACTGTTTTTACTCTTCATAGTTTGTGTGTGTGTGTGTGTGTTGTTGCCCAGTGTTTCAACAGCTGAGGTGTCAGTCACCAGTCTAAAAATATTCTATTTCACCTTCCATTGATATTTTGTGCTAGTTTGTACATGAGAGATAGAACTTGATTTTTCTTTGACTTTGGTCACGGATGCTCCTGAAAGCAAAGCCTGTAAATACAATATGTAAAAGCTATTTTTCAACAATTTCATTTAGCAGATGCTTGTATCCAAAGTGACATGCATTCATACACTTTGATTACAGGAGCCAGGGATTGAACCACCAACCTTCTGATTGGGGGACAGCTGCTCTACCTCCTGAGCCACAGCCACCCTGCTCTGAAACACTGATTAGGCTAAAGTGGTGAAAGAAGAACTCAGAGCCTTTCACCTAGTAACAAATAGTAATACTCCAATATAAAAAATACTCCATTACAGGGAAATTTTATATTATTATATATATTTGTACACATCTTGGTGGATTATTATTATGGGTAAGTCCATGCCAAATCACCAGAAGGCTCCAGACTGACCAGGCTCAGTACAGGTCTGGGGTCAGGCCACACTCAGCAGGTGGAGTTTGTGACAACAGGGCCAACGATGGAAAGCAGCACAACAGCAGCGAAAGGGACGACACTGTGAGAAGATTTAGTCGACTTTGGAGAGTAAACTTTCAGACTCAAACCGTAGCATGATGTTAGCAACATGCATGTGGAATACTAAAAAACGCTGTTGTATACAATGTGATTTTTTTTGATGAATTTTTTGCATGTTTCAAATTGACTTTAAAACTACTCAGAACCAGTGAACGTTTCATTCTGAGCATGAAATTGTTGTTTTTGGACAAACAATGAGTTGACCCCAAATTGAAAAAAAACGCTGATGTATAGGATGACATTTTTTTGGGAGAATTTTTTGCATGTTTCAAATTGACCTTAAAACTACTCAGAACCAGTGAATGTTTCATTCTGAGCATGAAATTGTTGTTTATGGACAATCAATGAGTTGACCCCAAATTGAAAAAAAA